>CM035193.1:12216394-12273065 GCA_020233015.1 Callinectes sapidus
GGGAGAGAGAGAGAGAGAGAGAGAGAGAGAGAGAGAGAGAGAGAGAGAGGCACGTAGTATACATCGCTGACGTCATAGAACACGAAGAACGTTATACTTAACGAATCTGTCTACCTTTAATGTGTACTCACTCTCTCTCTCTCTCTCTCTCTCTCTCTCTCTCTCTCTCTCTCTCTCTCTCTCTCTCTCTCTCTCTCTCTCTCTCTCTCTCTCACCATTCACAAAGCCTTTCGAAATAAGAAGACGGAGAATAATTGATGGATAACTAATGTATTTCGATTTTTCTCACAAAACGAGTTCACGATACTAATTTTAGTTTCCGTTCGCTTCCTTGCCTCCCTTCGTGACTGGACCGCGAAATGGCATCACTCTTGACGTCATCGTGGCCGTGGTGGTGGTGGTGGTGGTGGTGGTGGTGGCGGTGGTGGTGGTGGAGGTGGTGGTGCTTAAGGGGGGAAGAAGGACTGGAGGATTGGAGAGCATTTAATATATTTTTTGGATGTATTCTACCTGTGGGGCGGGTGGACGTTTGTGTTTGCACGTATTTGTGTTGAGAGAGAGAGAGAGAGAGAGAGAGAGAGAGAGAGAGAGAGAGAGAGAGAGAGAGAGAGACTGTGTTGGTGATGGGGTTACGCAATTATAATGTACTGATTTTAAGTTACTTTACATGTTGACATTTTTTTAATTCTCACGTTTCTCCTCCTCTTCCTCTTCCTGTTCCCCCTCCTCCTCCTCCTCCTCCCGAATACGATAACCCACAGCATGCTCACCACCCATTGTTTCTTTCTCCTGCAGGACATGAGGGCGTCGGCGGCAGTGCGGGCGTGCGGGGGCGCGGGCCGGGCCTCCCGGGGGCAGAGGGCCAAGCTGAAAGCAAGTCACCAAGTCTGGAGGGGGGCAAACCAGCTTCGAATGACGTTGTTAACCTCGAGAGGCGGGTGGGACTCCTCAGTGGGGTTGCTCTGATCGTTGGGACCATGATTGGTGAGTAATAACAAGTTGTGTTGATATTAGAGTGGTTTATTATGCTTTCATAGCTTCCTGAGTCCTTCATCTAGCCTTGGTCATGAAGATTTTTTTCTATGTAAGCGGGTGAACCTGGCGAAGGGCAACAAATCCAAATCTTCAATACGGTCAAGTCAAAGGAAATTAGAAATAGGTAGGGAGTTACAGAGTTAAGCAGAGAAAGGAATGAATGATTGAGGGTTCTGGTTAACTCTTGTATTATAGAGTTGGACAGAATAGGGATGGTATATTGTTTCTGATTATTATTGGTATTATGATTACTTAGAAACACCAGACTTATCTTGTTGGCTTATAGATTGAGACAAGTTTTGGCAATACTTGAGTGATATATCTAAGTTATCTTAGGTTTCCTCTTTGTTTTGATTGGCCTTGGTTCTGAGGATGTATTCATGGTTTGTATTGCTTTTTGTGACAACTTTGAAATATAATCCTTTATCTGTTGACAAGTAGATAGAATAGATAGATCGTAAGAGATCGATTTGGCTCCAGATCACAGTATAATATGGAAGACTTTAAATTTGCAGACTACAATACAAATCACATGTTAGGAAGTTGCAATCCATAATATTTAACAAAGAAGAATTTGACAACAATCTAATTACTGAGTAGTAAGTGTGAAGTGGCCAGGAAGTGCCTTGTGTAGGCCTTGCATCCATTGACAGTGTCCTTGATGTGTTTGTGTCATTATGCTCCAGGTTCAGGAATCTTCGTGAGTCCCAAGGGTTTGCTGGAACGCACCGGCAGCGTGGCGCTCAGCCTCATCGTGTGGGGAGCCTGCGGCATCCTCTCGCTACTGGGTGAGTGATAGTACAGGCGACACCCACAGTACAGTGCCTACACCTTCCCGCTCCTGTCCTCACGCTACCCACACCCGACACCTTCTGACACCACCAACACTCTGCCACGACCGTACTCAAGCTATCTACATTTTTCAACACGTACCGACGCCGCCCACACCTTGCCACGTCTATAGTGACTCTATCTACACTTTTCAACACGTACTGACGCTCCCACACACCTTGCCACATCCATACAAACTTTATCTACGTTTCTCAACAGGTATTGACGCCCCTCATACCTTTTCACGCCCAAAGTGACTCCTATACATCTTTCTTCACGTATACTTAGGTTATCCACACCTTCCCACGCCCACTGTGACCTTTCTATATAATTCAGAATCACCTACGTTAATATAAACTAGTACTGACCGCCTACACTTTTCCACCATCATATTGACACTACATACACTTTTATTTACTTAAAATTATATCATCCACACCTTTCACGAGTGTTTTGGGGTCTGGAGCTTTCAGTGGGTCTTTTTTTCAGCATTTCTTTCATTGACTTTGGCCAGAATTTCTTTTACATAAACAAAATGTCAGCTAAGATCCTGCTTCACCTTGCCACTCCTGAACAGACACCACCCACACCTATACAGCTGACACCCATACTTGTACAATTACCACCCCACACCTGTCCTTCGTGTCTACCCTTACCCTTCTCCGTTCCTCTCTGTCCTTCATCCCTTCTCCGCCCCTGCCAAATCCTCTTCCTCCTCCTCTGTCTCCTACTATTAATATTATAGAATGTTTAGAATGTTACCCTTTTCTCTTTTATTTATATTCGAGAATGCTGGCTTTGATCATGTTTACATTCTGTTTTATGATCAGCGGTTAGGGTGTGAAATATTCTTTATTCGTGTCTTCTCTCTTTCACTCCCATTGTAAAGTATCACGAGGTTGGTTAGGATGTCCAAAATTTGTCTATGCGTGTATTACCTCTAAATCCCATTATAAAGAATCACACCTCAGTTTTCTACACATGTTGATTTGTGTGAGTGTTCGTCATATGTGCTCATAGATGTATCAACAGAGGCTGGTTAGAGTGTCAAAATTTCTCTTTGCGCGTGTTCTGTCTCTTCAAAACCTGTTGTAAAGAATCACACCTCAGTTTTGTACACGTGTTGATTGGCGTGAGTGTTTGTCATGTGTGCTCAAAGGTGTATCGATAGAGGCTGATTGACGCTGCTAATGGCCGAGGTAGAGAGCTCAATAGTAACGGATTAAGATAATTGGCACGAATTCAACAGGTGGTGGTGGAGGAAAGGCCGCAATAAAACGTGACTCTTGTAGGTTTTATTAGGTCGTGATGGCGCTAACTAGAGGCTTGGGATCGGTGTGTAGAGGATGGGGTGGGAAGAGGGCCAGGAGAGGGGTAGGCTGAGGGATAAGGGAGTGTGGCCACGATGTAGGAACAACACCAATAGACTAATTGGATCTTATGATGATATTTGTGAGGATATTTGTGATACATTACACTCAAGATCATATTGCGAAACACCTCGGTGCTTCATAAGAGATCTTTTCATGGATTTAATGACAGATGAACAAGATTTCTTCATTATTAACTGGAGAAATACTCATGACAATCCGATCAATCTCTGTGGCCTTTGAAAATAGTCGTGGTGAGAATGCAAATAGTGTTTCAATAAGTGCTACAATATATGGCTGTAGGATCGTAAAAACTAATCCTTAAATCAGCCACTTGGTAATGGAAACGCAACATCAGTCTTCCTAAAAATAAAAGAATATCCATCTAGCTTTCTTGGGATATCTACGACTTTGTTCTTGGCAGTGAATACAAAATAAATCCCGAGATGTCTTCACGGGATAATCTGGTAAGGGATGGACAGCAGCAGCGGCAGGCAACCAACCACCTCGTAACACTTGGCCGCAGCCCCACGAATGGCCACTGCACTGGTGAGGGATAGGGAGGAAGGTTACTTGTCTCGTGGTTGCGTTACATCACCTCCCTCGCACACTTCTCTTCCGCCAGTGGCAGGGAAGGAGGGACCCTGTTGGCGCCAGAGCACGTACTCTTGTCAAGGCTTTTTTCTCCACCTTCATTTATTACTGTCATGTAGGTATGCGTTGACGTCACTCGTATTAAACTGCAGCCCTTTGGAGGAATAAAACAACACCTTGCCCTTTGTTAAAATACCGAGTGGTGGGGATGATGGCCCTTGCGAACGCCACGCGCTGCTTCCAACACGGCTCATCATGCCTCATGTTGCTTCACCCTCTTCACCACTAAGGAATGCCAAGGGTAAATAAATCGCGTAACTCCAGCTGCCCCTCACGTCCTTATGTTCCACTTCAAGTATTGTTAGTAAATTGAAAGGGACACGAATCAGGATACAGCAAGAAATAAGAGATTCAAACTTCATTTCGAGAAAGAGACTTGGATAAATTAGGTCTCAAATCGATTAGTAAATGAATAAATAAATAGACTTTCTTATGTAAGAGGGGAAAGCTGCCCAAGGGCAGTATGAGTTAAAAACGCCCACTTAGTTACCAGTCCGTTTGCAGGTCCGAGAGAGTTAGCCAAAAGAAGGGGATAAATGTCTTGAAATCTCCCTCTTAAATTAAGTCAAGTCATAGGAAGGTGGAAATACAGAAGCAAGTAGGGAAGACTTTCGAATACTTTAAAAGATTAGACAAATTTATATATGAGGATTAATAGAAATAAAATGGACACGTTTTATGCCGAGAATAGCACTTATAGGCTTGGTGATGTTCTGCAGCTTGCCTTACTCTCAATATGGTGGTGTAAGTGATGGGATGATGTCAGAAGCCTTGCAAGGGAGCCTGGAATAGACTTGCAGGATGAATATGCGAGGTTGGGAGAGTATTTGAGTGTCGTGTAGAGGCGTTTAGTGATAGCCTTGTTAGCGCCATTACGTCAGAGTTTGATATTCATGGGTTAAAGTGAAGGGAGAAGAGAAAGCCTTGTCCTGGTTAGTGAAATGTGTGATTTTGTTACCGTAGCATTATAAAGGGCGGACTCTCTCTCTCTCTCTCTCTCTCTCTCTCTCTCTCTCTCTCTCTCTCTCTCTCTCTCTCTCTCTCTCTCTCTCTCTCTCTCTCTCTCTCTCTCTCTCAAGCCAACCATACACTTACATTATACCACAGGATGGAATTATTATTATTTATTTATCATTTCTTTCAGCAACAGCAGATGATAATGACATGGAAATTTCTTTATAATTACCTCCTTTTCCCCACAGCCTCCATTTACGCGTTGTGTTTTCAGCTTCTACAATGAGTATAATGTATGTTTTCTTTCCTCTTACTCGCTGCATTCTTCTGGATCGTCTTCACCACCACCACCACTACTATCGCCACCACCACCACCACTACTACCGCTACCGCCCCCGCTTCAACGCAACAACAACAACAACGATGATGACAACAACTCCTTCATCATGTTGGGTCGTTCTCGTTGCCCTACTTCACCTCCTCCTCCTCCTCCTCCTCCCCCTCTTCCTAATTTCGTGCTTTTCGGCTTCATTTCCTGCAACTTTCTGCATTATCGCTTCCAACTTTTCTCTCTTTTTCTTCGCTTTTCTCGCCCTTTTCCTTACATTTCTTCCTTCCTCGTCTCTTCCTCTTCTCTCCCACCTCGCATTTCTTCTCCTCCCTTCTCTTCTCCTTGCTTTATTGCTTCTAACTTTTTCCCTCGATTCATCTTCTTTCCTCTGTTCTCTCTGCTCTTCTATTCGCTTTTTCTTCTATTTTCTTTACTATCTCCTATTTTGCTGTCCAATCCCTCTGATCTCCTTTCTTCCTCCCTGCTTCCTTCCTCTCTATCTCCTCCTTGTCCTCGCTTCTGCTCCTCCCGCTGCCGCTCTGTGCTTTGTGCTATGCGGCTGAGCAGGGGCGCTGTGCTACGTCGAGTTGGGCTGCATGATCCCGTCTTCAGGAGCGGAGCACACCTACTTCCTGACGGCGTTTGGACACCTGCCAGCCTTCCTCTTTGCTTGGGTGTCCATCATCATCCTCAAACCCGCCATGCTGGCCATTATTTGCCTCTCCTTCTCGAAATACCTGGTGGAAGCCTTCGTGTCGGAGTGTGAGCCGCCCCTCATGGCCATACAGCTCCTTGGCGCCCTCACCATCGGTAACTACTGCTACCCTTGGTCGCTGTGAGGATCGTGGTGTCTGGTGTGGAGTGATAGTGAGAAAGGACTGTGATCTGTTTACGTCTCATATACATTACCACTTGAGTCATACCTACGGACACGAGCCACAGATTGTAGTCACACTGTAGTCATTGCTTCATTACCATTACCTTCCTTACACATACCACTGACACAACACGGCACCTCAATCATGCTCATCCGAACACACACACACACACACACACACACACACACACACACACACACATTGTCACCAAGTCACGCTCCCAAGGCACACTGCTGCTGGTGCTGCTGGGGCTGGCTAACACTGGGAAGGTCCCGTCTATTCCTCCCTCACGCACGCACCCCATCTGGCGGCCGACACGCCGGTGGGGGAAGCTTATTATTAACCTTGAGGCTGCGGGACCGACATAGAGAGGCGCCCAGATCTTCCGTGTTTAGGTTTGAGGAAGAATTGCCGATGTGCAGGAAAATATTATTGTTGTCGCTTATAAAAGTGTGAAAAGTTACGTGCACTTAATCGCGTCGCTAAACGATCGTAAATATTGCAGAATCTGGCGCTGGTGCGGGAACGTCTAGCGCTGTAAAGGGAAAATAATGAGCCTGATAGTATTTATTTTTATAATGATGCATTTTGGGGACGGATATAGAAGCACCGCTGAGAATTAAGATAATGAAGACTTACGGTCATTTATCGACGCCTTTTGACGCGAAGGAAGAAAAACGACGCTCTATTAAATGAAACCAATGAGAAATTTGGAGAAGAGAAATTGAAATAAATGGACGAGAGATGACTTTCCTTGTGATGTGTCTCGACCACAACTACCACCACCAAGGAAACTTTACGCCGCGCCTCGAGATAATGCACGCTCCGGGGAAATTCTCTGATGATCTGTGGTGAAGAAATTTGCGAAGGAGTTTCGGTCGATAAATTTAAGCTTTTTCCTCGTGATCGACTCGCAGGAAACGGTTCACCTTCCCGTTGACGCTTGTTGATAGTTGAGCCTGATCCTCTTAACCCTTCAGTACTGGGACGCATTTTTACCTTCAGTTTGGGTACGATTAGATGATGTTATTGACATTAGGAAAGCTCTATGGAGGTCAGAAGATTAGTGGTCAGAGTCCTCATTATTCTAATCCCCACGTCAATTTCTAAAACTGTATAAAATCGACAAATGATAATCGGAATAAATATAAAAATGCGTTCCAGTACTGAAGGTGTTAAATTATTGTGAGTGCTTTATCTTAAGGAATGCTGCATGCTCCATACTGTTTAAATACTCCCTTTTTTTAATATATATTTTGTGTGTGTTTATTTTCAGTGCAACATGTAAACTAATAGCTTGTGTTTCTATATTTTTTTTCTTTTAGCAGATGTATGAGACAGAGTCGTAAATGATGATGCCTTTGTACACTTGCATCCTGTACCTTTTTTCTTTATTCCAGCTTTTTGGTTTGTGTTTTTGTTTAGTTGTCCATGCAAGTACGATACTTGTAATGAACTTGTACGTTTTTTGTGTTCTTTTTCTCAGTACATAATCACATCGCATGGTGCATGATTTATTTGCATGTAAGTTTTTTTAGCATATATTTTCCTCGTATGTGTAAGTAAGTATCGACTTTGCTGTAGCTTGATATAATTTTATGCCCCTTTTTTTCCAGTATTTGTATGTTGCATGATGCATTTTTATCTATGTCTTGTTTTGTCTATTATTATTTAGTGTTCTTCGAGTTGTTATTGCTATTTTACTACTATTGCATTACCGTTTTGTTGTATTGTGTGAGTAACAACTCTGAGGAAGGCGTACCTGAGAGACTGGCGCCCTCTGAGTGTTGTAAGGCCAGGCTCCAGACGGGAACAGTAAAACAACACCATATTTTTGTGTCTTCTTTATGTGAAATGGAGGACGAGGAATGGTTAGAACAAATATGAATACACACTAACAGGTCCTCTCTCTTATTCTCCCAAGACTGATGAGTTAGTTCAGTTTTAATGGAACTTAAGATGAGAGAAGATTAGAATATTACTTGAGACATTTCTCCATAAGTTTCCCATTGAATCCTTACTTAACAACAAGACACTGAATGAGAAATACAACTCCTATTACCTAAATAACCCACAAAAGTACCATTAGATCTCCATTATAACACTGGAAGGGAAGAGAAGAGAACATCACATTATAAATCCCACCTAAACTTAAACCACCAATAGGAAAAAAACTCTCATCTGGATCCTGGTCTTATGTGTTAATGTCCATGAGTGAGCATGTACCTTGCCTTACCTTGACCTGCCCACACCTGTAATGACCTACCCTGACCCTGCCTGACCTCCGCGGTGCCCTTCGTCTCACAGGGGCTCTCGCGTACGCCGAGCTGGGGACGTTGGTGAAAGCATCTGGCGGCGAGTACGCGTATTACATCCAGGGCTTCAGTCCCCCCTCAGTACGGAAGACATGGTGGGCTCCGGTGCCTGCTTTCCTTTTCGCGTGGGTGTCCGTGTTCCTGCTGAAGCCCTCCAGTCTGGCCATCATCTGCCTCACATGCGCCGAGTACCTCATGAGGATATTCCACGTGTGGCTCCCCATCTGCTTCACCCCAGTACTCTCCATCAAACTCGTCGCCGTCTGGGTGATACGTACGGTGGCTCTCTTGTCCCTTTCGTTCACTCTTCACTCGTACTTCTGCCTGCATATATATTTTCCTGTTGATAGGCTCTGATCTCTCTATCATATGTACGGGAGGTTCTTATCTTTTTATCTCGTTCATTCTTCACGCATATCTCTGTCTACATACATGTTCTGTTAATTATCTTTTATCTTCTCTATGTACGGTGGTTCTTATCTTAATATTCTGAGTACGGTGACTTTTCTTTCTTTGACGCCTTCCTCTTCCTGCATACATGTTCTGTTAGTTCTCTTTTATCTTCTCTATGTAGGATTACCTCTCCTCTCGTTCACTTTCCACGTGTTTCTCTACCTACATACATAATTCTCTATTATCTTCCTACATACGGTAGTTCTTATCTTTTTATTGAATACATTAGTTTCTCTCTACATTTTTCCTTTACTTTCACGTTTTCCTCTGCTTACATACATTTTCTTCTGTTAATACTCTTTTATCCTCTCTATCTATCATGATTCTTATCTTTCTGTGTTATTTTTTTACTACTCATTACTCTACTTGCATATTTATGATTCTCCTGTCATTACCCTCTTAACTTTTTATCTTCTAATCCTGCGATGCTCTGAATTGTTGTTATCATCATATTCAACTTTTTTTATGATTCCTCTCTTCTTTTCCTTCACTCTTATTTTCTTCATCATACCTATTACTTCTGTGTTTATTAGTCAAGTCTCTTTCCTCCTTGTTCACTCTTCATTGTTAGTCCCTTGTTTATCAGACTTCATTGTTCCTCGCATCTCTGTCACTTGTGTTTATTACAAGTCATTCAAACCAGACATACCATTTCTTACCTTCTACTCTCCGTCTCTTACAAATGTTCTTTTATCTCCCTATCTAATGGGCTATGATGATTTACGTGCTGTCTCTATCTTGCTGTCACCCTGCTGTTATTTCTTATCTTATCTCATCTCATTCTCTCGCATTGCTCTATGATCTCGCTGAGCTGGATTTGTCATGTATGATTATCCAGTGCAGTCACACGCTATCCCTGAGCCTTAATTATCTTGGTAATGGGTCGGTGGTCAGAATATTTGCCGGCTCAGGAAGGAAAATAAACTGTGCTTGTCACGCGGAGATGGTTGGTATGCATCTCATCAACACTAGCTAATACCACTCTCTCCTGCTCCTCTTTGTGTGTGTGTGTGTGTGTGTGTGTGTGTGTGTGTGTGTGTGTGTGTATTTGTGTGTGCGCGAATTAATTTAGTCATTTTGATCTTTGCAGGAATTAAGTATTGTCTCAAATCATGCATTATTATATGAATACCGTCATTTTTGTGACTTTTCTTGGTTTTATCTTGGCTTATCTACCTTGGAATTGTTGTTTCATGGTAATTGTTGAGTTTGGAAGGTAGTTTCGTTTGAATATATCATTATAAAGATTACTTATTAGGTAATTGTTCTAATGATCCTTTTTTAACCTTTCCCCGATTCCCCCTCCTGTTTTATTCCTTCCCTTTTTTCACGATTTTTCTTCGCCTTTTCTTTCTTTTATCTTTCTCGTCATTCCTTTTCTTTCTTTTACCATTCTTTCTTTATCTTCCTTCGTACTCCTTTCCTCCCCTCGTTCCTGCCCTGCTCCCTCTCCTTCTTTCTATCCTTTCTGTGCCTCCTACAACAGTGCTGATCACGTTCATCAACTCGTATTCGGTGAACTTGGCAACCCGTGTGCAGAACATCTTCACGGCGGCAAAGTTGCTGGCCATTCTGATCATCGTGGTGGGCGGCATTGTGAAGCTGGCGCAGGGCAACACGGCTCACCTCGCTAAAGGCTTCGAGGGGTCCACCAAAAGTTTTGGGGACATAGCCACAGCCTTCTACAGTGGTCTGTGGGCCTACGATGGATGGTGAGTGGCTGGCCCCGTACTAATAGAGATTCTTAAGTATGTAGCTTTTTTCCTAGACGAATTTCTAACCTTAAAATGCACCTTAACCTTCTGAAATTGATCTTGATTTGCTGCTGATGACATAATAGGTAAAGTACAAGACCGATTCCGGAAGGTTAAGAATGATTTTAAGACTAGAAATTCGTCTAAGAAAAAGCTACATACTTGAGAATCTTTGTTAATTCGGGCATGTGTTCTTACTTCTTGCCTTGTGGTGTTATTTGTTTTGACGGTGATGTTGATCGAAGTGTAATCTTTGTACCGTTACTTTTTCTCTCTCTCATATTACATACGCTTTATTCCTTCTCCCTCAGGAACAACCTCAACTACGTGACAGAGGAGTTGAAGAAACCCTACACGTGAGTTTTCTTGCCTTGTTGATTGGCGTGGCTCGTTTTCTCAAACATCGACTCATTTCAGCAGCGTGTTATTAGGATCTCTAAGATGGCTTGCATGGTTGTAGTGACAGTTAAATATGGACTCTACATTATCGTTTAGAGAAGACTCCATTGGAAACTTGAGTAAACATTGTGTGGGGTTTCATATGAGTCTTTATAAGAGAACAATGTTTGAGAATACGAATTTACACGTATGAACCAGTATTCTTTAGTTATAAGATTTCAGTATCCTTCATTGATTCCTCAACTATTTGTACACCTTCCCAGGAATGTAGCTATCATGTGTGTATTCTGAATAACGCAACAAAATAGCTATGAATCATGAGAACACAATTTCCATCTATTTTTTTTTTTTTTTTTTTTCAGCTAAGTAAGTCGTACACGTCGCATTTTCTTTCATCACATACCGTACCATGAATAAAAAACGATGATGCAATAAAGAAAAAAACTATCCACAAATAATCCAGTAGATGGTTCAAGGTATAAGCTTTCAGTGTAGGTCATGAATACGGGAACACGGTGTCCCAGAATGTAGTGGAAGTATATTAACAAAGGTAGTGGCTGTAGCTACAGTGTTACGGCGCGGCATGAACTTCTACTAACCTACAAACCAGTTCAGCATCATTACATCTCTGACAGTTTTAGGGTTAGACTATCAAGCACGAACTGTAGTAATAGTAGTAGTGGTGGTGGTGGTTAAACTAGTGACCGGTATCTCTTCTCTGTAGTATTGGCCATTAGCGGTCACTACTACTACTACTACTACTACTACTACTACTACTACTTCACAAATGTCAGAGATTGGTGATTGTTGGCGGCCACTGAGCTCCATTCTAATAATAACACCAAGGCAGCGGGGTGAGCTGGCTGGCTGGCTGGCTCTGGCAGGGCGGGCGGGCGGGCTGAGCAAGAGAACAGCCTCAATTTGTCCCCCCACATGATGGCGGCGAGGTAGCTGTGATAATACTCTCTGTCGCCACCTCCAGATCTTTTCAAGCAGTGTCCAACCAGCTCAGTCGGAATGTTATGCCACTTACGCTGTACTAGGGAGGGGGGGATGGTGGAGGCGTGGCAGGGCGGGAGGGTCTAGGGGGGGT
This sequence comes from Callinectes sapidus, assembly GCA_020233015.1. NCBI lineage: Eukaryota > Metazoa > Arthropoda > Malacostraca > Decapoda > Portunidae > Callinectes > Callinectes sapidus. The sequence goes on from CM035193.1 coordinate 12,228,462, forward strand.
GAGGGAGGTTTTCTTGGGTAATGGTGGTGGTGGTAGAGTGACGCAGGCATGGAGTGTTGCCTTCTTTCCAGTCATTACATAATTATTGTTGCCATTATCATTATTAACTATACTCGTATGTTTTCTTGGCCATCTCTTTAAGTATCACCCAAAGTACGCCTCACAAAACACTATGGGCCATTCATTACAACTTTTTTGGATGTTGCTTTTTCGGCCTAGTACCTATGTGCACAAGTCAATGTCAACACAACGTTTGAAGCTCTAAATCAGTATCTATATCGGCCCGCCCTCAGCCTTTTATGTATGCTAGGCAGTACTACCCCGGACACTCCCCTCTCGGCACCAGCCCAAAAATACACCGACAAAATACTAGAGCTAAGAGTGAAGGGAAATCTGAACCACTTGCCGGTTATAACGCAGTGAGACGCCACTTGAAATACTACAACATTAATTTTGAACTATGATTCTCTCTCCTGAACTCATTGAAACAGTAGGGTAAAATTAAGCTGTCTTAACCCCTTCAGTGCTGGGACGCATTTTCTATTATTGCGTATTATTTGTCGATTTTCTACAGTTTGGGAAACTCATGTGGGGGATGAAAATAGTACTGACTCTGGCCATCAATCTTCTGACCTCCATAGACCATCCTAATGTCAATAGAAATTTTTAATCACACTCAAAACTCGTTGCAAAAATGTGTCCCAGTACTGAAGGGGTCAATAAAACTACACATTTCTTCAATGTTATAGTAATCTTCTCTCTTAAACTTACCCGCCAACATTACCATGCACTATCTGTTGTAGGAACCTTCTTTTATTAACGATCCACTAACCCCACTAACGTTATCGTGTATTGTACATTACAGGAACCTTCCCCGAGCCATCATCATCGGCCTGCCACTGGTGACCGTATGCTATATGCTAGTGAACGTGTCCTATCTGGCCGTGATGAGCATCGACGAGCTGCTCGCCTCAGAGACTGTCGCTGTGGTGAGTATAGATCGCGGCGTGTCTCCTGGCTGCGGGAGAGTGAGATACCGATGCTCCAGGGTCTCTTTCATGCTTTTTCTCGTGCCTCAAATGTCGATGGTGGTTATTAAGAGACGTCATGTTAATTCTTCAACACCTATTACGCACGAAAGCTGCGGAAATAGTTTATGACTAATATGTTCGTTGCCAATAAACTAAGACTCCATTGCGATGACTCCGAAGAACAAGAGATATCGAAAATTATGACGTGCTTACTTACACACTCACGAAAAAAAGCAAAGAAAAACCCTGATGAGCTTTGTGTTTTCACTAATATTTTAAACATTTAGATTTCACACAATAATCATCTCTTTTCCACTTAGTAGAACTTCTCTAAGTGTTATTTTATTTATTCATCTGAACTAAAAAAAAAAAAAAAAACTTTAGGAACTCCACCTCACAAGTGCTGGCGTTGGGTTAGAGAGGTTGAGTTGCAATGATTGAGTGTTTACAGTGTTTTGCTGCTTCTATGAGTCACACCTGTACAGGACAAGCTGGTAAGGCAGTTGTGTCATGGCCCAGCCCTCCCCACCCGTGTCCAGGGCTAGACTGGGAGGCGAGGCTTGCTGCACGATTTTTTCATATTAACTCCTATGATTCAATTACCATATTCTGAAACACTTCATTCCCACTTCTCGATTACTTTGAAAACGATTTTTCTTAATTTACGCGGGTTTTAAGAACTCTTATGGTTTCAGTAGCAGATTGATAAGATTTCTACACTGTGTCTTGTTGAGGTTACACGGGTTTTTTAAGAATGTCAATAGTTTCAGTAGTAGATTAATTAGATTTTTACGATAGTTTTTTATGTTAAACTCTTTTTTTTATAATATTTATGGTCTTAGGGTCAGATTAATAAGATTTCTATATTGGTCCTTGAAGTTACACGGGTTTTTAAATGTTTGTTTGTGGTTTTGTTGTCAGATTCATAAAATTACTACGTTATTAACTATTTCTGAGAACCCTGGATAATTATCTTTGTAGTCTCTGAAAATAGTCGTGGTGAGGGACTGTAAGTGTTTCAGAATCGTGGACATTATTCCAGAGTGGTTTTCAACGTAATGTTCTGCTAATGTTCATTTATTGGAGTGCAGTCTTACTATTAACATCTCATTGCTTAATAATTCAATGGTTTTTCCAGATGATTTAGATAATGTGCATCTTATAATATACTGTATCTATTATTATTATTATTATTATTATTATTATTATTATTATTATTATTATTATTATTATTATTATCATTATTACTCTTAATGTTTTTTTTTTTTTTTATATAGATATCCGTGTATAGATTTATATTGTTTTTAAGAGTAAACGAGTGTGTTACTTCCCAGGTTGCTCTGACTCATAACTTGCTGCGTAGTACTTAACTTTCCTTTACGATGTACTACAACTCTAGTCTCTTATTGTTATAGTATGTTAGTTAGTCTCCTTTAACTTTAACCCACCATTTTTTAGTCTTTTTAGTTTATTATTTACCAGTTATTTAATGTATTCTTGTTCATTGCTACTAGTGCCTATGATATAATGATTTACACATAGTATTTGTTGGTTACTTGTCTCATATCCTTATTTTACATGTTTTCTCATCTAATGTGTGACATATTCTTAGATCATGGTTTACTGAGCTTCTAGTTCCCCTCTAAACATTCAGTAACCAAGAGGAACCGGTACCTTATGTATTACTAATGGCCTTTAGTTCTAAAGTTCCCTGTATAGTGAAGACCTGTGACTGTTAAACTTGGCATGGTCTTTACTCGTGTTCCAGCCATATCATACCTAGTGTCTTGGGAACCAAGTGGTATTAATTCTTAAACTTAATATCCTTTAGTGTTCTATTTACTCATTTAGTCATTAGTCATCATTGCTGAGTCTGGCGTGATCTTAACCCGTGTCCCATCCACATCATGCCTAGTTTTTCGGAAACCAACTGATGGGAAAGGCTGGGGAAGTCATCATGATCATCGCCGTTGCCATGTCCACTTTCGGTGCCGCCAATGGCTCCTGTTTCACGTCGGCGAGGTTTGTGCGACATTAGATGCGTGGCGGGTCTGTGCCTTGCCTTTAACTCGCCCTCCTAGAGGAGCCAACCACATGCAGCTACGCTTTGTCATTGTTGATAGAGGGAGAAAGGTTTTGGTTCAGCATAACTGTTACTGAGGCATCGGTGATTAGTGAATAAGTGAAAGGGTGCTTGTTCATTGTATTTTGCGGGTGCTATTGGTGTGATTGTTGCATGAATGGTGGGAGTAATGACTGGATGATTGGTGAATGGGAAAGTAATGAATGAAGGACTGAAAGGAAGAGCACTCATAACACACATTCAATGCACCACTGGTTCTTGGGATGGAGAAAATATAGTAAACATGGTTCTCGCATGGGTGAAGGGAATAGCTGCTATGAGGGTGACTAATAGGTGGTTCATGATAAACAAGGTGATTCACTGGCCATCTTCTTCAACCCATTGGCATCTGTTGATTACTACACTGCTTTTCACAGGCTTTGGTAGAAGTTATATGTTGGTTTGCAAAGGTGTCTCTGATTACAGCGCGAGTATAATCCATGTGCATAACCTGTTCCTTTATTCTTGGGCTACTGAACATGAATTTAGCTACAGATCGTGAAGACTCATCCATCACCGCTTCTCTGTGTGGTGCTCGCGCGTTGTATGTTAAATTGACACTAAGACGCTAAGGAGTTTGGGCATTCAAAAGAATGGAATATGGTATGCACTCATTCACTTCATGATCGTCTCCCGTTTTGTGGCTGCTACAACTTTGTAGTGGTGGTGATGGTGGGGTTGGATACAATTGATGCTTTGTGGTCATCTTCTTAATTCTCTCATTGTTTGTGTAGATATCTTTCAAGGTTTTTTCGTCATTTCTTTCATTGCTAAGAAGAAGATTATGATTCATACGCTATATTTATATTTTTGTTCTTAATTTTTTCCATTTTTTATACAGATATCTTTACATTTTCCGACATTCCCTCTATCTTCAACTTACTGTACGTTATTTTTCCAATGTTAGTTTAGATATTTTTAATTTTTTTTTTTCACATTGTATCCTTTAACAACTTACTCTGGAAGAGAACGGCATTTGATAAACCTAAGTTATATTTTTCTTGATCTTTTTTTTCGAGTGTTTCCTCAGCTTTCTTTAAACATTTTCGACATTTCCTTCATTAACAAGTCATTCATCTTTGAAAATTGTCCCGGCGAGAGAGTAAAGCGTTTAACCCCTTCAGTACTGGGACAGATTTTCATATTTATTCTGCTTACTATTTGTCGATTTTATACAGTCTCGGAAACTCATGCGGGGGATCAAAATAGTACAGACTGTGGCTATTGATCTTCTGACTGCCATGACCCTTCTTAATGTCAATAAAACCGTCTAATCACACCCCCAAACTTATGGTAAAAATGTGTCTCAGTATTGAAGGGGTTAACAATACGAGGTGTGTCCATCCGCTGTGTTTACTCTTACTCAGTCATTTGGGAAGAAAATTCTGGGCTCCTTCGGGTCTGCGTTGGCGGTTGTCGCTGTTTCCTTGTCGACTTTCGGAGCAGCAAATGGAAGCTGTTTTTCTTCTGGGAGGTTGGTGTGCTGTCTCGTCTGATTAATTCGGATTTTCTAACTGGGATATTAACGATACATTAACTGGTCTCTTATTGACTCCAACGCTCACGAGAATTCATGTACATAAAAGTTAATACAAATCGCTTTTTATTTACTAGTTTATTTACTTATTCATGTATAATTCATCAGCGTCTTATATATAAATATCATACGTGAAGGTTTGAGTTGAGTGTTTTTTGTGGAAGAAAAGGAAAAAGGATGTGTGGCCAAGATCAGTGGAAAGAAATCTGTCTTGTCTTGCCTCCTTATCAATGCTTTATTAATTTGTACATTGCAAATCAACACAATAGTCTATCTCATCACTGGGTCATGTTTCTTACATCAATTATTTCTACTTTAACCACTTACAATATCCTACATTATTGAGACTTATTTAACACCACATGCAATACAAGGTTCTCTTTTGTATCTCTTGTCCCTGCATCATCTTTCCTATAATTATGTATTTTTAAACATCTAATGATGTAGAACCTCCTGATGTTTAACTTCTTTATACGTCTCACTACTGGGCCATCTTTCTTAGTGATATCTTAAATGTAGTTAGATTCTTAACATATGCTCTCGAACCTTTATTACAAACCTAGTCTCTATAGTCTCCTCTACGTGCCTTATCACTTGTTCATCTTTCCTTCACTCTACATTCCTAAATATACTAGCATTGTTAACATATATTGTGGAACATACATACGTACATTGCACAACCAGTCTTTGTATTCTCTTCCACATCTCCTATCACTTGTTCATTTTTCCTTCACTCTACAATCATCACCCATCCTTGACTGGCATTACTAACATATACTCTGGAACATCGTACATACATTGCACAGTCAGTCTCTGTATTCTCTTCTCTCCTATCACTTTTTCATCTTTCCTTCATCAGCCACTACTGATATACTGACATTGTTAACATATACTCTGGAACATACGTACCCACTTTACATAGCCAGTCTCTGTATTCCCTTCTAAGTCTCCTATCATCGGGTCATCTTTCCTCTCTAGACTTTTGGCAATCGGGTACTTGGTTGGGCTGCCTTCCTCATGCCCCTCGCAGTCACGCTCTCCACCTTTGGGGCTGCAAATGGCACAGCGTTTACCTCCGGCAGGTACGCGTCTGGGAGTACAGTATTCACGAGGCTACAAGTACTGCCCCTCCCCTTGCTGCATGTCCCTCACTAGTGTTGTGACTCATGGCATGGCGTACCGCGTGGCATGAACACTCGTGCTTTTAAGACGTAGTGACCTTCATGCTATTTTGTTGATGCGCCCTTTGTTCATTTTCTTTCATTGGTTTTCTAGTTTTTTTGTTTTTATCTTTCTCCGTTTTTCTTCGTTGTATTTTCCGCTTTCCCTTCCTTTCTTTATTTTCCCAATTCATATTAAAGGAGACAGAAGAAGACAACCGTTGCATTGGTGGCAGGGTGGGTCTATCTTTCTGTCTGTCTGTCTGTCTGCTGAGTCATCACTGAGTGCACGTATGTTTTGTAGTCATTGAATGTGTTATCGCTACTGTAGCTTCTTTTTGTCATAATAATTTATATTTTACATCGATTTGCATGGGTATTAATGTTTAGTAATGGCGCTTTTTACTTTATCATTTGCAACTAACATATTTACCTTTGTATCGCTTGCTTTTATTGCTGCATTTTGCTTTATTCGCATTTATTTTTACCAGAGATGCATGCCAAAGCTTGTCAGACCTTTATAGAAAGTGTCCGTTATGAAGGGATATGATGTTCTGTTTTATGCTTTATTAATGTTAGTGTTGTTTTGTGAATGTCTTATTTGTTATAATAAGTCCAGGGAACAGGCTACAGTGTATGTCAGCAAATTAAGCTGATGAAAATCTTGATAGTTTACTTTATATCTATAAATGTGTCTAATAGTTTTTGAGGAAGTGATGAAAATAAATCGAGGATTATGATAACTCGTGATGAAAGATTATAATTTGCGTTGGTACAATATTTCACCTCAGTTATTTATTGACTATCAGGATAATTGTAATTTGAACGATGACTCACCCAGAAGTGGTCATGTAATTAAGCCAGTCCTTATAACTAAATGATAGACTCAATAATATCCTTCATGAAATCGAGCCCAATTACAGTAATAACTCAGATAATAATAGAGCAAACAGTATAATAATGCAATATGAACAATCACAAATAACTAATCATTAAAGTAAAACTATTCTCGTCACTCAGTTAATAATAGACTCACATTTAAACATTTTTTTTCACTGGAATAACAGTAAGTTCCTGTCTATCAATACTTAAAGGGTGAAAGTACAGTTGCCACACTTTGCTATAAGAAGAAGGTAGGCTATGAGGTGCAGGGATAGCGAGGTTACTTAGGGTGTGGTAGTGACGGTGTGTGTGTAGGGTGTGTGGTGAGCGGGGCTGGGTGTTCTTGCAGACTGTGCTTCGTGGCGGCAAGAGAAGGACACATGGTGGATGTTCTCTCCTATGTCCACAACAGGAAGCTGACACCATCCCCAGCCCTCCTCTTTAATGTGAGTTGTGTGTGTGTGTGTGTGTGTGTGTGTGTGTGTGTGTGTGTGTTTCGATACGTAGATTCAGCGTATCTGATTTAAAGTAGTTTTGTGTTTTCCTGTCTCCATATTTATCTTTTATCCAAACTAGCCCTCAATGTGTGTGTGTGTGTGTGTGTGTGTGTGTGTGTGTGTGTGTGTGTGTGTGTGTGTCACTTTCACCTATCCATGAATATAATGATCATACCCACCACTGCCACTAATTTCTCCTTAGAACACTGGCTAGACATAGACACTAATAACAGCGTCATGTCCTCCAGGCGGCCATTGCTCTCATTATGGTGATTCCCTCTGACATCGGCTCCCTCATCGACTTCTTCAGCTTCACCGCCTGGATCTTCTACGGTGGAGCCATGACTGCTCTCATTGTCATGCGTTACACCATGCCTGACGCACCTCGCCCATACAAGGTACCCAGGCAACTCAGATACTATTCGATATTCTTCCTTCTGGTCCACCTCCACTACTTTCATAAGGCTTTAGTTGAAGTTATACTGTTTTCTAAGGGTATTTACGTGGTTTTAGTGACAGATTAGCAAGATTTTTTTTTATATATTTTCCACCCATTCAGCATTAGGAGAGAGAGAGAGAGAGAGAGAGAGAGAGAGAGAGAGAGAGAGAGAGAGAGAGAGAGAGAGAGAGAGAGAGAGAGAGAGAGAACAAAACGTTTTTCAATGAGAGCCAGTGACACTTTAGTAAACTCCATACCAACCTTTACTGTAGTATTTCTGCCAACTTACAGTCAAAGTTCGGTTAGGTAAAGCAAAGTGGTTTTCTTCTTTGAGTATCAACGAAAAATTGCTTCACATACGTGTTTCACGTCTTTATTATCCCTTATCGTCACTCAGTCCCTAAAACACTGAACTCCAGCTGAATTGAATCATTATTTCTCTCACGTCCAAGGAATGTATAGTCATTAGTATTGAAGAGGGAGGCTTCAAGACATTTGTCCTGTTTTTAGGCTAACTCTATTGAACTTTAAGGGAACTAGCAAATTAGTGGGCTTCTTACTTTCTTTTATTTTTTGTCCTTGACCAGCTTACCCTCGTGTCTCCGCCAGGTGCCAATTGCCATCCCAGTGCTGGTGTTGCTCATCTCTATATACTTGGTGGTGGGGCCCATCATCGACTCCCCGCAGATCGAGTACCTCTACGCCACACTGTTCATCGTGGCAGGTCTCTTCTTCTACTTCCCCTTCGTTTATCTCAAGAAGTCTCTGCCGGGAATGGGTAAGGCTGCTCTATTTTGGTCATTGTAATAAATGAGAGTCAAGATACGTAACTCCTTTCATGTCCAGGAACAAATCACTTGATCTTCGTCTATGTAAAATAACTTTGTTGTGTTCTAGATAATTGTTTCTGTGTCTCAGAACAGAATTTTCATGTCCAGGACCAAATCACTGTATCTTGATTCTTGTAAAGCATCACACTGATGTGTTTCCATGCAAATCTTCCCTGATAAGCCTGTTGAGTGCGTGACTCCCCGTCTCTTTAAAGCACCTCTAATATGTAGCCTTTAAGATGACTCTCTTCATGCCCCACACCTAGCCACTTCACACTGGTCCATGTAAAGCAGCCTATTGACGTGTTTTCACTCCACACCTCCCCTGGCAAGCCCCTGAGCGCGTCACTCTCTCCCTCGCAGGCCACGTGACGACGTTCTTCCAGCTGCTGTTGGAGGTGGTGCCCACAGACGTGATGCCGGACGCCTAGTCGGCATGCGTGTGGGTGGCGAGGCGCTTCCTTTGCATTCCATGAAGTTTATCATTACCAGCAGCGGCAGCGAAACACGCCTCCCTGGCGAGGTAGCCGCGTGTTACAGTGATGACAGTGCTATAATGACTATACGCTCCTTAGGGTGGCGATGGGATGTACTGCGTAGCGTTTACCAAATGTTTATTTTAAATATCTTGTTCATCACGAGCAAGTTAGGGCGAGGGAGTGGCTGAGCACGACGGAGGGATGCTGGGTTTGCAGAGTTTGGACTTGTGGTTTCTTCTCCTAGTGAGAAGCCTCGGGTGAAGCTGTAGGCAGGAAGGAAGGAAGCAAGCTCCTTCTGTGTAGTGTTTCAGCCACTGCTTTACTAAGTATCATTATTTTATGTAATCTCAAAGGTGATTCTCCAAATGCGATTTTATATGTTTGATTTGTACCATTTTATGATCTAATATTTGTAATATATAGTTTATTTATATGTGTTGTAATTGTCGCTGAATTTCAGTGTTTTTAGCCAAAAAATGAATTTATGAGGACTGTATGAGTACCAGTAATAGAGCAAAAAAGACAAAATATAAAAAAAGACAGTGAGATTAGCAAGAAACAATGCGATTTTTTCCTAATGGATGCAAAAGTAATTGTCAGATGATTGAGAAAGATAACTATTTTTTTCTATCTCTGTGTTATAATTGTACTAGAGAATAAGTGTGGAATGTTGAACATGCCACTTTGTAACGATATCACCTATTGGTCACTTTGTCCTTGTGTGAAGCTGAAGGCACAAAAGGGAACTGCTGATCCCCACCATAAAACCATCTGCTCCATTATAACCACCATCACCGCCATCACCATTTTGACACAAGTAATAAAAAAAAGAACGGAAGAAAAGGAAGAGATGAAAAAATAAACAAAAGAATGCCATTATAGAGAAGAAAAAAGAAAAAGAAAAGAAAAAGAAAAGGAATTAGCAAAGGAATTTAGGAGGAAGAGGGATAGGAGAAAAAAGAGGCTATATATTTTAGTGCCCCGTTGGATCATGCTCTAAAATACTTCTTCGCTGCACTCAAACTATTTTCAAGGGCACTAATTGAATATACATGTTTTTATAGTATGTCACTATAGAAGTAAAAGAAACATTCTTACCATGATTACGCTGATAACAGGAGAAACGCTCTTGAGAATCCGGCAAATAATTTCCATAGCCTTTGAAAATAGTTGTGGCGAGAGAGCAGTGTTTAATTAACCAGAGTTTCCCACACACAGCACCACACACTACAGCACCTCCTGAACAACATGGAGCCTTCACTGTGCAAATAAAAACCATAGACAACTATAGAGACAGACAGTATGGATAATTACAATAGTATAACACCTGCTTGAACAGAAACGAGTAACAATAATATGTAAACCAAAAAGAAATAAAACGCTTCTGTGAAGAAGAATGATGGTTAGGGATGAGGAATAGATAACAATGTGTTGGTTAAGTCAGTGTGTTTCGTTCATTTCAGTGTCATATCAAACTGAACTACTGATTTAAGTTATTGTTGTGAACAGTATGTACTATTTATAAGCAATCAAAGTCGCAGTCACATACGTGCATACATCATACAAGGCGTCGCTATCAATACACATGTTATATTTTAGGAAGGGTGATTTTTGTCTCTTAAGCAAAGGGCCGAAGTGTTTAGATGACGCTCGTGGATCCCGGAGAGAGAGATAAAGTTCGAAACTCACTCTCTCTCTCTCTCTTCGGGATCCACAAGCCAATGCTCCTCAGATGAACACTAGGCTGCCATCGTGAAGGAGGAGGAGGAAGTGAGGTGGTTAGGCGACCCATCTGAGGAGACAAGACGTGATGGGCGAGCTGAGCAGATTGTACAAATTTTTAACGACATATATTTTTTTCGTGTGTGTGTGTGTGTGTGTGTGTGTGTGTGTGTGTGTGTGTGTGTGTGTGCGTGCGTTTGTGTGTGTTTTAGCTATCTGATATACATTTACAGATACGAGTATTTCTTCAAAAGCTTCTTCCCGTTTTTACAGTATATGGGGGTCGCTTTACCTCGCTAGTCTTTTCCATCTTGCTGTCTCTCGTCTGCTCTTCTCTCTAACCTTTTACTTGCATATCATCTTTCAACTTCGTTTCAGTCTCGCTCTTCTTCCATGTCCTTCCACTTCTACATTCATCATTCTTCTCCCCACATCATCTTCATATTTTTTCATTACGTGGCCGTACCAGTGCAATCTTCTCTTTCTTGCATCTTCTTTGCTATCTCTGCAACTTTCACTGTCCCTCTTATATATACGAAACGAGAACATGCATACATAATACATTAAATGAACAACAAACAGAGACTTTTGCAGCCTAGCAGTGACTCAAGCCGTGTTATTGATTAGGCTACACCATCACCGCCACCACCACCACCACAACCTTTCCCAGTCCTCTCCTTTTCCTGTGTTCCTGTTCCTTCCTATCACTTTTAGTTCACGGCTTGGGTGTTGAAGATCATGTGTTGCTCTATCATTAGTACAAGTTTAGCAACCCTGAAGAGAGAGAAAGAGTGTAATTGTCAGATAATCCACCTCACTATTACAATCTAAATTTCAAATAGCGAGGACTGGTAATGTCAAAATGTTTAGTCTGCCTTGTGGCCACCTCTGCGTCTCTCTAGGGCGAAGAAGGTCTTGTGTATGTGTTGAGGGCAACAGCTGTAGTCAACTTGTCAGGTCAACGAATGTGAATCTATCATTTTATTCCTTTTAAGATGAATGTTTGTGTTTGTGTTTTTATTGTGTTCTGGGGGGAAATATGAATAAAATTGCGCGGCATTTGTGGGTAAGAATAAGAAAATCTGTCGCAATGAGGCACAATTCTAATGATTTTCTTTTTTATTGTTTTCTTTGTTAACTTTTATGGTAAAGAACATGTCATTGTTTCTCATGTGAAGATGTACTATAATTTAGCATTAATATTTGGATTTTAATTTGTGTATTATATGAGAGAGAGAGAGAGAGAGAGAGAGAGAGAGAGAGAGAGAGAGAGAGAGAGAGAGAGAGAGAGAGAGAGAGAGAGAGAGAGAGTTTATTTTACTGGTGTCTGTGTGTGTGTGTGTGAAGGTATAAAGTTAATTTTGTTTATGTATCATCGCTGTTAATGCAATCATCATCACTATTTCCTTTGAAGTGGAAGGTTAGTGTGGCAGGTTTAATGATTACAAGGGTTACTACCACAATACACTAGCTGGGGCTGCACTGCGTTATCTGTGATAGGCTTGAGTGGCGCTCCGGCCTGGAAGAGAAAACCTGTGATGGCTGAGTTGTGTTTTTCGTGACAGTCGCTCCGGGGAGACTGATCAGAGTTGGTACGACTAGAACATTAATATCGATATACCACACTAACAGCTCTAATAGGTTTGGGGAGACCGAGGCCTCTGTGTACTGGACGGTGTTAAATATATGCATTATGAGGCACAATTCCATCTCAAGACTTGTTAGAGCTTGTTAGAAGCGTGGACTGTACGAAGTCAAGTAATTATATCCATTGATTTCAGCTGAAGGTCGCCAGTTTCTCTTTACGTATGTTATGTTATAAACCTTCATATCCAGCATTATCTGATTTTGTTTATTTTATTGTACCAATGCTGATGCTTAACTGTCAAATATTATTGGTTAGTTACTTGAAACTCACGTCTTTCTATTAATTCCTGTCCAAAATGTAATATTTCTCGTGGTCTACAAGTTATGTTTCTTATAACGAATACTTGATAGTGGAATTATGAATTGCTTAGTTTCTGTTTGGTGAGATTTTTCATCAGTTACAGTATGGTAACCACACTAGCAAGTTGTGTGGCAAAATGATTAACCATAGACATAACTGGGTATCGAATTGTACTATGCAAAACTAATGAGAAACTTCCAGGCGGCCTTCATCGTTGTGGCAGAAAAGACACCTCTTAAAACTCGCAACTTCGCTTCATAGATATTGAGAGTTTAGGAGGCAGTACTAAGGCTTCCATGGCGTGTGGCTTCAGTTCACGGGCGTCTGTCTGTTGGTCTGCATTCCCGGGGCGGCTCGAGGCATCTACTTGTAAGAAGAGAAATGTGTATGTAAAAAAAGAAATATTTATATTGAAAATTTATAGATGTTATAATACTGTAAATCACTGTACGGGACTGAATAAAAAATATCAACTATTTATTGTTTTTATTTATTTGTATACGGTTTGTACATCTTGGAACTGCCTCCCACATCTTTTTTCTTCATCATTAACCAATCCTTCACCTCTTTCCTTTGTTCCTCAGCCAGTAGGGATGTTGCAATATACATAACTAAAGCAAAAGATACATAGATTTCAATGTTATTCAGGTAAAAGGATAGATGGAGATACACCTTCGTCAGAGATAGTATGTGATCTCTTTTCTTAGCTATCTATCATCAGTTATGTCTTACCAATAAACCCATCTGCATATACGTTATCATGACGAAGATTAAGAGAATACCCGATAGAAGTATTTAAGTGGTGTAGGGGTTGCAACAAAGGGGACGTAACAGGGTTCCTCGGATCAATAACCAGAATAGAACCAGAAATAACGAGTTCAAGCTGGAGAAAATTTAGGTTTAGGAGAGAAATAAAAAGGAACTAGTTCTCTAATAGGGTAGTTGATGAGTGGAGACTCAGTAATCATATTGTTGGTACTGAGAGAATAGGGTTTAAAAAAAAAAAAAATTAAACAAGTTTATGGATGAGGACGATGGTATAATTAGGCAGCGGTGCTCACACAGAGACTGCCACGAATAGGCCTAGCGGTATCTTGCAGCTGAACTCAATTCCTTGTTCTTTTAATACACCACGAGAGAGAGAGAGAGAGAGAGAGAGAGAGAGAGAGAGAGAGAGAGAGAGAGAGAGAGAGAGAGAGAGAGAGAGAGAGAATCATTAATTTCCATCTTTTCACTAGTCAAAAAAGTAATACCAAAATACTGATAATAAGCCTAAAAAAGCAACAAACTGAGTTTAATAACACGAAACCGTCCCCGTAATAGAGATGCTTAAAAACATCCCTGGGTTAAGACTGTCCGGAAAAAACACGTGGGTAATGTTTTGGTTCCCTAATAATGTGAGTAGCGTGAGGTACTCCTGCCACTGACATCTCATCCTTCTGCCCCAGCACACCTGGTTGACATGAGCCACAGGAAGAGGGAGAAGAAGAGTAAGAACAAAAGCAACTCTGAACTTTTTGGAGAGCCAGGTTAGTTGAAAAGTAGTGTTTATGTCATTTCTCTCTCTCTCTCTCTCTCTCTCTCTCTCTCTCTCTCTCTCTCTCTCTCTCTCTCTCTCTCTCTCTCTCTCTCTCTCTCTCTCTCTCTTATTGTGGGTCTCTCTTATTGTGGGCTAGAGGAGGGTTTAGAGATTACCATAATTAGCATAATAACGAGACATTGGCCTGCGGTCAAGGAGAGGTACACCAGATAGCAGTGAAGGGAATAGTTTGGAAACATTCTTTATTATGTTGTCATGTGAAGGTTGCACGCAGCAGTTAGGAGTCAGTACTGGGCTCCTTTCATCCACAGATGGTTTGATATATGCACTTGGTAAATTTTTACTTTAACACCAGTCACAAGTTGGCTTTTCCAACCCTTCCCACCTGTTAGAGCTTTTCATGTTGAGTAATTTGATTCCCATATGAAACTGGCACAAATCAATTATAATGGCACTACTGATGGCTGAGGTATATCATGGTGAGCCACAAGACAGGCTTTTTTCACCAGTGGCCGGCGGTGCTAAGAGTGTGAATGATGTATTTATGTGTGTGAGTGTGGTGGGCTGTCCAGGCTTCCTCCTATGGGATAGCCAGTCTCATATATACACTAGATTGATGCCATAAGCCACATACTGAAGCCATCCCATATCTCCGCCTCCCCAGATCTGGATTGAATCGTTGACACAGAGATGGAGGAAGATTGCTCCTTTGTGGCTCCTGGACATGTCCCCACCAGGTGGCACCAGCCCCCGGGGTACCCACAGAATCACCGAGGCTTCCACCACTCCTTGCCAAACCAAAGAAATGTCCAAGCTTACCATGCCTACCAGAATAACACCTGGGCTTACCAAAACAATGCCCAGGGGTATGCCAGTGGTTCCCAGCCCCACCATTACAACACTCCGGGGTACCACGACAAGGCGCAGGCTTACCAACAAGAGAAGTTTTCCTGTGGGCCTTGCAATCGCACATTCCACTCCAAGTACCAGCACGAGCGGCACCTCCAGGAACATGTCAAGTGCCCCTTTCCTGAGTGCAACCTGAGTGCTCACCCAAAGGCCATTGAAAGACACATAGACAACCAGCACCTCCTCGTCAACTTTGCCAACCTGCAGATTGATGATGAGGCGTGGATTGCCGAGAGGAAGAGGAGGTTCCCTACCAGCCAGAGAGCAGAGATGCGACGTGCCCAGCAGCTGGAGAAAGCCAAGCGTGGAGAGAAGCTGGGCAAGAGTCTCAAGCCCTTTGCTTCCAGGGGTGGTAGAGGAAAGGGCAGGGGCAGGGGCAGGGGCAGGGGAAGAGGTGGTGGGGGTGGTGGTAGGGAGGGAAGTGGTGGTGGTGGTGGTGGTGATAGGGAGGAAATTGGTGATGGTGGTGGTGGTACGAAGACTGAGCAGAAGAGGCCAGCTGATTCAGAGTGTAATGACCAGCGAGGGAGGAAGAGAAGAAGGATGCTGCAGAATGATAGGAAGGATAAAGTGGAGGAGAATGAAAATAAGGAGAGAAATGTTAAACCTGACCTTTCCCGTCCCTTGAGGGAGGCCCCACAGCAGCGGAGGAGTGCCCAGACAGCTGCTGCTCCAGTGCCAGACCTGGACTCTGATGAGGAGGATGCCAGGGATGGCATCCCAGCTTTCCGTGGCACCAGACACTTCTATGAGAGCACAGGAGAGATTAGCTACTTTGGCATCAAGTCAGGCTCTGCCCCAGACAGTGCTGTGAGGGAGGAGGAGGTAAAGGAAGCAACACAGTCAGAAGTGGTGATCAGCGATGAAGAGGAGTGGGATGAGAATGGGTTGAGAGATGCAAATAGTGGTGGCGCTGCGGCTCAATCTTCCACCTTGGTGCTTGGGGGCGCCCTGGGTAGCCTGATGGGTTCATACTCAGACTCTGAGGAAGACAGTGACCCTCCAGAATCAACAACACTGGAAGCAGGTAGGAAGTGTGCCACTCAAAGCCAAACACAGAATGCCACAAATAACCAGCTGCCCTGCAAAACCCAAGTGGCAGAATCTGACACAATAAAGAATGAAAGTAATGAGGGAAATGCAGCACCAGTAAAACCTGTTACCACCACCACCACAGCGGCAGTAGCAGCGGCAGTAACACCTACCGCAGGTACTACCAAGACCTTCAGGCAGCGAAGGAAGAAGAGGAACCCCAAGAACGGAGTCCGCAAAGGGCCAAAACCTCCTGGAGCAGCTAATAGTGGGTTCCCAAAGAGACGCAAGACACTGCTGGAGAGACTGCTCCTTCCTGACATCACAAGGGAGAGGAACATTATCCTTCAGTGTGTGAGGTTCATTATTCAAAACAGCTTCTTTATCCCAAAGCACAACACAGAGGAAGGAAAGGAGAAGGAAGAGAGAGCTGAAAAAGGTGGAGAGGAACATATGGAAGAAGGTTTGGTAAGAAAAGTAGAAGAGGAGAAAAGGAATCAGGAGGAAGAGAAGAAAGTAAGAGAGAACAATGAACCAAGTGGAAGGAGTGAGAAAATGGAAACACGGAGTCAGGAAGAGAATAAAGAAGAAAAGAGTGAAGATGAGAGAAAGAAACAAGAAAATGGAGATAAGGAAGGAAAAGAGAAGAAAGAAACCAAGGAAGAGAAGCAGGAAAAGGAAGAGGATAAAGAAGGGAAGAATAGTGAGCCAGAAGAAGAGGAAAGAGATGAAGAAGGGAAAAAGACTGAAGATGAAAAGATGGAGGAAAGTACAAAAAATAAAGGAGAGACTAAAGTAGAGATGATGTGTGAGGATGATGAACAAAAGCATAAAGATGGAAAAGAAGAGCAAGGAGTATGAGAGAGAATCAGAGTTAAATGGAACAATTAAAAGACAAATTTAGAGTGTAGGGGAGAACATTATGAGAAAAAACACTAAGCAGGATGAAAGAAATTAAACTAATTGATTATGAAGAGAAAGTTTGTGTATGAGGGAAATAATGTGAAGAAAGAGATGGAAAGTAAAACTGAAGGGAGTGAATGACGGAAAAGAAACTAAAATACATTCTTGGTAATTAATTGTAATGTGAGAAATTGAAAAGATGAGTGTGAAATGATTATGTTTTGTAATTATGAATGTAATGTATTGTTATTTACTTGCAGTTTTTGTCAAATAAAATCCCAATTTTATTTGAAAGTTTTTTTTTATACCACAATAAAAGCAAGCAGACTTGAATAACAGTCACAGGAAGACTTAAAGGATTGCTGATTGATAGAGTAGAAATAAACTTTCTATTTCACAAGAACTCACTCCTAGTATAAGTTTTTTCACACAGGACAAAAATGAACAGCACTATTAAAGGGAGGATGTGTCTTTGTGGGGCAGCAGCTCAAGATCTTGGTGAAAGTAAGGTCTATATTCAGAAATACTCTGCTCTCTCACCATGACTTTTCCAAGGTCATTGAATTAATTAGTGGGATTTTCAAGTGTTTCTTTGATTAATAATGTAGAGATTTTGTCATCCTGTCTCTAGAATCTTTAAATACCTTAAAAACTTATGTCAATTGAAATAAAATCTTTTGAAGTAATGAAGGTAAAGGAGAGAAATGTTTAAGAAAACAAGCCTAAGGGCCACATGTAACACGTCTCTTCTCCTGGACAGATGTGGCTGCTCTTCCCAGTGAGACCAGTGAGAACAGTGGCACCAGGGAGGTCACAGCATCAGTTGTGAGGTCAGCCTGGGCTGCAGCACAGGAGTGGACTGCAGCATGGAAGGCAGGGTCCAGTCAGCTTAGGACAGTGGTAGATGGTCTGGAAGATCTTGGGACGGACTCTGTGCCTTCGAATAAAGTACATGAGGCGGCCAAGGGAGTTCATGGTGCTCTTGTTAAGATGGTGAGTGGTATGTGGTGGTTGAAAGAGACACTTCCTATTGCATCCCAGAAGTTGAGGCACAAAACTGCATGCACTTTTCATCCACTAGACATTTTTCATTCAAAATAAAAAAAATGAAAAAGAATAAAAAAAGAAAAGAAAAGAACTTTAATCATGTATACATACAACTTTTTAGAGACTGGCACCTCAGTGGGCTTTTCTTTTAACCTGCTTTCGTTTTGCCCTTGGCTGGAATGCCTTATTGCATAAAAAAAAAATTGGCCACATGAGGACGATAACGGAAGTAGTACTGATGGTATTAACATGTTGTGATGTACCATGCCTTGTGTTGCAGCGAGGCAGTGTGGCAGCACTGGCTAGCCTGCTGGAACAACTCAGGAAGCTGGAGGAGATAGAGAAGAAGAAGGAGGGTGGAGGAGGGCCTCTCTTTTCTACTCTCACTCTTCACCACATGGGTAGGTGTTGAGTTTCGTGCACCACTGCTGTTTCAGGACCCATTGATGTGTGCTCAATGTCTCGTGGATATTGTTTTGAATATTTGAGATCTTTGTATTTTTAAAAAATTTTATTTTACATTGTGGAAACACACACACACACTCTCTCTCTCTCTCTCTCTCTCTCTCTCTCTCTCTCTCTCTCTCTCTCTCTCTCCTATTTGTACATTCATGGAGAAATAGACTATTATTAACTCTTCCCTTCTCTCCTGAACCCTCCCCTCACCCCCTGCCATTCTTCCCTCCCTAGTGCTGGTTCTGACAAGTGTCCACAAAGACTATGAGTGCGAAACACGTATGAAGGAGGCCGCCTGTCACCCGCTACCCTCAGTCCGCTCCCCAGATGCCCTCAGCTCAGCATATGCACTGTGGACACACCTAATTCACCTCCTATCTCACCACTACCCTCTCAAGACACTACTACGGGAGACACAGCAATTGTAGGCTTGTAAAAGGAAAGGATAGAATGGTGCAGTAGTCCTGGTGAAGAGGTTCATCTGAGAGAGTGCCTGAGAGTAAGTTTGCAGTTCCCATAAGAAAGAGGAATGATGTAGTGTTGAATGAGAGATATATTTGTTGCTCCTGTGAGAAAGAGGACTGAATGATTAAGAGACGTAAAAGAGATGATAGAGTGTGTTTCCAGTTGTCATAAGGACTGCCTGACTGCCTGAGTGGAGAGAGATAAGCTAGCAGTTCTTATAAAGTTTGAGGGATACAGTAATAAGACGGTAAGGGGAGATAACTACAGTGACAAGATACAAGGAAAGATTATAATAGACTATAGGTCTGGTAGAGGAGAAAGAGAAAAGTAGCACGAATGAGTATACATATAACCTTGGAGTGGATGAGTTTAATGAGCATTGTGTGCATGTATTGGTCGCAAATCATGAAAAGAAACTAGAAAAATAAATTGATCTTCATGCATATATGGTATTATAGCCCACTTAAAGTATAGGAATTGGTTTAAGTGTAGTCTACCCTTAAATCTATGAGCAAGGGGGATTTGGTGGCAAGGTCTATATCCTCTATTGTCCTTTTTTAATACAACAGTAAATATAGCAATCAATCAGTAAGTCCAGTAAGGTTCATTAGACAACCTCGAATAAATAGCAACAAAGTGCCGTTGGAAGGACACACCGCCCCATCACCTCACTCACCCTCGCCGCTCGCCCTCTGCCCCTCAGTGACGTCTGGACCACGAAGGAGTGAGGTGTATGTGTCTTTCAGTCTTGGCCGGCAACATGTCAAATATTCCAGGCGCAGCGCAACTCTTTGATGAACTTGACAGTGAGTATTGAGAGAGAAAGAGAGAGGGATAGGGAAGACATAGCTGTGGTGTTGCGTCTGACAGGATTACGTGAACTAGTTAATTGGTCAGTGTTGTTCGGTAGTTACGAGTAGTTAAGGGTTCTAAGGTCAAGTTTAGGGTAGTTTAAGGTCACTGTTGTGCTGCATTTTGTCTTGAGTACTTCACAAGCAAGGTAGACTAAGACCCACATGTAATATTGGGGTAATTACTGAATGAATGAGATAATTGCCTTTCGTTTGGTAGTTTCGGTGAATGGTAGTTAGGTGGTCAGGCCTCTCTCTCTCTCTCTCTCTCTCTCTCTCTCTCTCTCTCTCTCTCTCTCTCTCTCTCTCTCTCTCTCTCTCTCTCCAACAAAAGAGCCCATTTTGTACCCCATAGATATGTATTTTTTTGTTTTTATATAATCTACAGGCTTTCTTCAGTCTTTTCATCTCCACTACCCTCATGATCACTTCATGACTCTCCTCCCTTGTCATGGCCTAGCACCAGCCCAGTCTGTGGTTCGTGAATGTGCTTTGTTCTAGAGAATCCCTCACTTTCTCTTCTCTGGCCTGTCTTCCCAGCTACACTGCTTCTTCTTCAGTCTTTTTCTCTCTTTTTAACTGTAACACCTCTCTGGATAGTGCCTGATCCTCCCTTCCTCTTCCTCCTGTCTCCCTACCACCTCAATTAGTGTCTCATACATTTGTTTCTATGTAAGTGAGTCCCCAACACTGTATCTATCTTCTTTCTTTTTTTTTCTTAATTTTTTTTTCTGAATAATGTCTAGCTCTTCCTTCTCCTACTGTATCTTTATTATCTTAATTTGTTCCTCATAGATCTATTTCTACATCAGTGAGTTGCCAATACTGTCTGCTCCTTGTTCAGTCCTTCCTCCTTCAAACCACCTCTGGATACTGCTAAATCCTCTCTTCCTCCACATACTGTATCTTTATCATCTTAATTAGTGTCTCACAGATCTGTTTATATATCAATAAGTTGCCAACACTGTCCGCACCTTCTTGTTCACTTCTTCCCTGGATTCTACCTAACTCTCTCTCCTTTCTCTTTCTCTTGGCCAACCCTGTAGTGTGCATTGGATTGTTTTTGTAATGACTTCTATTTATTGTGTGTTAAATCATAAACTTATATTTTTCCCTGCCTTTTCCTCCAAATTTTTGTGATGGAGTTATTTGTAATGGATGTGTGTTGTTTCTGCAGAGAAGTTGATGGTGTACCTGCGAGATGGAAGGACTCTCATTGGGTACCTGCGCAGTGTTGACCAGTTTGCCAACCTGGTCCTGCACCGCACCATTGAAAGGATCCACGTTGGGAATCGGTACGGTGACATAGAGCGAGGTGTCTTTGTCATCCGGGGAGAGAACGTGGTACTGCTTGGAGAAATTGTAAGTGCACCTGTTTGTGTGTGTGTGGCAGGGTGAGATGGTTGCCTAAAGGAGTAGTGGTGTGTTGTTCAAATTTTTCTTATTGTTATAAGTACAGTAGAGACTCCGTACTCAAACTTAATTCAATCCAAATGGCTGTTTGAGTGTCAAAAAGTTTGACTACCAATACCTACAAATCAGATAATTCATTCTAACATCAGCAAATCCTTAAGTTTATAAAAATTTCAGTGTAATTTTTTATATCAACAATTTTTCACCGCTCTAAGTCACTTTAGTTGCTTTTTCCACCAATCACCACATCATCTCCCTTGTTCTTCAGTATAGTGGCTACTGTAAATTTTGTCATACAATACATGTATGGAGATTCGAGTTCCATGTATTTTTTTTTTTTTTTTTTTTTTGAGTACTAAGACAAACTTTAGCACTTGAGAATGGAAAAGTTTGACTTCCAAGGTGTTTGAGTGTTGAGTCCCTCCTGTATCTGCTTA
Organism: Callinectes sapidus; assembly: GCA_020233015.1. NCBI lineage: Eukaryota > Metazoa > Arthropoda > Malacostraca > Decapoda > Portunidae > Callinectes > Callinectes sapidus. The sequence goes on from CM035193.1 coordinate 12,250,162, forward strand.
AGTAATGGCTGGTTCATTTGTAAGTGTTAGAAGACTGTGTTATGGGTCTCACCAAATACTGTACTGCCTAAAACTAACTGTTGTGCATGGTGATCGTATACACTATGAGCCTTTGTTATTTATTTATTTACTTTTTACTTCAGGATGAGACAAAGGAGGACAATGATAGGTTAGAAAATGTGAGCATAGAGGAAATCTTGGAGGCACAGCGAGTGGAGCAGGAGCGTCGGCAGGAGCAGGAGCAGCTGCGGGCGCGGTTCATGAAGGAGCGAGGGCTGCAGTACACAGCTGAGATTGGACCAGACGACATGTACTAGTGGAGGTGAGGCTGTGTGATGCTGGCCCTGACATGTGCCTAGTAGGGTAGGTGAGACTGGCCCAGACATGTAGTGGTTATGAGACTGGGCTGGTTGGAACATGTAAGGAGAGTGAGTGAGTGTGTGAGAGATTGATAGTGATGTGTGCTAAGGGAGGTAATGGTTCTTGGGACTGATGCCTTTCTGGGTTGACACTGTTATGGTGACTCATTTGGTGATAATTAAAGTTAATTTAATTAATAATTTTAATACATTTTTGTATTTCTACTAATATGGTTATAGTATTATTAGTTTTTGTATTAACATGTATAATTATATACACTAAATTCACAGTTGTATGATAGTGCCTGTTTTTAGTTTTCCTAAAATTACATAAATAAATCATATTTATGCACATATGCAAAGTAATTTCCTTTTGTCCACAACTAGTTTTATTTTGGAATTTTTCACAGCTGGTGATTAACGGTTTTAATGCAATACATATAGTTCCATATACTGTATCTGGTTGTATTTGTGGGACAGTGCAGTGCATTATCTCACTGAGCTTGGTGTGTAGGCGTAGTGATGTAATGGTGGGAACGTGATTCAGCAGTCTAGCATGAGGTGCTGATATCAAATTGTGAACTTTTTATATTATGGTGAACTAACAATTGGTCACACACATGTACACTTAACACTGGCAGGAGTCAGCTTTACCTTTGGAGTCAGCAAGCATTTGTGCCTGGGAAAGATTAATACAAATAACTCAGTTTTTTCTTAGGTCATGGGACTGTAATGGACCCAGTGACCATGTTGATAGTGGTGGGTCAGTAAGGAGCCAAGGAAGAAGACTAGACAGATAAGGATGGGAATGATACGTGGAAATAGATGTTTGATACAGAGCCTGCCATGTGTAGATCTGATGGGACTCCTTAGAGCTTGCTTTATTTTCTTATATTCTCCTGACCTTTGATAAAGAGGAGACAAATTAACACTATACAAACTTGTTAAAGTGATGTTTGGAAAAATGTTTGTTTTTAATACACATCTTTTGCCATATCAATTTGTGTTGGATTTTAGATTATTATCAGCTGTCATTATTCAATTGTTTGAATAGATACTTTTCTTCTACACACACGCGTGCGCACACACAGACACACCACTTCCCTAGTTGAGTGAAGGATGAAGGAAGAATACACACATTATTGCTCTTTTAAGAATCAACATTTTAAAATTTATACAGGAGTATTTATGTCTTTGAAGTTAATTACATATCTTGTGATTATAAAAAGAAAAAAGATCGAATACATAATGTAAAATATTGACTGACTAGATGTACATATAGACATTAAGTAGGTAACTTAACATTTTGTACAGAACATGCAGCAAAATATCATCATGTATGTATATGAATTACATAAGTTACATATTTCACTTGTGTAGGGAACTCCAACACTGCAGGTTTTTGTCTGTACTTATTTCAAATAATGAGGATGTCCTCGAGATCGGCCAAAGCATTTTAACTGGGGAACAATTTGTTATTCAATAAAATAATCCATGTATATTTAAATAGCCAAAACAAGGCGCCTGTATACTAGATATGTTCACATCCACATCTACTTTCATTCCCTCACACCTCCACATCGGCACCTCAACAGCAAAAAAGCCAATCAGAACTGTCCACACTGAGTATTTGTTGCACACTGAGCCAGCTCAGCACCAAAGACCAGTGCTGACACTTGCTTACCAATGCAGCATCTCACCACACTCTTTTTAAGGCTGCTGAGGCTGTACTGTCACTATCCATCCTTTCATCCTCACCAGACATTCATACAACACCGTAGCATCTAACATCCTTCAGTGTCCTTTCTATCCATCTCGCCTCTCTATTATCTTTACATCACAGTCCACTCTCACTCACTCATTAACAAACAACTTTTAAGTCATGTATACATTATCAGTAAAAAAAGTGAATCCCTGGAAAATAAATAAAGACTACTTTCATATAAATAGCTCCTGAGCTTACAGCTGAATCATACATATATAAAGAGTATAACTTTCAGTTACAATATAAAATGTTTATAAATATGATACAATATCAATCTTACAACCACAAACCAGGCATATATACATATGTATGTGCATATATGTACTTTTTCAGTAATGAATCGTCACTAGCCTGAATATTTAATATCATTCCTACTAATACTATCACATTCCCTTCGAACTGCACAAGCCTTACTTTCCTTCTTCCCTATGGGTGTACTTGTACTTGAAGGTCAAGCTAAGAATATTGTTTTGGCATTTACAGTGTAGTAGTAGGTTGTACTTGGGCATGCCAGCAAATATTTGTACTTCACTTTGTCAGGTGAGGTGACAGTGCTAATTAGTGATGATGTAAAGGCAGGTAGGTCAGTTAGCAAGGTAATGGAAACTGCAGTTCACATCATACATACCAGTAATATTATGTAAAGCTTCTCGGACTCTTGCCCAGTAGAATGATAAGGGTTACTATTAGTAGTACACTGAGGTAAAGAATATATTATATATGTTTACTATATACACAAAGGCATTGGTTATAGGTACAAGAAATATATGAAGATGAAATGGCTATAGTACAATGAATTAATGAAGAGGATATATAATTTAGATGCTTAGGAAGCACACTAAACTTACTATTATATTAGTGAGATTTTTGGTTGATGATTATGCAATACAATGAGTAGAGTGTCATGGTTACTGCAAAGCCTGGAACACAGAGGTGTGTTTCAGTGTCACCGTCACTGCACACCACACATCACTGCCTGGCTGTCGCCAACATGAGGTCTGAATGTTAGAAGCATTCAAATACCCTAGTTGTGTATGGCTTTAGTTTTAAAAGAAAAAGTTTAAACTGTGTATGATGGGAAAAGCAAGAGAAAACTCTTAATGCAGGCCTTGCCTGTGTGGTGATCTCAGCATGGGCCAAACAAGCCAAAGGCCTCCAGTGATGTGTGCTGCACTCTGACAAGTGATGTGGAAATGGAAGTGTAAACATGACATCAAAGATTAATTAACCACAATCCAACAAAATGAATGTATAAATATGTTCCTATAATACCAATGGCTTGAGATAATAGTCTTGCAATGTGCAACAAAATCCAAATAATTTATGTTCGTTAATCCCATCAATCATCCTGTTCAAAGCCCAAGCACATTCCAGAACACTTCACTGCCTTGGCCTCACACCTTTCACCTTCCCAGTTACTTGCAGTTGATAGACCTTGAGATATCTGGAACAAGGTGTACATGGCACACTGCCATCAATGCACACTCAAGTAGATCACGTGAAAATTTTTCCATGCATGTTGACTAAAGTGCTGTGTCTGCTTAATTTCAGTGGACGTGGCTGGCAGTGAGTGCCAACAAGCCAGGGAACAATTCAACTGAGGTCTTGTCTTGTATGGACATAGTATTGGAGCAACATGCATTATTCAAAAATTATCGTAGCAATGCTATGTAAAAAGCTTCACTGAAAGGTGTGGGGTTTGGAATGTAGCTCTAATATTGAACAAATTTCTGTATACCACAGAGGGGACACTTTCCATCTTTGGTGAACTTGACAAAAATAAGCACATCAAACATGTGGCTGCATATGAGTGGATTACAAGGGAACTGATGGGCAAGTGATGAGCTTGTATGAGATCAATGAAGAAAGCTTGCATTGTTGTGACAATTTACGGTAAAGTTAGTAAACTGGGAAGGAATGTTTTAAAGATGAGTCGCTGTAATGACAGGAGATGGAACACCACCTCCACAACACACACAAAGTCACGTCTCATGAGCAATGGAATCACTTCAAATTTGATCAATTATTCACAGTAGGGAACAGCTCCAGTGGGTCGAGCTCCTCCCCGCTGCCCTGGGAGGTCCCCATGGAGCCATCCCGCTGTGTTTCCGAGGTGAGGTTGATCTTGAGTCCCACTTTTTCAATGGTAAGGGGATTATCTAGAGCAAGCTGGAGATGCTCTTCAATAATGTGAGGGTACAATGCTGTCCTGGTACTGAAGTGTTCTGGACAAAACACACACTGCAGTCCCTTTGCCTCATTTTGGTGGGACTTGATGTGCTTCTGAAGGCTGGTAGAGGAGCCGAACACCACACCACAGCGAATGCAGCTGTACTGCTTCAGGTGCATGATCATGTGCTGACTCAGGCTCGACTCATACCGGAATATCTTTGCACAGTTGGGCACGCTGCACTTCAGATTACCATTATCAGATTCCACTTCCATTTTAGGAGCAATGATTTCTAAGTTGCTACTGTTTTCCACTTCCATCTTGGGAGTCATGATTTCTTCAATGGTGAGAGTTGAGGAGGTGTTTTTGTCGGCTTGTATAGAGTGCAGTGCGGAAGAGGAAACAGGAGCTTCCTCCAGTATGGTTTCAGGAATGATGACAGACTCTGGTATGTCCTTGTCTATACTATCACAATCCTGTCCCACTTTGATGAAAATATTGTGAGATATGAGATGTTCTTGCCAGTCAGACACCTTTGTGAAGTACTTTGAGCACAAGGTACATTGTACAGTGTTGTTCTGGCCAGGCACAGCGATGTCAGAGAGAGTGAGTTCATTGTGGACAAATGACGTTGCAGCATCTTGGTCCAGCTGATTGTGTTCCAGTATGCTGACTGTTGATTCACTCACCAACCTCCTATTGTCATCAACCATGCAGATCTCAAAGTCAGATTCGCCCAAACCTTCATTGTTTGGAGTACGGACGTTCTGAGGCTGAGTCATCACCACGTTGGGGTTGACAGAGATGGAATCCTCGGCGTCCTCGTCTCCAGTGCCCTCCCCGGCGCCCATCATTGCCACGCCTGATGCCGGCAGCTGACTCAGCAGGCTCTCGTCCAGTGTCATCGGCTGGATGTTCAGCAGAGACGAAGGGTCAATGCTGCCTAGATTGAGCCCATGTATGTGTAGAGAGACGGTACCGTCTGCCATCATAATCACAGGATTGAGGTTCTCCTCATTAGCAATTTCCATCACAGCCTGTTCAGCTTGAGCCTCGGTGTTTATGTCCTCTTCATTGATAGTGGTCAATTTGTTGGGTACCTTGGCAGCCACTGAAGGAATGGCTTTGATGTGCTTGTTCACGTGAGCCTTGCGGTGACCAGATGTCCTGAACTTCATCCCACAATGATTGCATTTGAAAGGTTTGTCACCCGTGTGTAGTCGCATATGTATGCTCAGGCTGCCTTTGGTGGCAAACATTGTGTTGCAGATATGGCACATGAAATCCTTCTTCTTAGTGTGTGTTTTCATGTGCACATCTAAAGTGGATTTGACAGCAAAGGCTTTATTACACTGAGAACAGGAGAAGGGTCTTTCTCCTGTGTGGATTCTAATGTGTCGGACTAAGTCTGAAGGTTTTTTAAAGCTCTTGCTGCATATCTTACAGGAGTGAGCATGCTTCTGTGTGTCAGCCTGAAAAATTGAAGCACATATTACTGGAGGTACTAGATGACCCTTGCTAGATATGAACTGTTGTTTTATAGTACACCTGTCCTCATGCAGCTGTGACAGACACATTCACAGTAATATGACTACAGAACTGTACAACAGAAAATCCTCCACCAAACATAATGGACAAGAAAATGTCTGTTGCCTTATATCTCCATGAAACTACAAAGAGACTCACCTCCTCTGATGTGCTGTCCTTCCCATACAAGACGTGAAGGTTCTTGTCCTCCTGGGCTGAGCGCTGCTGCTTGGCATCAGCACCTTTCCCCTCCTGCTTGCCCTGACCCTCCTCTAGACTAAGGTTGGCTTCAGTTGTCTGCTGCAGGATGGTGTCCATTTCCTCGGCTGTGAGGACAACCTTCTCCTTACCATCAGCACCAATGTCTTCTTGCTGTGTGGGAAGACAAAATTGTATCATCATCTGCTGTGATGGGTGTGACTTTCCCAATAGAGTTTTTGGTAAGAGGCTGTGGTTTGTGAATAGACTGAGGACTGTTGGCTATGGTGAATAGAGTCAAGGTGAGGAGAGAAGACTGAGAAGAAAAGTGAAAAGAGAAAGATGAAGAGAATGAGAAGAAAAAAGGACTGAGAAGAGCAGAGGATGAGAAGAAAGAAAGGGTGAGATGTCAAAAGATGAAGGTGTATGAGGGGCTATGGAGAGTGACTGTGGGTTCGTAAACATACTGTGGGGGGACATACTGTGGGTCCAGAGAGAGAGAGAGAGAGAGAGAGAGAGATGCCCCATGTGTATGTACCTTGGATTTACTAAAGGCTTCATTGAGCAAGTCGATGCTGTGGATTCTGGCGTGCCTCTGGAATGCCTCTGAGGTGGTGAACATCTTGTCACATACAGGACACTGCCACAGACTGCAAAATAAACCAAGTCAATGAACTGCACAATACCATAATATCCATTATCCTCAGAAATAATGAAAAAACCTTTGCAAATAATGCATCTTTTTGTATGTATTTCACTGCACTACCTGGAATGTTCCCCTTGGATGTGTTTGAGAAGTTGAGCCGATGTCTGGAATTTCTCAGGACAGCTGTTGCACTGGTGGGTCTCCGAGGCCTGGAGGTGCTGCTGCTGGTGCTCCTGTTGACACAAGCCACATTAAGTACTGTGTACAATATTGGTCCATATTCTGAAACCCTTCTGCTTACACTATTACTTGTAATAGGCTTTTGTTGAAGTGGTATATTTTTAAGGGTGTTATGGTTCTAGTGACAGATTAACATGATTCCTACATTATTAACAGGAGAAACATTACTGAGAACTCAGCTAACCATCTCTGTGACCTTTGAAAATAGTTGTGAAGAGAGCAAACTGTTTCTGAATATAGGTCACAGGTGTATTCTGCCCTAGAAAGCCCAACACATCCACCACCAGTTCCAGAATTGACATCATATTTATGTCCGTCAATCTCTGAGTGTTTATTGATGTGTAATCACCTTGAAGGACTGGGAGGTGAGGAACTCTTTACTGCAGGTGTTGCAACGATACACCTTGTCAGCAGCGTGTATCCGCCGGTGGGAACGGAGGTGAGACAGTTTGAGGAACATTTTCTTGCAGTCACCGCACCTTGAAGAAAGGCAAAGATTAATAACTCTGCTGATAATACTTCATCAATTGGTTTTCTAAATGCTTTAATATCTGAGTGATTTAAAGCTCTTTGTGGGCAAGTATGAGAAGTGGAGCATCACAACAAACGTCTGCAATACTCACTCATACATCTTAGTGACAGACACCATGGAGTCTTGAGGTTCCTTCCTTGATGGGCCAGAACTAGGGGAGTCACCAGCTGGGGAAATGTCAGATACCTCACCAATGGACTCCTGGGAACTCAGCAGCTGCACAAGTTGCGATGAGGGAATCTCACCTCCCTGGCCTAGGTTAGACAGGTCCAGGGTAGGCTGGGGAAAACATCAATTATTTATCAGCAAGTTTACAAAACTTTGTAAAAATTGTACTACTTCCATTTTGTTTCTTTGCAAATACTTCAGATACTATTAGCTTTATAGTGTGCTTCCATTTTGTTCCTAAACAAAAATACTTAAACCTCATTCTTTCCTCAACAAATTTTACAAGCAGATATTAATTTTAAATATTTGTGCACAACAACAGATACTCCAAGTCAGTAATCAACAGAAACAGAAGCAATGGCTAATGAGTCTCACTGTTACATGGAAGGTGAAGCCGTCCGAGAAGGCCTGGTGGTCAAAGTTGGACTCAAGTAGTGTGGTGGTGGTGGCGGAGGCGGCAGCACCATCAGCGCCAGCAGCAGCACCAGCAGAGTGAGAGGACACGACGCTGGTCCCCTCGTCCCTCTCCACCAGGCTGGCCGTCAGTACATCGCTGGAGGGGCCACCAAGACTCTCTCCTGCAGCAACATGCACAAAATTATTTACAGATTAATTCTACATAAATCGTCATAACTTATGCTTTTTCTCATTATGGTCCTTTTAGTTTTTGAAATCTTGACTCCCTCATTGTGTATCTTCTTACATCTAGAATGCACAAAATAATCTAAGTCAAGGTGAACAATCTACACAAAGTCAATGTGCCTCACCTGAGTTAGCTTGGTCTGTGGTGTTGGTGATGACAGCCTCACTGTTTTCCTCAAGCTGCAGATTGGTCGGCAGCACCTGGGAGGTAGTATTGATCATAGAGGGAGGCAGGTTGACCATTTCAAGCCCTCCATTATCTCCCAGGGAATTGAAGTCCTGGCTGTGGTCTAGTATTGTTTGACGAGAGGAAACGGAGGTGGAATAGTGAGAGGCAGGCGACTGGTTTATGATGCTGGGCTGAGACTGTATCACTGAGGTAACATTGGCAGTCTCCTCCCTGGTGGGTCCCTGGATGACAGAGGGCTGATGGACGGTGAGGATGCTGGCCCCTGAGGACTGGGGGATGGTGAGGATGGTGGTTCCTGCGCTGGTCTGAGTGAAGTGGCTTGGGACGGAGGTTTGGCTCACCTGGACAGAAGGGCTGGACAGGAGGATGGAGGAGCCACTGGTGCTCTGCAGGATGGATGTGGTGCTGCTCTCCTGAAGAATGGAAGAAGCAGAGGAATGTGGAAGGAGGATTGAGGACCCAGAAGTGCCCTGTCCTGAGGAATGGGGAAGGAGTACCGACGAGCTGTTGAGATGAGTGGTGATGGTGGGCGGCTGGGAGCCAATGATCACAGTTTCTCCTGAAGCCAAGGAATTTTCTACACCAGTCTGCAGATCAGCCAAGGTGAGTTCTTCCTCGCCAACACCTTGGCCAAAGGCTGCTGGAAGAACCTGCACAAAACAACAAACATGTACAAACGAACAAACAAATATAAAAAAGTCTTTCCACACAACTAATACTCTCAAACAATTATGTGACCAATCCAAAATACTGTTCCTAACTAATTGTCAATTCTGAATGTCTATATCTGTTTTCTGTTTTCCCTAGCTGGTGGCCTAAGATGACTCACAGTGACCACCTGTACCTGAGTTGTGGCTTGATCCTCCTGCTGTTGGTGCTGAGTCTGCTGCTGCAGCTCTCCAGACAGAGGGAAATCCCCCTCCTGGAAGACTCCAGCCATGCCTGTCAGTTCTGAGACATCGGCCTCAGACAGCGTGGCTGTGGACTGCTGGCCATACAGGCTGGTGGTGAGAAGCGCTTGTTGGTTGTCACCCTGCAGGTTTGAGCCGGCTGCCCTCACAGCCTCCATGGCCAGCTCATGCCGGTGGGTCTTCATGTGCTTCTTGCAATTAGTGTTGGTTTTGAATGTTTTCTGGCAGTATGGACACATGTAAGGGCGTTCCTGTGAGGGACACAAACCAAATCAGGTAATGATTGAGTAAACATCAATAGAAGCGAAATGTCTCAAATCCATTTAGACCATAAGGAGAGTTAGGTTCATTGTGGTACAAAACTCACCGAGGAGTGGATTGTCTTGTGTCTCCTCAGACTGCCACTGGTGGCAAACAAGCGGCTGCACTGGTCACACTTGTGGGTGCGCTGGCCCGTGTGTGTCTTGTGGTGGGACTTGAGCACACTCAGTGAGAGAAACTGCCTGTGGGCAAATTTAAAAAATTAAAATCACATGCTAAACAAGTTATCTGAAAGAATGCAAAGTACACAAAGGCAAGGAAGGCAATTAATTATCTGCATGATATAGGATAGGAGGTGGTAAGCCAATACTTTAGCAGGTCAGGAAAAGGTTGCCTAAGTACACATGAATTCAGTATCACACAGTAACTGAGAGAATCAAATAAGATACTTTGGTAACCTCTAATGGGGAAAGGAACTAGTAAGCTAAATAAAAAAAAGAATTTGTAAAGAATGAATGTGTTGTCCTAAGCTCATTAAAGTTATTATAAACAAACTCCAGCTGATCAGTCTGCTAAATATCATCCAAGGTAGAGTAAGAAGAGATGGCCGCTGAAGGGGCCGGCCATTACTTGTTGCAGCTGGTACACTTGAAGGGCCGCTCCCCCGTGTGTGCCCGCTCATGCTGCTTGAGGTGAGATGACTTCTTGAAGGCAGCCGGGCAGTAGTGGCACTTGTGGGGTCGGTCCGGAGGAAACTCTCCCGTCTCGTTGGGGTAGATCTGGCTGTGACGGGACGGCTGCTTCACTGGACCTGTGCCAGAGACATGACATGACTCATCAGTACTGCTTGTAATAAACTCAAACATTGAAATACTGTGCAATACATTTTATACAACTGAGAATAAACAGGAAACCGTGTTAATGTGAGTGTCTCCGGTACAAAGGCACATGTCAATCACCAGCTGTTGTGATGAGGATGGGTTCCTGAAGGGGGATGTTGGGCAGTGCCATGTACTTTTTGCTGTGTGCCTGACGCAGCGGCGAGTGGGCGTGGGACATCATGTGGGCATTGCGGTGAGAGATGGTGCGGAAGACTTTGTGACACTGGGAGCAGGAGTACGGCTTGTGGCCCGTGTGTAGCCTGCCAGGGGAGCAATGGAGACTGTGTAGCTTTCCATGGCAAAATGAAGAAAAGTATTGAGGTATAATACAAATGATGATAATAGATGTATGGGAGGCAACCAAGTGTGTTATGTGTCAACACTTCCTTGTCACTGTCCGCAATCTAAAATAAAAATATATTTAACAAATTTGCTATTTTCCTCCAAGATGTTGAAACATTGAAACCACTGCAGAAGCAAAATCAAATAATCATCCTTTCCTTCCTGAGTATTTGTGATTGGTTGCTTCACCATACACTAGCAAAACAATAAAGGTTCTTCCTTCTTCTTTTCTCCATCTATGAAGTCCCTAAAGAGTGGAGTTATGAAATATGAAGTCCTTAAAGAGTGGAGTCACTATTCACCATCCCTCTACATTTTCCTCCCTTTCTACTAAAGCCAGTACTCTTAAACATTTCAGGCACTTGTGATGATTGGCACAAAAAAGATGGGTTAGTTTCTTTCCTCACTCATGATGTACAATCTTTGTTAACCCATCACTAAAACAATAGAAACTATCAGTAAAAGTAAAAGCCCTCAAAAATACCATTCAAGACCATAAACTATAGTAGAGCCTGTTAAAAAAAACAGTTCTGGGTCTTTAAATGAAAAGTAGACACTTCTGATCTACCTGGAATGCACCCTGAGGGAAGTGCTGGTGGTGAACTTCCTGTTGCAGTTTTTACAGGTGTGTTCCTTCACTGCCTGGTGGATCTTCATGTGTGACACCAGTGTGGACTTCACCGCAAAGTTACGGAAGCACTTGTTGCACTGTGGAATGAGGAGGGACACTACAGTTCAGTATCATGACCTGGTTGTCACACAGGGTAAATAAATACTCTTGGTAATAAGGTTGATGGTGGAGGGTCATTGAGGTATTTTAACTCTTTCACTGATTTTATGTAACTATGGAACAAGTAAAAATATCTCAAAGTGACCAGTTATTAAAGAAAGATGGAGCAAATAGCAGTGGAAAGGTTAAAAGATTACTAGACATATGTATGGATGAGGATGATAGTGGAAACCGTTACATCTGTTAGATGAAGGGATTGCCATATGTGAGCATGATGGCTTCTTGAAACTTTCTTGGGTATCTTGGGACATAAATGCAATTTGCAAATGTAAAGAGAACTTATGAAAGATAAAGGCTACTTCTCACAACTGTCACCTGTTATAACTTTGAGGGAAGGCAAGAAGATAAATAGTGGTGAGTTATTCATGAAGCCAAGCATTACACCTTCCTCACCTTGAATGGCCTGTCATTTGTATGGACTCTCATATGACGCACAAGGTCTGATGGTTTCTTGAACTCCTTGGTGCAACCTTTGAATGTGCATATGTGCCACTTCATGTCCCTCACGATCTTCACTAAGACGGGGAACCTCCTGGAAGTATGCAGGGTAAGCAGTTACTCAATGAAAAGTTAACATATTGATACCGATAACAACGAAGACAATGTGTGATAACTCACTTTACGCCACTCTCCTGGTTCCGATCCACAAGCGTCATGATCCGCACTCTGCTGTACTCCTTGACACGTGGAGGCTCTGGCTCCTCCAGCGACCAACAGTTCTCGCCAGTCTGCACGCCATCCTCCGCCTCGACTTTCATCTTCATGCCTATCAAGCACCATTAGAGGTAGCTTACAATCATAACTTTGATACTGTGGTCAGACTCATAGATGCTATGCAATATTCATGCTTATAACAATACTACTGATAAACAAGACAAAATATGAATAATATGCATGAATATAAATTTTTCTATTCCCAAATAAATGTCAATAGAGAAAAGTATCTTAAAAAAAGGAATTCAGCTCATTGCAATCACAAGTAAGTACATCAACCTCAAAACATCAATCTCTGTCTGACCACTAAGCTGACATGAGGCCTGAAGCAAGGAACACCCACACCCAGCATGAAGTATGCAACATAAATCATGGTTGGTTAAGCCTTTACCATCTTTCAGAATGTGCATCTGCTCCTTGGACTGAGAGAGGCCAATGTTCTTTAAGGCTTGCTGCAGGATGTCTCCCTCACTGGCATTCACCTGAAGAGCTGAACTACTTGCTTCACTACTGCCTGTCTCCACTCCCTGGGGAAATGGCAGGACCTTAACTCTGATAGAATATGAAAACTTAAAGAATACTTCCCCCCATCTTTTTGTTAAGTTAATTCATGGTTTAGGTATATAAATAAGTAAGAGAGCAGCTGTGTACTGGAAGGGCAGGATCCACACCTTAACCTGTCCCTGTTTGTCCTGCTGGCTGCTGCCATCCACATCCTTCTTGAGAGACTGAGTCATTCTCAATGGCAGAAGGTCCTTCTGCAACAAAACAAAAAAGTTCACACTACCAAAGTTGAGAAGCAACCAGCAATACATAAGTAAAAAAAGTAACATCAGCAATTATTCTATCAACTGTCAGATAAAATGCAAGACAGAGTTCATATTTCAAATTAGACAACATGTGATGAATATAATTTTTGTCTGTGGATGATGGATGCAGCAAAGGATGAGGTATTACTCATGTCATCTCAAGCCACAAAGCAGCTACAACCACTGCTGTTCATTCACCTGATTGCCCTGGGCAGCAGCAGCTTTTTCCAGATCTTGTATTTCTTTAAACACATCTCGTACATCAGCCGAGGCAGTGTCCAGTCCCTGTAAAGTAGAAAGAAAGCCATGTGAACAATAAACATAACTTTCAATGCAGTTCCTCCTCTTAACAAATATTCCCAATCCCTGAAATAAGGGACATTATCTGCCACTACCACAAAGCCCACATCACACACAGGACAGTCGACAAACATACAATGATGGCTTCGTTGGTGTGAGCACGAGCGATGTGAGCGTTGAGGCTGCCAGCACGCTTGAACACACAGGAACACTCTTCACACTCAAACAACTGCTGGCCACCCTTGTTCACAGGATGCACACGCTTGATGTGGCATCGCAGGTTGCCTGTGAGAAGAAAAACAAAACAGTGTGGTTTTTTTAAAAGACTACTCACTGTTAACTCTCCCACAACACACACACACATTAAGCACAGAAGCTACAGAATGGATGCAACAAAGGTTATGACTCAACTACTCACTCTTTTGGACAAACTCCTTATTGCAGTACTCGCACTTGTAATCCTTGCGGCCTGTGTGGATGTCCAGATGGATGAGCATTGTGTACTTTTGATTGAAGGCTCGTTCACACCCGGGGTATGTACACTGCAACACACACAGAACTTAAATTAAGAGGAACACATTACTCACTCATCTGTCACCTGTCACACACCATCACATTATCAAGAGAGGAAGGAACATGATGAGGGAGGGACAGGTGATGAGATGCTACCTTGTAGGGTCGCTCTCCGGTGTGTATCATCATGTGCCTTTTGAGCTGTGATGGCTTGATGAAGTTTTTGTCACACTGAAGACACTTGTTGTCAAATCTGGAGCGGTCAGGCACTTTCCTCTTGGGTTTTGAGGATACCATCTTCTTGGCCTGAAAGTAGAAATATTCAGTGTAAAGTACATAATACATTTTAAAAGGTTATCTCAATTGTTGGAGAGACAGGATGGGAAAAGTAGAGGAACAGATGTCACAACACTAGCTGGTAACAGTAGGCAAACTAACTTACTAACTGATAAACAAAACCAAATACTAGCCAAGATGAGGCACTGGATCAAGGTAGATGGAATACCTAAGTCAGAAAAAAACGACAACAAGGACTCTTTTATGTCAAGATGCCATATCATAGTCATGTGTCACTGCAGCAAAATGTTTAAGAACTAATAACATTAAAAAGATTTAAATATGGTGCAAAACATTAAAAATCACTAAAAACACAAACATAAACAAGAAAATGGGATCAATCAAGCAAAAGTGAAGTCCAATGAGTGAAGACAGTTGAGAAAGTAAAGAAAAACAAGCCCTTTCAGTCTATCACTCACACTGACTCCTTCACACAGGACACAAGACAACATAAACAGCAATTGTAGCTTTAGCCTCACCTTCCTGTGGACCTTCATATGATGCGTCAACATTTCATGGGAGGTGAATTCTCCTCGACATTCTTGACACACCAAGTTTGGCTTCTTGCGCACCTCCACCTGGCCCATGGTCATGCTGTGCCGTTCATAGTGGGTCTCCAGCTGGGCCTGTACAAGAGAAAGGGAATTTTTGTATTAAGAGTTTGTAAAATAAAAGAGGAATGCTTAAATGACATTACTAAATCACTGTGTAGCATCTGTGTGAAGAGAGTGTGCAATTAGCAACATTTCATAACCTTATTATACCAACAGTTACACCAAACATTCTTTAACACAAGCTAAGCATACAGAGCACATCCTCAACTCCATAGCTGGTTTCCTGCATCACAAAGATGAATTTGAAATGTAAAGTATAAAATAGAACTACAAGAAAAATAGCTCATCCACAGAAGTAGAATTTATTTCCATTCACACAATCATTCTCAACATTAAAGTGAGAACAGTCCTTTCTTTTACCCATCAAGGGTCAAAGGACTAAGAGAGTGAATTTTTTAGGGAAGACAATCTTGGTATACATATGTGTGCCTTCACCACCAACACTGCCAGCACCACCACCACCACCACTACCTACCAGGGATATGAACTCTTCCTGGCAGATTTCACAGGTCACTGACTCATCCTCTTCATGCAACCCCAGATGATTCTTGAAGGACGCCATCCTGCGGAACACCTTATCACACTCAGGACAAACCAGGTTGTCTGTGGCGTGCAAGGCCTTATGGAGACGCAGGTTTTTCTGTGGGATTATGAGTCACTGTTGTTAACACTCCAATTCAACTCCCCAAAAGAAATCTGAGGTTAGAAATATGAAAAATCACAAGAGCATTCAGATAAACTTTGTATGAAAAGAATGCAACAAATGTATTTTACTGCGTTGCCTTTAAAAGTCTCATTTCTACATTTGAACACTTTCAGACCTTTTGTAAATCTTGTTTAATATCAAGACTAAAAACAAGAAAATAAATACAATTGATTCGAACACCCTTTGACTTGAACACTTCCCAATCTGAACACATTTGGCGAACAAATTTTCACCTCCAATCTGAACAAAAACACACGTGGCGGCCGACACCGCCTTCCCGCCAGTCAGCTGACTTCTCCGCTGTGAACACCTCTCTCTCTCTATTGTGGCTTGTGAATGGCTTTCAAGTCACTCCGGCCCACATTTTAAAAAAATGAAGAAAAAACGCAGATGCAAGCACAGAAAAAATTCATTCTAAACAGCATTAAAACTAAAAAAAAAACATTAAAAAAGGTGCTTTGCGGGGGTTTTAAGGTTTTTCTTATACCTGAACATTGAAGGACGCATCACACTCAAAGCAGCGGTACGGCTTATCCTCCAGGTGCTTCTTGTGGTGCTTCTTGAGCTGCACCCACTTCTCCAATGTCACGCCACAGAACTGACAGGTGTACGGCCCTTTGCCCACAGGAGGGTCCACATCTGGCTGCAATAATAAGACACAGTGACACCATCACAAACTGAAGTCAGACACTAAACCTTGTGGCACTGCTTAGACCAAGTGGCACAGCTTACAAACCACATGACATTTTATTTTATGTAAGAAAGGAAAGGTAACCAAAAGCAGCATAAAAAATACAACAACAAAAAAGCCCCACTTAGTTGCCAGTCCCTTTGCAGGTCTGAGGAAGTTAGCCAAAGGAAAGGGGTCTTGAAATTTTCTCTCATTGATACAGATCTCTGAATTTTCTATCCAATCTATATACCAGCCTGGCATTTCCACATTAGGTTTTTATATACAAGGAAAAGTCTATGGGAGAAATTAGCAACACGAGTGAAGACTTTAATTGTGGTGTGACTTACTTCTCTCTTTACAGAAATGGGTATCTGAGCTGGCAGGATGGAGTCTTGTGAGCTGAGGGTTGAGTTCATAAGGCTGGCTCCCTCCAGAGTCACTGTGTCATCAATACCAGCCTCTGTGGCTGTCAACACCATCTAGGGGGAAGAGTTACACAATTAACTGGTTTTTCACAACTATTTCTTCCTTTTAGTTATACAGAAATCATAATCCATTAAAATAACCATAAAAACACCTTTAAAAACTTTGTGGCTTAAACTCTAGACTTTTGAAAGCAGTGATGAGATGAAAATGTCTTATAATATGATCCTATGAACTAAGGTCTGTATTCAGAAATGCTTTGGTTTCTTACCATCAATACTTTCCAAAGGCTCTAGTTGAAGATAGTCATGTTTTTAAGGGTATTCTTATGGTTCTGGTGATGGACTGTTTTATAATAAGAAAAAACTGTCTTGAAAATAAAGTTAATTGTCTCTGTGGCCTTGAAAAATTGTCATGGTGAGAGAGGAAGGCATTTCTGAATATGGGTGTATGGGAAATATCTCATCTACTTTATATAAAACTACCAAGCATCCAATCTGGGAGTGACTGCCACAGGACACAAGAAGCTGCTGAGGAACCCACCTGGCCTTCCATAATATTGAGCGCTGCAAACTGAGGTATGGTGTTGTCCTTCTGAGTGAGGTAGTCCCCATCGCTGGCCAAGATGATGCCGCCCTGCCCCATGTCCTGATTCATGGTCACCATTCCCTCATCCAGCTGAAGGAACCCACTACTGCAACCACCCAACCATTGTCAGTTCAGCTTTCCAAAAAGATGTGTTGAGGCATGAAATGGTCTAGACAAGAGAGTCATTGAAGCGAGAATATGTCATAAATTCAAAATGTTAGATTTTCATAGATATGGAGATGGGACAGCACAAGCATAGCTCTTTCCTGTATTTTATAACTAGGTAAATACAACTAGGTAAACCCACACACACATATCTGAAAGCAAGTCTTGGCAATGAATATAAACAAGGAAGAAGTTGCACTCACCGCTCATGGAGGTCAGAGAGGGAGGAGCCGGTGCCCACCTCAGAGAAGTCGTTCAGTGGTATGAGGCGATTCTCTCCCCCATCCTCGCCACCCACTGACAGCTGTACGGGACACTCACATTAGACTTAAATACATAGAGCAATAAAGTAGATATTATTCTTGATTTGTTTGCAGCCCACAATGAACATAAAAGTAGCATAGACAGAATAGTAATAAAAACCCGAGTTATAAGACAATAATAGTATCTTGTCAGGTAGACATGAAATAAAGTGAAGTAAGTGATTAAAATGTATCTTGCTTGGCACTACAACAACTAAGGTCAAATGGCGCTGAAACAAAACTACACAAAAATACTAGTAAATTTTTAAAAAAGATTAAAAAAAACAATGATATTAAGACAGAATAAAAATGCAGATTAAGATGGCTGGAATTTGAGTGGAACACCAATTTCAACTCTTTATAAAACCAATGATAAACACAAAGGAAAACCTAACCTAAAAAATACCACCACCACCTCCACCCCTATTACGTACCCCAACATCTGAAGGGTCGAGCAGCAGTGTCCGAGTTCCATCAGGGTCGTTCTTGATGACAATATGACCACTGAATCCCTGGGACCCTGCCCCCCGCACTCCCCCTCCTTCACCCCCAGGATCATGGAGCTGGACGAGCTGGATGGGGAGACTGAGCATAGTGTTGGTGCCATCTGAGGAAAACCAAGTAAGAGTTGTGAAGACCTGGAGAATGTTTGATCACCTACAGCAATATTCACAAACAGTCAGCTCTCTCATCACAAAAATTTTTTAAGGCCATATAGATGACTAGCCAGGTTTTCAAGATTCTTTTATTACTTCAGGGGGCTGGCAATTACTGGGCTTTTTATTTCTGTTATTCTTGTTGCCCTTGGCTGGCTTCCCTTCTTACATAAAAAAAAGTATCTCCTTATAATATACTGGGAAACCTGGTAATCCATCCTATAGAAATACCCTTAAAAACATGAGTGTCTTCAACCAGAGTCTTTGAAAAGTACAGGTGGTGAGAGAGCAAAGTGTTTCAGAATATGGGCTATAGTACCTAATTGATGACTTGTAAGTGCTCTGGAACTAATTTTTAAAGGATTGAGGAAGTAGTAATATGGAGAAGGAATAAATTGATTCATTATTCTGTGCCTAGTTGATGGTTCATAAGTTCTACATGCAAAAGTTTGTGCTTTTTTATGTAAGAGGGGGAAGCCGGCCAAGGGCAACATAAAATATGTAATAAAAAAAAGCCCACTAATTTGCCTTCCCCCTTACAGATGGTATCAATGGCAGGAACTAAATTATATGAATTTTCTGCCCATTTTTTGTGATAACAATATTCTAATGAAGGGATGAACATATTGATTTCATTCAGAGCACGGCTTATGACTGCTGTTAATGACCATAATTCTTGCATGACTTCACACACACCAGCAAACTAGGAGACAATTTTTATATCATTAAGCATGACAAACTAAGTGAACATTATTATCTCTATCATCACTATTACCAGTGTTTCCCTTAGCCAATGCCTGTATTATATAAAAACAACATTCAGATAACTTTCAATGGTCTGATCACTTCACCTTGCTGGACTATGTGAGTGTTGGCCAGGAAGGAGTTTGTCTGTTGGTTAAGCTCATACTGCAGCTCTCCATCACTGCTCACCACCACTGTGCTTGATCCTAGCTCCCCTCCGCCCACTCCCCCAACCTCCATCACCGTCCCTGCAAAAGAGAGTGTCAGTTTACACTCAAATGCCATTACTTTTATGTCTCAAAGTAATATTTATAATCCCACTCAAAGACTTCATGTGGTTATAAGGAAAGGGGTGATTCCTGAAGGATTGGAAAAAGCAAGGTGGTATCATTAGCATACGAGTGGATAGGACAAAAGTTAGGTTAAGAAAATCAAAGACAATATGAAGGCAGTGGGTGGCAGGACAGAACCCTGACAAACACCATGGGGAAAGAGTGCAGCTTCAGACAATAATAAGGACTATAAACTTACCAAGGTCAGCGAGGACATGATAAACAGCACTGTGAAAGATCCTAATTGCTAACGAGAAGTAGTTAGGGTTGAGGAGAGGGAGGAACAAGCTCTAAGTTATACAAGGTAGAGTTTTTGGCATGAGTTTGAGCAAAGAGTTCAACTTTGGAGATTTACGAAATAGCAGTAATGACATAATTTTGAAATAAAGAAGATAAAGAAGTATGTAATAAGGTTATTGAGAGAAATTAGACCAAGAAAGATGGATATTTTCTAGGAATAGAGTTTTAGGCTAGTTAGAGAACAGACTTGACAAGATTATAGGCAGGAATATAAAGTGCAAGTGATTCATATGAAAAGATATAACCTTTTCAGTACTGGCATGCATTTTCATATTGATTCTGTTTATTTTCCAATTTTATACAGCTTCAGACACTCATATAGGGAGTGAAATACTACAGACTCAGGCCATTAATCTTCTGACCTCCATAGTCCCTTCCTAATGTCAATAAAATCATCTAATCTCACCCAAACCTGTGGTAAAAATGTGTCCACAGTAGGAGGGGTTAAGTACTTTCTGTGAGCCACATACCAATCCTGTATTGGAAAATAGGCAGCATTAAACCAAGATTTGAGAGGTTAGAGTGAGTGGACACGCACCAGTTAGTCCTCAACACAAAGACAGGTCTCCAAGAAACTAAAAATACCTTCTGAGGCAACAAGCATTCTGAGGGGACCCTGAGGAGGAGTTGAAGCAATGGGACAAGGCACAGATATGGGATTGTGGCCAGACAAGAGAAAATGGTGAAAGCATAAGCAGGAGGAATCAAGGTTAGTGATGAACCAAAGATGTACATGTCCATAAATTTGACATTAGTATTGCCATGTAAGGGATAGTCATGGTAATTATAAAATACCAATGTTTATTCATCCATGGGGTTTGTAGTGTTTAAACTAGCATAATAATTTGAGTGAGTAGCTTTCCTCTAGCAAATCATAAAGGAGTGCATGTTTTGATTAGTAAAACAAATCGAAATCAAATAAAAATGTCACTAAACAAAAGAGGGTAAATTTATAGTTTAATACAATATCCCCTATCTCTACCATCACCCCCCCAACCCCTCCAACAAGCTTGGGGGCCTTTGGGGATTTGGGGGTTTGGGGGGGATGCATATAGGAGTGATATAAGACCTTTTGAAGAAAAAAAAACCTATGGGAACTTCCCTAAAAGTTCTGAGAATTTCCCTAAATTTAGGAAAATTTCCTTACATCTAAGGAATTTTTTCATAATTAACCAAACCCTAACATGAACCCAACCTAAGGTAACCTAGCTGGGGGGCCTGACTTAAGAGAAAACTCGACAGACACAGCACATCCCCGGACCTTTTGCAGCGTTATTTATTTCTGACAGGTAGTGTACTGATAAGAAATGTTGTAAATAGTAAGAACAACAACCTGACGGTGGCCAAAATCATCTAATGTTCATTGTACGAATCTATAATAGAACCCAAGAGAGAAGATGCAACAGAAAGAATAAAATTAACAATGTTAGGTATGCTATATGAGAAAGGCATCGTCCAAGGTCACATAAGGCTTTGAGTTCTTTTTATTAAGGCACCAATGCATCTCCCAGGGGCACTGTGGCATCTGGGAGGGCACAGGTAATGTCACCCAGCCACAGGTGAGGCAGTGGCACGGGACAGGAAACAGGCGGCCAGGCTCATATGAGGCCCTGTGTCCCTTTCATAGGAGGTCACAGTGCCACCTCCCAGGGCACTGTGGCACCCCTGAGGACACGGGTAATGCCAGCCGCCACAGAGGACACGACACCTGTGCCTCACCTCCTCCTCCTCCTCCGCCACCCTCAGGTATCACTCCGCCGTTATCTAGTGCCTCTCCCCACTCACTCACTCCCTCTCACTTTCTCTCCCAAGCTTCACCTTCAGGAAAGAGTAACACCCGTGCCCTTGCTCAACTCACCTCAAGTTAGAAATCGCAGAACCGCTGGTTTTTATCACCGAGAAAACAAAATCTTTCCTTTGTTTGATGCGAGTGGCTGGAGCAATGGCGGTTCTGCGTTCCCTTCCCCCTGACGTCATGACTTGCTCTCTCCCTCTCCCTGCCCGCCACCTTTGAATTCACAGCTGCCTTGCTCTAACGTCTGGTTCTCGCCACCACCATCTTCAAAGGTCTGAGAATGATTTGCCGGAGTTTCAAAAGTGTTTCTCCTGTTAATGATGTCACTGAATTAGAGATATATGGGATGCTGCATCTATAGTAGTATCTTCATCTAAATATACAATAAAGTTTTAATATCTGCGTCCTCATCTGAATTACAGATGAGAAAACATCCACGTGTACATTTGAGACATGACTGATATCCCTATTTTCATCCGCATCTGCGCCACACACAAAGTAAGCGTATCAGGCAATATGTCTAATACATTATATTACATCTATGCAATCAAATATGTTGGGAGTTTCGCAGAAAGGCAGAAAGGAGATAATTTTCGATACGAGTGACCATGCCATTCGCAGGATTAAAAGAATATACTTATACTATAATATATAATATGCTTATACTTTTCAAATTCAGCAACAAGTTCTTCGATTTTACCGTCCTGATTTAATGTCCTTACATTCCAGTTTCCAATTCCAGGAGATTCTTAGCAACCCTTGCCTATCTAAAGGTTGCCCGGGACTAGGGACCGTGATATTGCGGGAATCCATTTTGGTTTCTTTGGCTGAAATTAAAGAACACTTCGCCACAGCGTTACAGTTGGCAGTAGGCAGCTACTTGCCCATATGCCCACACCCACAGAACTCAGCTAAGCTAAAGTCAAGCGCGTGTCGGCTGCACTTCTCGACCATTTCACTCTTAAAGAATTCATCTGCCCGAAAAGTGCATCCACCTCCCTGCCTCCGAAGGCTTCGATCTGTGTAGGTAGAGGGCGATCATATCCTCACTAGCCATATACTACCAAGAATATATAGACTACACTCACCACTATAGACTACACTCACCACATGGATATGGAGAGAGAGCCTATTAGTAACAGTACACACACACACACACACACACACACACACACACACACACACACACACACACACACACACACACACACACACAAAATACCCGAAAAATCACTTCACAATGATAGATATAAAGAGAGCTAGTATTACAGTATCACACACACATACACACACACACACACACACACACACA
>CM035193.1:12273165-12287586 GCA_020233015.1 Callinectes sapidus
AGTAACTCCTGCTATATAAGTCAGCCAGGCAGGGGGGGGCAGGGGGGCGCCCGCCCTATGACGTCACAGCTGATGACGTCACAGCTGATGACGTCACAGCTGATGACGTCACAGCTCAATATTTACGTAGCGCAAACCATTTTGAAAATGACCCCTCGATAAAACGATGACAGATCAATCTATTGCATCTGTTTCGACGCGATAAATAGGATAACTAATTTCCAAAATACAAACACTCTCCTAGCAACAACAATTCTGAAGAAATTCTTAGGAAAAAAAACGGTTTTTTGAAAATATGACACTTTTGAACACTCGTTAAATACCCACTAACTGCCACTTCAACGGAACCAAAACCCATTTGAAGACAATCGATCAATTATTCTTCATTGTTTTAAACACTTTGGAGTGATTTAGAGGCGGAAATAAACTATTGAGAGGCCGATGATGAAGTTTTTAATGTAACTTTGACACCTCCGAATAACACGGTTCCTCTCCACTCACTTTACTGAACTGACGACACAAAACATCATGGTATATGAACTATCTTTTGCCATTAATAACAACTTGATACAACCTCTAATAAAAAAGTGCATTGGGCGTTGCAAGAAATTTAGCCCAAAAATGCCCCCTTATTTACCCCCCCAATACCGCCCACCACAGCTACCTCCACCACACACACGCACGCAAATCACTCCAAACACGCCACAGTACTCATAAAAAGCCTTAAATGTTACTATTGATCCCAAATAAACAGTCCAGAAGCAAAGACAATATCCTGCTGGTGAGGGCGCCCCGGTGAGGTACGGCCCCCTCCCCTCCATTGATATGGAGACCACTTGGGAGATGGAGTCTAAAGAAGTGGTTTAGCTATGGGAGGACTATGGGTTCTATAATTTTCAGGGGAGGAGACAAATCGTCTCCCCCCCCCCCCTCCGCCCGTTGCCCATGGTTGTGGTACATGCTGAATAGGGACGGGCGGGTGCGCTGGTTCGTGGCAGGTGACACGATCAAACGGTGAAATTTACGTTTAAAGAGCTTTTTCACGTGTGACAGGCCCTTGTTGTTGTTATGTAGTCACCCTGTCTGTTACGACAAGGCCCTCTGAGGTAAAGGTATAATGTAGAATTTATCTTTTTGAAAGGCGGACCCGCAAATTACAAGTTAGCACGTATCAGTACGTATCATACTCATTAAGATAGAACTTAACTGGCAGGGAGTCTTAGGTGGAGTGTCCATCTGGAGAGTAGTGAGGCTGGGAGGGAGGAGCGGTGTGATGGCTCGTTGTGACTCATCCTAACTCTGAATGAAAACTGTATACTAACCCACCATGAACGACCACACCGCATTACGAGCAGGTTCATTAAATTTGGATCCTGGGGTTCGGATAAGTTCGATCCCTGATTCTTGCTGGTTCACCCGCTCATAAGGATGGTTTGTTGAACTTGAATTACCCATCATCATTAGGTCATTATTGGTATCTTGTTGGAAATATAATTATCTCCGACACCTTTTATGCCCCTTGACGCCAAACAATGAACATAGCATGAAGGGATTGAAGACTAGATGTGGTATTCAAAGTGTTTTATTTGTAATAATACACACTGTAATAAATAACAACAATAATATCACAATACAAAGAGCCATGCGTGCCCTGCCTTGGTCGTCCTGATCCTCTCCACCGCCACTGAAGGGTTACAGGGAAACAGGAGTGAATGGGATGACAGGGAAATAAATACAGTATGCAATGAGTTACCACCTCGCTATGCTGTACAAAAACAACAATATCAACTGCACATGCCTGGACTACTCTCATCGTAGTGAATGACTCTACTGTACAGAGAGGTTCGCGAGAGAATAATTGATTTCGTCCTTCTCCATAACAAATTGGGAGATTGCAGTGTGATCATGGATGTCTTACTAAAAGTTGTAGTGAAATTTGTTTATTAGTAATCTAATTAGCCAGATTAGTAGCTACACTTTTTTCTTATTCTTATAAAGGGAGGGCTTTGACTAATGGCTTCCAAAATAAAGAAAAAAGCCACTCAAGTGCAACACGAGATATTTCTTACTGTTAGTTTAGAAGAAATGAAAAAAAAAAAAAAAACAGTTTGGAAAAAAAATGCATACTCTCAATTATTGGATATTCTTTAAGATCTCTTTACCTTTACTAGCGGTCACTTAGTATTTTTTGGTAAGGCTTTGTGTGGTGGTGGTGGTGGTGGTGGTAGTGATAGAAGAAATGACGAATGGATGAATGGAATGTAGTCACTATCTATTGATCGGAGAAGGAGGGGGAGGAGGAGGAGGAGGAGGAGGAGGAAAGACGATACCGGATAATGCCCATGTAGTGTGTGTGTGTGTGTGTGTGTGTGTGTAGGACAGCAACAACTCTCTCATCAGTGAAAACCTTTGCACCTGAGCGGGACACGAACCCCAGCCTACCAAATGATAGGTGAGGACGTGACCACTGAACTAAAGACAGTACAAAATAGAGAAAAACAGACGAAATATAACACTAAAAAATAATGAGGACATACAACATTAAAGCAGTTGGAATAAATAATCACATAACATATACAATAATACAATACGATATACAGTACAATATATACAGTGTTTTGTTTGGAGCGCGGCAAAGTGAAGGCATGGGTGACGCGACGGGAAGGAGCCTATGAAGCAGTGACGAAGAGAAAGAGAGAGAGAGAGAGAGAGAGAGAGAGAGAGAGAGAGAGAGAGAGAGAGAGAGAGAGAGAGAGAGAGAGAGAGAGACGGTTATCACTATACTTTATCCTCCCTTCCTCTATGTAGGCGCTTGTGTTTACATCTATTGCACAATCTTACTGAACAATCGCTTCTCTACTCCTTCCTTAGCCCTGACGCCCGGAGCACACAACACACACACACACACTCACACACGGAGCATCTCATCGCCGTAATGCCCATAATGAACCTATGCTATATCTAGTATTTACATCTGAAGCACGCGTGGCCTTGAAATCCTGATATTGAGAAGCATCTGGGGTTATTCCTTTCCTCTTAAGACTGTTAAAGAATGACTGGTGATATTACCTCGAGTTACATCAGACATATTCTAACAGGCTATTCCTAACGCAGTTTCTCTCAAACCAAATTTCTTCTCAACAATACTGGACACATTTAGCTTCTGTTATACTCAAGATACTTTGCTCCAGCAGGGAATAAGGTTTCAGCCACAGCACGCCTTCACAACTGTTGACGATGATAGGACGCGATAATCTCTGAGCGACGTGAGGCGTGGAGGAGGCAGGACTCAGGAGGGTGCAGGACAGCCGATGGTGAATGATAATGATGATGATGGTGATGCAGATGACAATGATGGTGAAAGTGGCAGTACAGTAATGACGCGATGTGAATGGGGGTGAATGATGGTGGTGGTGTGGAAGGCAGAATGGGTAGCAATGAGTATGTCCTTGTCCTCGCCTGGCCGGGGAGAAGAGAGGCGTGGCGAGCGTCGCGTTAGGTTGCCCTGTAGCACTCCTTCTCGTCCGAGCCGTCCGAGCACTCCACGAACCCATTGCACACGCTGCTTTGGGGGAGGCACTGGCCCAGGGGACACCGGTGGCCCGCGCACGTGGGCCTCACTGGCACTACCAGCTCACTCTTGGTCAGCTCCATTACCTGCGAGAGGAAGTGCTCATCAGCAGACTGTATTTACCTGCTTGTGTTCATCTAGTTGTTGTGTTCAGGACTTAAGTATTGTTTCGTCTCCACACACACACACACACACACACACACACAAACCTGGTTCATCCACCCCAAATAGCTGGCCACCTTGGTGTACACGCCGGGTCTGTTTGGCCTGGCGCACCCATACCCGTTGCTGGTAACGCCCGCCAGCTGCCAGCGGCCGTCGGGTTCCTGCGTGATGAAGATTAATATTGTAGGGTGATTGGCAGTGTAGGGCGTAGAGACGTGACTTATCTATCACTAGTAATCGTCATTTAGCACAGATGCAAACACTCTTCAAGTTTACTGTCCCTCTCTTAAAACACATACTCTAGCTCTTCATCTTCAACAGTACTATATTTCCATCCTAGCGCCAAAACTAGGGTTATGGGCCTCACCTGACACATGAGCGGACCGCCGGAGTCGCCGAGGCAAGCGTCGCGGCCTCCTCGGTCATACCCGGCGCAGAACATTGAGTTGGTGATGCGATACAGCGGGATGAACACCGTCCTCTTCCTACACTCAGCGGTGGAGATCAGTGGCACCTGCACCTCCTGGAGTGTGTCAGCTGCACCAACACAAAACAAATGACTTAGAATCCCACTGTAACGTGTATGATATAATTTTACCTAAATGGCTAAACATCCCTAACTTCAGGTAACTTCAACCTAAATGAAAGTCCTTTGGTTTACAGTCGATTCGCCCCAGTTTTTTCCAAGTAACTTTGAGTCAATTTGTAGTCTGTTTTGAGATTTTTTTTTTTTTTCTAGATTTCAAATTACAGATTTTCCTTACTGATTGATTTGTGACAAAAAATCGTGTGTCTTTCTAATCTGATACAAAGCTGAGGGATCAAACTTACGGAATATCTTGCCCACTTCGAAGAGCTGTCCCCAGCCCACCAGTGTGCAGAGGCGGCCGTGGCGGACTGGAGCACCGGGCGGCGGCAGGCACACTGGGCGCACGTAGTCTGTGAACTGAACTGGTGACTCCATCCTCAGTAGGGAGATGTCGTTCACGAATACTGTGTCTTCGTACCTGCCACAACACGCAAACATTAGTCACACACACACACACACACACACACACACACACACACACAGAGAACGTTCTATAGTCCATAGTACCATATTACTTACTGCGGGTGAATGAAGATGTGTGTTATGTGTCGCGTCTGCTCATAGGGCGATGGGAACTTGGTGCCTCGTCTCAGAGCTCCAAGGCGCGCCACCCAGTACTTGTCCGTGGCACTGAGAGGGAGAGAGAGGGAAGGGAGCAGTGAGGCAAGAGTGAGGTGCTGGAGATAAGACACAAACTGATAAGAGGCTAATAAGTGTAGTCCTGTGAAGGAGTTGCGTTTGTTTATATAGAGTAAAGTTAGCAAAATCTCACAGAACATTAGAACTCCATAACTTATTTTTCTTTTTAGTAAGTGAGGAAACAACTTACCTATAGAAGCAGTGACCGGCAGAAAGCAGCCAATTAGGGTTGATGAGGGTGCCACCACACTGGTACTCCCCCTCTCTGTACAGAGCCGCGTGCCAAGGCCAAGAACCCGGCCCGCTGTTGCTGCCACCTACGATCCTGTCCACACAAAAACACGCAAACCATTAATAAGTAACGCGTCACTCTATTTACTTTAAAGCAATTTTTATTTTAAAATTCTGCATTCCATAGTCATTTGGTCAATATATTACGTGATTACCACACTCTATCCTCCGTACAAGATAAACCGAATGCAAATATAAAACATGCACTGGAGTTGAAAGACATACTGGAGACAGGCAAAGCAAGGCAAGGCAAATCAGTGAGTTGCATAAGCACAACGGGACGCTATATGTGAAGAGTCAAAACACCATTTCAAGCAGCGTACAGGCCCTGGTTCTACGAGTGAGGAGAGGTGTGTTAGTGTGTTAGATAATAGCAAGTGTGGGATGAAAGCAGAGAAGAGGATGAAGACGGGCAAGTAAAGGCGTCATATCTCTATGCCACGTGTGCAGGAAAAGTTGCTATCTGATGCCAAGAGGACAAAATAATCCACATGAAACTGGTGTGGATATTTTCAAGTATTTATGGATATCCTACTTATCTCTTTATCTATACAGGACCTTTCCTTCTACAGAGAGAGAGAGAGATGTGGATGTGTGTGTTGTGTGTATGGGGACGAACTAAAGAGTTTGTGGCAACGTGATGTGTATTACCTACCGAGGGTGTCGCTGCCTCCCACTTCTGTAATATCTGCAATAGTCATTCCAGTGTTTATTTTTGCGTTCACTGAGAAGAGCAATTAACGGAGGGGATATAAGGAGAAAAGTGTTGATGGATGAAGACGGAAGATGTAAGATGATGTTATGTGTTTATGTTATAGAGAGACAACGAGAAAAAAAGACAGGAAAGCGTAAGTGAATTAAGAGATGTAAAAAAAAAGGAAGCCAGCAGAAAGAAGTAAACGACAGAAGTAAAAACAAGGATGGAATGAAAGAAGAGAAAGAAAGGAAAGTTAAGAGTTAATTAGACAGCATCATGAAGAAAAATGCTATTTGATTTCACTGTTCACTGTGGAAGACAAACACACAGTTCATTTAAGAGCATATGCATGAAAAAGCAATGCAAGTTATGATAATTGTGTATCTCAGCTAATTATCTTACGAGTAAATGAAGCTTTTACTTTTGCTCATTAGTGTGCAATCCTTATGATCAAACTGTATGGCTGAAGCAAGCAAATTAACTATGTAATCCAAGGAGTAAGTTAGTCAGTCAGTTTATTTGTGAGTTTGGAGTTTTGATTAAGCAAATGCTGCATTACATACACAGGGAAGGAGAAAAGGGAGAAAAAGTTGGTGCAAATATGTCTCAATTAAGAGTGTGAATCGGGATAATTTTCGCGTCTCGTGGAAGTGAAGGAATGTTGGAAAAGGAAAGTATTGCAATACTGGATTTAAGGAATAAAAGACTACATACTAACCTGACTAAACACAAATGGAAGTTTCTGTTTACATCACCTTTATGGATACGGTTAATTGATTTTTTCCCCTTTTTAGAGTTAATTGTTTTGTAGGTGTTCTTCAACATGAGTAAAAATAACCATAAAGAGATAATTAGTGGAATCCAACTCCATGAATATGTCTAAATGTGACTATTTGCAGCGGAAGCTTGGGATCTGTTGGTAGAATACTGTATAAAGATGTCAGAGGTAAGTCAGGCGGGCAGTGCTACAAGACTATGGCAGGAAGAGTCATTCAGTCACACAGGAAGACAACAGAAAGCACAAGGCAGTTTAACAAGCGGGTGATCAGTCAGTCCACAACAGCAATACATGATGACAGGAGTAATATGACTGACCTGGCGCGGTGACTGACTGCTCGGGGTCTCATGCCACACTGCAGGCTCTGACAGGACACTTGTAGGACATCCCTCTTCGGACAGCGGGTCTCCTCGAACTCTAGAGACAGCGTGAGGTCGTTACCAGGGGAGCTTTCTTCTTCAGGAGTGGTGAGGGAACGCGCGCGGGAAGGAAAGGCCAAGGAGTTTGTGAGATGGATTTTGTAGTAGGTGGGCTTGGCGGTGGCATTGCGGGACAAGTCAGGGCGGTAGATTCCCTTGCGGTAACCCGGCGGCAGGAGCGGGTCAGGGCGGGCCACTGGTGTCGGGTCCACTTGACGCTCGACTCGACTGAAGTCACTGCAAAGAAGGAAGAGCCTTGAGAAACAGTGAGTGGAGACCCTAGCCGGAGATTGCAGCTTCTGGTAAACACTGAGGTATAATCCACAGCGCCCCAGACGAGTGAGAATGGAATGATTTCTCGGATAACTGGAGCCAATCAGTGAACTAAATCAATGACACTATATGATAAATTTTTTTTTTAAAAGTGCACGTTGTATCACCAAGCAAAGAGAGAGGACCAACCTGAAGGTGAGGGTCCTGCAGACAGCCTGGCCGAGGTCACTGACTGTCCAGTGGGCGGCGGCGCGGGATGTGACACGCTCGAAGTTCTCCAGGCACAGTTTACCCCACGCACCATTCTTCCTCACCATGAGGTAACCTGAGGCGTAAGTAAGTGTTGAGCTACAGTGCCTCATGAGAACACACACACACACACACACACACACACACACACACACACAAACACTCATCAAGAACACCCCTGACTCCAGATTTCTAGACTCAAAACATTTACCACATTCCTAAACAACAATACTATAACACAATAACTAAATAACCATTATGAATATACAGCGACAGTGACCCACCCAGCCCTAAGCAACACAGGACAGCAGTGTATATATAGTGAAAAATAGAATAACTACATAACATTCGGGTCCTGAGGAGGTTAGCAGCGCCTCACCTTCGTTATAATAGTTGAGAGAATCAGCGGCGTGCATGTCTGGGGCGATAGTGACGCAGGTCTTCTCGTCCTCGCCGGAGTTGCAGTCAGGGCGGCCGTCGCACACTTTGGTTTGATCAATGCACTGGTGGGACCCAGAGCAAATAAACTGGCCCGGCTGGCACCAGTCTGAGCAGCGAGACACACACACGTAAAGGAAAATGGTAGACAGATAACATCAACTATAATATATAAAAAAGTCTAATTATTTATGAAAAAAGAAAGACCGATGATATTTGAGACACAATATGGTGAACTCCATTCTTTCTGTCTCCCTTACCACAGTCAGTCTCATCAGAGTGATCCCAGCAGTCCACGATGCCGTCACAGATCTTGCGGGTGAGGAATTTGCTCCTGAGGAAGTCGGCGCAGGTGCAGTTCTCCTCGTCCGAGTTGTCACGACAGTCCTGCACCAAGTTACACCGCGAGAACTCCGAGATGCACTCACCGCCGCCACACCGGAACTGAGACTGGTTGGGACACAGGGCTGGAACAAAGTAGAGATCCCCGATGAGTCCCTCACACGCTTACAGTGATATGAACAGAAAATCAATCGCATACATGTAGTGATGTAATGATTCTTCCCCAATATGAGACAAAGGCAACTAAAACTCTTCCACTATTGGTTTTAGTGATCTTTTGGCAAGCTCCCACTCCCTTCAAGATAATCTAGCGTGCCTGGTTCCATTTTCCTTTAAGTCTTAGAATGCAGCAAATTATGACTGAATCCTTATTCCCAGACACAGCCGTACTAACATTCAATGTCTACAATTAAGTGTGGAAGTTATTCTAGCTTTACCCGACTTGGCTTGATGAGAACGTAACACATAACATAATAGAAGAACATGTCTACTTGATTTTCAGAGGGTATAACAAGGACAACAGAGGAACACACGTCTACTCACTGGGCCTAGTGTGATTCTTGACGAAGTGCTCTGTGGTGCCGCTGTGGACACTGTACGACACATCCACAGAGGTCTCCGTTCGCTCCTCCACCTGCGGTCCCATTCCCGCCCCCACCACCGTCGTCTTAATCTCGTTCTCACCGTCGTCGAGAATCTCATAGGAGTCCTTCGTGGGCGGTAGGGAGGTCGTTGTTGAGGGTGATGCTGCAGTTGTCGGGGGTCGTACCGGAGACATGGGTCGCGTCATGACTGGGAACAGCTCCAGGTCGTAATTGCGAGTCGTGGAACTGGTCGGGGTTTCAGTGGTGGTGGGTGGTGATGGTGCTGGTCTTGTGGGACGGAGAGTGAAATAGGAAGGTCTTGGAGTCCCCAGGTGGAAGTAAGGAGGCTTTCCCAGCACTAAAGGTCTGGAGGGACGGGGTGGAAGAGGCCGTTGTGAGGTGGAGGAGGAGGTGAAAGTAGGGGTGGTGGCTGGGGTCGTGGTGGTGGAGGTGTCTGGTGCTCTGGTGACGAACAGCAACACTGGTTCACTGTCATCTTCATCGGCGGACGGGCTAATGTCTTCGTTTGGCTTTGGTGTCGGCGCCTCCATGCTCCTGGCAGTGGTGGAGGGGACGGTGAAGGGCAGTATGGTGGTGGTGGTGGTGGTGGTCATGAAATATAGATGCCTATAGAGAATTCGATTGATTGATTGCAGGATCTCGTCTCGCGTTGTCTGCAGCAAGGCGTCCGAGGCGGTGGTCTGCGTGTTGGTGGTGGAGGGCGGCTCTGTGGACGAGTAAGTCTCGTTCTCCTCCTCCAGGGATATGGTGTCAAAGATCTCCTGCAGCAACTCCTCCATGGTCTGGCCGTCCTTGAGCACAAAGGTGTGGATGGGGGAGTTGGTAGTGGCACCTCCCGAACCTGGAGACCTGCTGGAGATGCTGATAATCTGTGGCATGGAAGAGCTGTCCGCGCCGGTCAGGAACAGCGTTGTGTAGGGCTCCGCGGCAGGCAGGTGGAAGGGGAAGCTCGGTCTCAGCGGCATAACAGGCCTGGGGGGCATGTTAGGCAGCTCCACCATCACTGGTCTGTGTCTTAAGGGTGTGCCCATGTAAGGCGTAAAGAGTCCTGGCTGTTGCTGCCTGAGTCCCCCTGAGCGGAGAGGAATGTACCTGTAATCTGATCGCGGTGATGTGGTGTTTGTCTCTGCGGCGGAGGGGTGGGTCAGCCTGCCATCACCGCCGTGGTTCTGAAGGTATCGGAGGATCGGCCTTCCCGTGGAGGTGGACGTTGCATCTGGTGAAGAGGAGGGGAAAGATGCATGGCTGGGGTCCTCTCTCTGCCCCTGCTGCGCCGCCGCCAGCGCCGCCTCTTCAAACTCCCTGAGCTGCTGCGTCACTGCCGGGTCAGAGAGGTACACGTCACTCAAGTTCCGCAGGAAAGTCCACAGCGAGACAGAGTCCAGGCCGTCGTCTTCCATCACGGGTGCAGAAGGGTCCGTGGCGTCCAGGTCTACTGGTCTGCCTTGCCTCTTAAGGAAAGCGTCACCTTCAGGAGTTTCGTCCACGCCCCAGTAATTCGTCTTCTGCAGGATTGCCTTGAACGCGTCTTCCAGAAACCTTGAGTCGAGGTGGCGGGACTCCCCACGCGTCGGTGTACTGGGCGTGGTGGTTGTGTCCTCGGTAACCTCGGTGTCCTCGGCGTCCTCGGGCGTGGTTTGCAGGTTGACGATGACCACGTTAGGATAGTTAGGCCGCGTCTTGTTGACCACCATGTAGCGCACGCTGGACCCGGAGATCACAGGCACCGTTACATAGTTGTCGTTCCCAGAGAACTCCCTAAGCGATTCCGGCGCACCGCTGCTCTGGTGCATGGGGTCCAGAAGCGGAGCTTCCGTAGTGGGGCGGTACACGGGCGCCAGGGAGCTGCTGGTCGGGCGGTACACGGGGCGGGGGGTGACTGCACTGTCCGCAGCGTTGGTGTGGTCCGCCGCAAGGCCGGGCAGCCCAAACTGGACATCAGTGCTGGTGGTGGTGACCAGCTCAGTGTTCAGGATAAGAGGCTTGCGGGTGGTGAGCATATCCCAGATGCTGGGAGGCGGCCGCGTGGTGGGGGGAGAGGTGGGAGGTCTGGCAGGGAACCTGAATTTGTCCAAGGGGAACCTAAAGACTGGCGGGCGGGGCGGCACAGGTTCCCGCACTCCAGAGTAAGAGGTCACCTGAGCATCAGGGACGAGTGGAGAGGCGGTGATGGCGGCGGCGTCCAGGAGGGGCACCTCAGGAGGCTGGTGGTCATCCAAGACACTCTGGAAGGTCACGAGACGGTCCTCTGGGTTCGGAATCTCTGGGCGTCTCGGCTCCTCGCTTGAGGACACGTACGGGGGAATTGTGACCATCACTGGAGGGCTGGGGTGAAGTGGGTGGGGTCGGGGTGGTGGGGAGGGTGAGGGGGGATGAGGTCGCGGCGTGGTGATGGCCAACAGCTCTGCCAGGTAGGCGTGGAGGTCTTCCTGTGACAGGTTCCTCTTGGTGGTGGTCCTCAGACCGCCGGCAGCCGCGATGCCCTCGCGGTCACTGAAGCGGCTCGGCGGTGTGCTGACCTCCGCTCCGGCTGTGGTGGTGGTGGATGGTGTAGTGGTGGTTGTTGGTGGTGTGGTTGTGGTAGTAGTGGTAGTGGTAGTAGTGGTAGTGGTGGTGGTGGGGGTGGTGGTAGTGGTTGTGGTGGGAGTAGTGGTGGTAGTGGGTGGCCTCGTGGGTGCGGTGGCTGTGGTGGCGGAGTGGTAGGGTCGTTCCCTGTAGCTTGAGGAATACTGCAGCGAGGACAGGCCTGGAGAAGAAAGCACCACACCTGGGGGCTGCTGGGGATTCCTGTCGGGCTCGCTGAGGGGGCGCGGGGCGGGGGGCTGGGCGATGAGGGGCGGGCCGAAGGGATTGACGGGCCTCCAGGGACCAAACTGGTAGATAAGATTAGCTACAGTGCTCGTAGGCGTCTCTTCCTCCTGCTCCGCTGCCTGAAGGAAGGAAAAAAACAGCGGTGGTGAGGACACGGCCGAGTCACGATGCTCGCCGCACAAGGACACGTGTCTCCCGGAAAGTCTACACTCGTATGAAACAAAAGAAAAGGGGAGAAAAAAAGAAGAAAATCTCCCGTTTAGAAATACTTACCGGCTTGACGACCATGATCTTTCCGCCAGGGGCCCTCTGCGTGCCTCCCACCTGGATGACCTGCACCTGATCCTCCCGGGGCAGGGGCACAGACACGCCGCCCCCTGCCGCCTGCTCCCCAGTCTCTGTTTCCCCTGCAAAAGACGCCAGCCAATCAAACACTTCCAGTCTCTCACGCCGCCCCCGGCATCCCTCCCTCCTCCCGCAGACACGTTACGGTGACATATTATGCATGAATATTTTCTTTTTCCAACAAGATTTTTTTTCAGTCACTCCAGATGTGAGTGAGACAATACTGTGGTTTTTGTTTGAAATTTCTTGAACGCATCCCATGACAGGCGAAAATAAATGACAGTAAAGGAGAAGGAAAGTGAGCTGAGGAGATGGAGTAGATGAAAGGAATCAGTTAACAAGTAAAGAGAAGAAGAGGACAGAGTAAAGAATAAAAATGCAATAGAAATAAAAAAAAAACATCTATAAGGAGGCAGAAAAAAAAAAATAGATTGATGAAAGAGGCGTGAAGAGGAAGGGGGAAGACGAAGCAAAGAGAAAAAAAGGGAAAGGAAATAATTTGAAAAAGAAATAAAACTAAAACTTATGAAAAGGAGGATAAACGCAAGAGAAAATGAAGAAGTACAGGAACAGAAAGAAGGAAGGAAATGGGTAGGAATAGAAGAGGAGAAGGGAGCAGGAAGGCGGGAGGAAGGCAGCAGGACGAGGGGAGGTGTACTCACGTGCTAGTCTGAGGGAGTCTATGTCCACAGCGACGCTCTGGAAGGCTATGGGCTCAAGACTCATAAGTTCCTGAAGAAGCACGTCTTGTACCGCTGACTCTGTGTTGTCCACATGGCTGGGAGGAGGACGAAGAAGACCAGGATAACGACGAGGAGGAACATAAGAAAAAAACATACAGAAACAAGTGCAATATGGAAACTTGATAACCAAAATACAAAAACCACATCGTCAATCATGAACAAACCCTTTCATTTCCTGAGGTTGTTTTGACACTTGCCTTATGTTGCACACCTCACCTTCCACCCCTTACGTCACCCCTCTCTCTCTCTCTCTCCTTACCCTCTGTCCCTTAACCCTTACCCCTCGCCTGCCTCATACCACACACGCACCAACGTAACTATCCCTCTCTCTCTCCACACTCACCTGGGCATCTTCCGGCGGTCAAGGGAGAGGTGGAAGAACAGGTGGAGGCCCCGATTCCCCTCCCGAACATTGCGGTGGAAGCGAGTCACCTTCACAGAACGTAGAGACTCCTTCAGGAAGCTTCTGCCGTACACTGTCTTCAGCTGCGTGGGGGAAAAGAGGACTTGAAAGGACACAGGATGGCAATAGAGTTAAATGCGACTGAGGCACAAAGGACAGTGAAAGAGAACAGGAATATGAGTGAGAAACAAGGACATGGAGAAGAAGAGGAAGAGAAGGGGAGAGTAAGCAAAGGGAGTGACTGTGAATAACGAAGGTAAGATTGAGAACAAGATGGTAGAGAAAGACGGAGGTGGAGAGTGAAGGAGAGCAACTAAGGGTGGGGAACAAGGACGGAGAATGACGGAGAGAAAATGGCGAGGAAAAGAAGGGAAAGAGACGAGGAGGACTTGACAGGGAGACTGAAACAAAAACCTGACGGGAAATGAGACAATGGTGGAAAAATAAGGAACTTAAGGAAAAATGAAAGACACTAATGAGAAAAGAAGAAAGAATTAAAGAAAGGAAAGACAAGGTGAAAAAAAAAAGAAAGAACTGACAGGAAGGTGAAGAGAAAAGAAAAATTAGACAATGGTGAAAAAGATGAGGACTTAAAGAGCTGATGGAATATAAGAGAACAAGAATCACAGAAGTAGAAGACGATGAAGAGACTCTGACGGAAAGAAAAGGTGATTTGAAAAAACTGACAGGAAGGTGAAAGAAACAAAATAAATGAGACGATGATGAAAAAGATAAAGAGTTAAAGAAAGATAAGAGAACACGAATCACAGAAGTAGAAGACGACGAAGAGACACTGAAGGGGGAAACAAGAGAGACGCAGAATAGGCAAGGTTAACAACTACGGCTCTTAACTGACTCGGATATTACGCAAGGAGGTGTCAGATGAGTTCTTGGCCTCGTAGAATGACTGACTGACTGACTGACTGGCTGGCTGACTGACTGATGCTGATGTTCGTGAGTGGCAGGGTAATTCATCTCCCAGGCATCTCTTGATCAAGTTTTCACCGTGCCAAATGGAGGACAAGGAATGGTCTTGTCTCTATTCTCTCTCTCTCTCTCTCTC
>CM035193.1:12288040-12300218 GCA_020233015.1 Callinectes sapidus
CTCTCTCTCTCTCTCTCTCTCTCTCTCTCTCTCTCTCTCTCTCTCTCTCTCTCTCTCTCTCTTTCTTCTTTCACATTTCCTTTTTCTTTTATCTATCTACCATTATTCACAATCATCTATTTTTCTTATTTAGTTCTTTTCATTTCACCTTCTATTCGTTTCTTATTAACCTCCTTCATCCCTTCTTCTATCTTCTCTTTCCCGTTCTCTAGGTCGTTCCTCTCTTAATACCTCTACTAATCATTCTCTTCCCTTTCCTTTTCTTTCCTTCTTGTTCATTTCTTTCTTTCCCCCCTCTTCTATTATCTGACTTTCCGTCCCTCCTCTTCTATTCCCTTTCCTTTTCTTCAATTTACTCATTGCTTCTTCTACTTCTCTTTCCTTCCCTTCCGCCCGTCCAGTCACTTACCATCTTCTCGTACTTCGTAGCCTTTGCTCTGAACGCCGGAGACTCACGCACCGCCAGATCAGGTACCCAAGAGTCGCCTCGTGTCACCAGGAGCTCCCCCGAGTAACGCATCTCATCTGGAAGGAGAAACAAAAGAACATCGGTAAGATTCTGAAGTGTCTGTCACCTCGTCTGTGTTGTGTTTTTGAGGGTGACGAGAAGGGAAAGAAGGAAGGATGTAAAGGAAAGAAGGAAAATAAGGAGGAAGGGAGAAAATGAAGAGTTATAGAGGTAAGATAAAAGAAAAAGAAGGATGAAAGGAAGGAATTAAAAGAGAAACATTAAAAGAAAGGAGAGAATGGATAAAGAAAAGGGTAAATTCTCTCTCTCTCTCTCTCTCTCTCTCTCTCTCTCTCTCTCTCTCTCTCTCTCTCTCTGGTAAGGCCAAACGTGTGGTGGAAGGGTGGAGAGAAAGAAGGAGGGAAGGGGGGAGGAAAAGTGGAGGAAAGGTGAAGGGACTGTAGATGGTTCTGCCCTCCTAGGTTACATCAAGGAGAGGTGGAGAGGTGGAGGGAATATTGAAATACGTCACTTTACCACAGACCCTCCACCTACATTCACCTCCACTCCTATCTTCCACACATTCCACTCAGGGCAAAGGTTCTTGAAAAAGAGGAAAGAAAAAAAACATGTATTTGTGTCTACTGAGAGGAAGACAAATATATACACAAGACACTGTTCCATTTCTTATACTCTCTCTCTCTCTCTCTCTCTCTCTCTCTCTCTCTCTCTCTCTCTCTCTCTCTCTCTCTCTCTCTCTCTCTCTCTCTCTCTCTCTCAAGCACAAGCTCACACAGATAGATTACCTGATAACCTTACAAGGAACGACTTCACTTGAGCAATATGAAAAATCTTAATTCAAACAACATTTCCTCAAGTCATTTACATTTTATCGGGCAGCAATTTTGTCTCGTTCCTTTCAATTCCTTTCAATACGAGTCAGTGTAAAGGAGTAACGCGCATTTCCACTTACACCAGATTACATTGGATTGAAAGTGACAGTGGGGGAAGAAGAGGAGGAAGAAGGGGAGGAAGAAGAGAAGGAGGAAGAGGAGGAGGAAGGAAGAAAGCAAGCGGTCGGCGGGAGGAAGTGAGGAAGGATGCGGTGAAGAGATTAATGCTACGGGCGGTGGTGAAGTGGTGGTGATTGGTGATGGTGATGATGGTGATGAGTGGGTGATTGGGGAAGGAAGAGGAGGAGGTGATGGTGGTG
Source organism: Callinectes sapidus (assembly GCA_020233015.1). NCBI lineage: Eukaryota > Metazoa > Arthropoda > Malacostraca > Decapoda > Portunidae > Callinectes > Callinectes sapidus. The sequence goes on from CM035193.1 coordinate 12,289,702, forward strand.
AAGGTAGTGTAGAGGAAGGAATGGAAGAGAGAAGGGAGGAAAAGGTTCAGAGTAGAAGGAAAAGGAAAAGTGAGACAGTGAATGAGATAAGAGAAGCAGAGTAAGTTGTTTGTGTTATTATCTAATTATGCTTTTGCTGACAAAGAAAGAGAGAGTCTGATATTGCCACCTTTCGAAGTAATAACACACACTGGTACCACTCCAGCGTTCCTATATATTACCCACAAAACACTGCAACACGCAATACACCACCACACTAACACACACACACACACACACACACACACACACACACACACACACACACACACACACACACACACACACACACACACACACACACACACACACACACACACTACCACACCAACACACATAAACACCACCACATCAACACAAACACTACCGCTATCACACCCAACACATACATCCACCCACTCACCACCCCACCTTAAACCACAACTCATAACGATAATCATGACTACGCACCCCTGCAAAACCCTGGCCCTTGTTCTCTTAGGGCCGAGTATGGGAATCCGTGGCTATTATTACTGACCTTGCGTGCCTCCACACTCACCTCCGAGATACACAGCGATGCCCACGATGCCCAACACAGCCAGGATGACGAGCAGCACGGCGCACCCAAACACAACGCGACATAGGCTGCGGCTGAAGTGGCGGCGGTAAGACTCCTCTGACGTGGTGGTGGACGCACTGGACCCCCATAGACTGTAGCTGTAGAAGGCAACGACGAAGGGGTGATTAGAAAAAACAGGATGGAATGATTAGGAAAGGTTTAAAGAGGATAGGGAGGGGGAAGGGAACGGACGAAATGGAGTATTGGAGAAGAAAAAGAAGACATGGAGAGTAAACTAACTGCAGAAGGCGATGACGAAGGAGATATTAAGAAAAAAGAACGAATGGAGTGATTAGGAGAGGTGTAATGAGGAATGAAGTATGATAGAAGAAAAAGAAGACATGAAGAGTAGACTAACTGCAGAAGGAGACGACGAAGGATCGATTATGAGAAAGATGTTTAAGGAGGAGAGCGGCGAAGGAGAGGGAAGGAGTGGAGCATGATAGAAAAACAGAGATGGGAATCGAAGAGAAGTAAACTGTAGCTGTGGAAGGCGACACCAAAGGAGTAATTGGAAGAATGGAGGAAGAGAAGGAAGAGCAGGAAGAAGGGAGGAGGGAGGAGGGAGAGAAGAGATAGTGAGAAAGGGTAAGGAGGAGACTGAAATGGCTCTTAAACCTTTCACTATCATTAGTACTATCTCTCTCTCTCTCTCTCTCTCTCTCTCTCTCTCTCTCTCTCTCTCTCTCTCTCTCTCTCATTAGTTAGGAGTTGTCAAGCGTTTCTTTTCTTATTTTCTTCATTAAAAGTTGCATTTTATCCTTTGGCATGCAATAATTATTACTATTATTGTTATTATTTTTTCAGTCAGTCGTTGCAAAGCGCTAGAAACGGTAACTTGGATGCATTCACTCACTCACTTACTCACTCACACCTCACCCGCTTGATGAGAGAAAGGAAAAGGAATCGAGAAGAAAGAAAGAAGGAAAGGTGAAATGAAGGAAGGAAGGAAGGAAGGAAGGAAGGAAAAACTAAATGGGAATGGAAGTAGAGAGAGAGAGAGCGAGAGGAAGTGAAAGGGAACAGGAAGATATGATAGAAAGGGAAAATGTATAGAGAGGAAGAAATATATTAAAAGCGATTCAATTAAAGATGAAAAAAGAGACGATGAGAAAGAAAACGAAAAGAACATGATAAGTGAGTGAAGTAAAGAAGGAGAGGGAGAGAATGAAGGAGACAGCATGAAGGGAGATGAAGGAAGGAAGGTAGGGAAGGAGCGAGGCACAAGGGTGAAGGACATCGCAGGAATATGAGGGAGGGTGGAGCCGAAAGGTAAGAAGGTGGAGGAATGTGGGAGAGAAAAAGCACTGTAGTGGGAGAGAGAAAAAGGATATCATGTCGTGGAGGAACTGATGGGGGTGGAGGGAAGGTACGGAGAGGGAAGGGGGGGAGTGGAGGCAAATAGTAGAGGGAGAGGATGGAGAAAGAAAAAAAGGTGTGAGGATGTTTGTAACCGAGAGAGAGGAAGAATGTTTAATCCCATTACTGGCACTTCCGGTCTTACTACTACTACTACCACTACTACTACTACTACTACTACTACTACTACTACTACTACTATTACTACTATGAAAGAAAGAAAATAACTACGCAAATCAGAGGAGGAGACCACACGACCTTGACTAAGACTATATATATGACACGAGGAAGAAGCAGAAGAAAGAGAAAAAGAAGAACAAGAAGAACAACAACACCTATTACCACCAGCACCACCACCTCCACCACCACCACCACCACCACCACCACCAGTACAACTACTACTATTACAACAACAATAACAACAACAATAACTACTACGATTACTAATTCTACACGCCTCCCTAACACACACACACACACACACACACACACACACACACACACACACAGTCCTTGAGAATTACTAATGTGAGTCGTTATGTAGAATCTAAAGGCCACAGCGGCACTTGCACCAGAAAGCTCTTCCACTCCTCCTCCTCCTCCTCCTCCTCCTCCTCAAGGCCACCGCTGACCACACCAGTGCCACCAGGGAGCCACACCCCCTCCTTGGCACTTACTCACATGGAACAGGTTAACCATTATGACACAAAACTGGCGGCCTGGTATTTCTTCCGCCTTGTTTCACCTGCTTTGCTTATCGTGTTTGGCTTGTGTGTGCGTTGGTTCATTTATGAGTTAGTTTGTGAGTGAGTTAATTAATTAGGAAGATTAGTTGCTTGTTAGTCAGGTGATCTTTGGATGACTAACTTTTACCTTTCTCATCTCATCTCCTCTTCTCCTCCTTTCGTCTTTGCTTCCCTCTCTCCTTCCCTCTTATTCTTCTCTTGTAATTCACTAATCTCTATTCTCGCTTTATCTGGTTATTGTTACTTCACTATTGCTTTTTCATTAGGATTTTGTTGTTTGTTGTTGTTGTTGTTGTTGTTGTTGTTGTTGTTGTTGTTGTTGTTGTTGTTGTTGTTGTTAGTCCTTAGCTTCAATGAACAGTTCGATGGTTCGTGTTAGTCAATGGTCACGTCATCTCCCGTCGAGTCACTTCTTTAGTCAGTCAGTCAGTTATGAAGGTGGTTCGTGAAGCATTTAATAAGAAAGTCGGCCAGATAGCCAGTCAGTGAGTCAGTTAGGCAGTTGTGTGAAGGTCAAGTAGTTAGTCGGAAAGAAAGTAAAGTCAGTAAGTTAGTTGTTTTGTGAGTTGTAAAGTTGATTAGTGAATTAGTTGGTTGGGAAGTCAGTCAGTCCACCAGTAGGTCAGAAATAATAGCTGATTACCCCCCCCAAACACACACACACACACACACACACACACACACACACACACACACACACACACACACACACACACAGTCACTTACAACCAATCCACACTCCCATACTTCAATCAGCAGAGTCTTACCTGAGAGGGGTTGAGCCTGGCCTGGACACATAGCCGTAGGGAGTGAAGTCTGAGGCCGCGGTGTTGGTGTTGGTGCCTCGCAGGAAGGAGACGCCATCTGCAGCCTCCTGGAAAGTAAGAAGAGCGAAGAGGTGTGAGTAATGGTGAGGGAAAACATTTCTTCTATCCCTCCCTTCCCTTCCCTCTTTTCCGTCTCTTCTCTCTATTTTAGTTTATTTCCCTATCTCCTCTTTCCTTTTTACTGTCTCTCTCTCCCTCCATCTCTCTCCCTCTTCCCCTTGTGAAGGTCTGCAGAAAAGTGGGAGAAGAAATGGGGAGATACTGGGAGTTAAGGAGTTAATGGGAGGTGTAAGGAGGGGAGAGAGGGAGAGAGAGGGAGATGTCCAGAGGGTTGGTGAGGTGATGGGAGAGGTAATGACAGGCGTGGCTGGGTGGGGGGGGGGAGAGGGAGTGGCGTGAAGGCTGGTGTGGTCTAGATAACTTGGGAACACTGAGAACATAACAGTTAAGGGAACCGCAGTCTCTGGAAGGTAGTAATTTGGGGCAAAGGAGGATGATACTCAGATATCATAGGCAACAGGTAAGATGACACTCAAGATAGATCGGTTCAAAAAGGCCTCAGGATGTTTGGATTATGTTGAAATAGTTTTTTTTTATGTAAGAGGAGGAAATTGGCTAAGAGCAACAAAGACAATGAGAAGCCCACTAATCTACCAATCCCCTTATGGGTACAAAAGAATTAGCCATAAGACAGGTATAAATGTCATGAAACCTTCCTCTTAGATAAAATCGTATAGGAAATACAGAAGCAAAGAGAAGAGAAATAGCGTGAATTATTTAAGATGGTTTTGAAAATGTGATGTTTTCTCTCAAATGGTTTCTTCTCATGATATTTTGAGAATTTTGAAAGAGTTAGTGAAGAGAAATAGAGTGAAATACAGACTGGTTTTGAAAATGTAATGTTTATCTCTCTAATTATCAGTTCCCTAATAAATAAACGAGTAAACAACAGCTTCTTGTTATCTTTAAAGGGGATACAATGCACACACAAATACGAACGAACTCACATACATAAACACAAACTGTTACTACTACTACTACTACTACTACTACTACTACTACTACTACTACTACTACTACTACTACTACTACTACTACTACTACTACTACCACCACCACCACCACCACCACCTCCAGTAACAATAACACCACTGAATAAAGAAGTCACGGTCACAAGTCACGGATAAAAGTGCAAAACTCGCCTATTTTTTTCCCCCGGCAGTGTCCGTGACGCAGTTCGTGGCCACCAGTAATTGACTTTGACAGACTGACATTTGTTGGTTGACGCAATTAGAAGCAAAGGCTACAGCGAGAGAGAGAGAGAGAGAGAGAGAGAGAGAGAGAGAGAGAGAGAGAGAGAGAGAGAGAGAGAGAGAGAGAGAGAGAGAGTGTGTGTGTGTGTGTGTGTGTGTGTGTGTGTGTGTGTGTGTGTGTGCGTGTGTGTGCATGTGTGTGTGTATTTCTCAAACTTCTTCCAGTGAAAAGTTCAATAAATATTTTTCCTTAACTAAATCAACGTTTTTTAAGAGCACCAATGGATTTAGGGTGGAGTAGAAGAGAGAGATAGAGAGAGAGAGAGAGAGAGAGAGAGAGAGAGAGAGAGAGAGAGAGAGAGAGAGAGAGAGAGAGTGGAGAGAGTGGAGAGGGTGGAGTGGGTGGAGCGAATCTGCATCCACTGATCCACTGTACCAAAATAAACTTGCATTATTTTATCAATGAGGTCGCCACAAGAGTAAACATGAGTCGAGGGAATCAATCATGTCTGAACTCAACAGTCTTTACCGCCACGACCCACAAGCGAATTTCAACCAGAACTGACCTCACCTTTCAGAACTATTTCGCTTGACTTTTTATCGCTTTATTTTTTGTTTAAGCAGGAAAATCAAGCGGGCAGGAAGGTGGTAATACATTTCATTTTACTTTTCTTGTTTGTTTCATCTTTTATAATCACGTAAATCATATTAAAAAAAAACAGAAATATGCTCAAACGATGAATAATAACAATTACCTTAGTTTTCTATTTATTTTTCTTCAGTCATAGTTCTTGGCGAGTCTCCTTATCACGTGACTAAAAAGAGAGACATCTAAAAGCTAAGCCCAGACATGATAAAAGCAATGACGAGGCTACACTTTCATAAAAGATGTTGTCACCCACGAATATTCCCAATACAAAAGAGTGACATTTCGATATTCATATGCCAAACAGCTTATTATGCCAAAATAGTTTTCATCATTGCAACGGTCCGCTTACAAAAGATGAAGGAAAGAAAATTGTCACCCTTTTCTTCTCGCAAACCTTACACACAGCTTCTGTAGACATTAAAATACTAAACAAATCGCTAAATACAAAACCACAACAATGAAGAATACAAGTAACAATACGAAAATCACCTCACGGCCTGCCTCTATAAAGATGACAAGTCTTTCTCTACACCGCCTGAGTCTACACGAACTGACCATGAATTTCAATGGCTCTGCGTCTCTTGGCTGAAGTCCTTGAGGCGCTGTGGCGAGGAAGACAACACACAATGAGCTAGAAGTGTGTATGTTATTAGTCAGACAATCCGCAAAAACAAGGGAAATGCGAGTTACACATTCACGGTAAACACTTTCATATTTCAAGGCTTCTGGGTTATGAGAACAAGAGGAGGAAGGGGAATAAGATGGGAATATTTAAGGAAAACTGCAAAATCTGTCAGGCTAGCATGTGGTAGTTCCTGAATGAAACTTTTTATGCAAGGAGGGAGTCCGGACAAGGGGAAAATAAAAGGTGGTTTGGAAAAAAAAAAGACCCACTGAGGTGCCGGTCGCAAAAAATAATTATAGAAGTTTTTTTTCTTTTCTTCCCACTTAATATAATCTTCATACACGAATGCTCTACAATAAACAACATGATTTCTAAGTTTATTACGCTCATCCAGCAATATATAAGAAGACTAATAGAGTCTTGGTCAAGTAACAGAACATTGTCTTGTCTGGTAAAAATATTCTTGACGGCCATTAGAGAAAAGGACTTCAATTACAGAGAGCATTAAAAAGGGGAAGTTAATGCAGGTTATCGTGTCTTCTGTTCGCAAATGCATACTCTTCATCAGACACTCAATTTCAAAGCAAGCGCATGTCGTTCAAGTGACAGATGGATGCGTACCTTCAATAGAGTTTCCATTTAAAAGACTGTGTGAATTTTGGAGGTACAAAAATATAGAACACAGGTATTTTATCGGTGAGGTGACACATGACAAGCAACAGTGGGTACTTTCAACACATACTTTCCACTTCCAAAGCCACGAGAGAATCTGAGGAAGAGAGGAAGAGTTGAAATATAGGACAGAGATGAGTGGTGCGGGTCACAAGTCACAACGCTGATCAGACACACGATTCACGTTCTTCGGTGACAAAAGAGAGAGAGAGAGAGAGAGAGAGAGAGAGAGAGAGAGAGAGAGAGAGAGAGAGAGAGAGAGAGAGAGAGAGAGAGAGAGAGAGAGAGAATGACACACACACACACACACGCAGGAGAAAGACACACAAGGAATGGATTTAATGTCAGAAAAGAGAATGATACAGAAGTAGCAGAAGATGAAGATGTAAGACAAGTCACACATCAGGTTTCGACAAGTCAGTGTTATGCAAGGGAGTAAACAAACTTGAATACAATGAACTCATAAAACACTTCTGATCACCATAGAAAACCAAACACTTTTATGAGTAACTGAAAGAAACAAGCCTAAAAATACAGTGAAGAAGGCGAGGAGGCAACGGAGGAAGTTGAGTAAATGCAGCAAGTGTTCTTATTCATTTTATTCATATCTTTCTTCCATCAGAGTAAGGCAGCCCCTCCCACACCCCCGCTAACCAACCCTTGCTCAGGTTTCGAGGAAGAGAAAGAATACTAACTACATGGGAAGCAATTAAGAGACTGTGGTGAAGTGACCTTTTGTGTGTGTGTGTGTGTGTGTGTGTGTGTGTGTGTGTGTGTGTGTGTGTGTGGTCAGTACTGTGGTGTGGCGCCCATTAGTTCTCCTCGTCACGCCCTTCACACGTCTTCCTCGCCGCCGGGAAAACAGGAAGCCACGCGTTGCAAGACGAATACGAAGAAGAAGGAGGAGGAAGAGGAGAAAAAAGAAAATAGGAGATAAAAAAGTAAGAAAGAAGAAAAATAGTTTCCATTTATCTATTTATTTATCTTATTCTTTTTGTTTACAAATATTGGTAACCAGGATCATATATACAATTTTTTTTTTGTCTTTTTATTGAATGTTTTCTTTGTTTTTGCTTTCAGTGCTCGTGAATGAAATATTAATGAAGTTTGTCCTGGTTCGCTCTCTCTCTCTCTCTCTCTCTCTCTCTCTCTCTCTCTCTCTCTCTCTCTCTCTCTCTCTCTCTCTCTCTCTCTCTCCCCCAACACACAAGACTGATATGACTTTTCTACATCCCATAAGCTAAATTCCCGTGACCCGCATGTGACTTTCTCTCTTCGCCGGGACCTTGAACTATTGGGGGCCACAGCGCGATCCTAAATATTTCCCTCCGCCAGTAGTAGTAATAGTAGTGGTGGTGGCGGCGGCGGCGGTGGTGGTGGTGGTCGTAGTAGTAGTAGTAGTAGTAGTAGTATGTCAGTGGTACTCCCCTGCGAATGCATAATGGAGGAGGAGGAGGAGGAGGAGGAGGGCATGGGGCGGAGGTTGGAGGTTAAGGAGGAAGGGTAAGGGGAGGAGAAAGAGAGGTGGAGGTTAAGAAGGAAAATGAGAAGGGGGAAAAGGAGAAAAAGGAGAAGAATACTGAGAGGAGGAGGAGGAGGAGGAGGAGGAGGAGGAGGAGGAGGAGGAGGAGGAGGAGGAGGAGGAGGAGGAGGAGAAGTGCATTGAGGTTGAGGTTAAGGAGGAGCACAAGAAAAAAGAAGAAGAAGAAGAGGAGGGAGACGAAGAAGAAGGAGGAGACTAAGGATATTTATGGGAATGTCTTTAAGGAATTTTGCATCTTATTTTTCTGCATCGGCCTGAATTCCTGCAGTGGTATTTGGACCGTCCCTGAGGCGAGACAAATGATGTGTGTCTGAAGGCTGAATCCCTGACGCATCTCGCTCTGCATTTATCACTACCCACCCCTCGTTCCATATTCTCCCTCACCCGAACCTCCCAGAGTGTCCCAGGATAACAACAACAGCAACGCACACTTTCTCTTTCCTTGGATAAAAACACTCACTCACTCACTCACTCTTATTTTATCTGACGTCAAGGGTTTGCCACAAGAAGTGACTCGTATCAATAAATAATAGTTTGTTTTGTCATCTCGCCTTCAAATCATATGCCTCTTGCGGTTCAGATATATACGTTTACTTTGTTCCTCCACGAAGTACCGCTAGGAAATATACATATATACATGAATTATGCAGTTTATACATGCATATATTCGTAGACTACAATCCATCACGTATATTACATTTACCTCATTTTTTTGTGCCCGCGCGCGCGCGCGTGTGTGTGTGTGTGTGTGTGTGTGTGTGTGTGTGTGTGTGTGTGTGTGTGTGTGTGTGTGTGTGTGTGTGTGTGCGTTCAATTTTACCGTAAGACTCTCCATGAAGCGTCTGATGAATATAAAACGCACCCTTTTTTTTTTCCTTTCACGTCTAGGTTAACTTACGAGCCACAATTCCTTGACTGTTAGTGACATTATGACTCTTGACTTCAGCTGAGAGACATCTTATATGTATTTCACTGAGCTAATATGAGAATTCGGGAACTATCTACATTACAATCTGAACTCGTCACAAACTTTTTCTTTCATTAATGTAGAGTCATCCTATGAACTATAACACATTGATTATTGGTAACTTTACGGCACTTGGCTTTATCTGAGAAACACTATAAGCAAACACAACAAAGCTACAGAAACAACGTACATTAGAATCTGAACTTCTTTTCTGAGTGAACTTACTACCATCAATTCCCTTAATATTAGTACGACACTTGACCAGTTCAGAAGCCCAATATCAAACTGTGCTAAAATAAAACTAGAGAAACTACATTGCACTCGGAACTTGCAACGAAGCACCTCTATCAATGCTCAATAGTACAAAGTTAGGGCATTCATATTCCGTACTCTTAATCCCTTCAGTACTGGGACGCATTTTCATATTTATCCTGCTTATTTTTTTGACGATTTTATACAGCTTCAAAAACTCATATGTGAATTAAATTAGTACAGACAATGGCCATTAATCTTCTGACCTCCATATATTCTTCCTGATGTCAATAAAATCGTCTAATCATACTCAAGGAGAAAATGTGTCCCAGTACTGAAGGGTTTAAACTTCATCCACGAGACAACAACACCACAACTGCAATGGTAAGCAAAACAAAGCCGGATTTACAAACTCGATGTCAACAACACATGAACAAGCAGAGAAAAAGAAGAAGGAAGATAATAAGAAGATGGAATAGGAAAAGAAGAATAAAGGAGGAGGAGGAGGAGGAGGAGGAGGAACAAGAGGAGGAGGACAATAAGAAGAAACAGGGAAAGGAGAAGAATAAGAGAGGAGGAGGAGGAGGAGGAGGAGCAGGACGTCAATAACACGAAGAAATATGGAACGAAAAAAAGAAAGAAAAGAAAAGAGGAGGAGGAGGATAGTAAGAAAAGGATGAAGAAAAGGAAAAAAATAAATAAAATAAAAGAGGAGGAGGAGGAAGAAAGGAAGGAGGGTCAGAACATACACACAAACACACACGCCTTTACATGTACAAACACAACGGTGACGCCTACACATAATTCCCCTCATCCGTCCCGCTACTCGAGACACATGACCGAGGAAGGCGTTAAATACTCCCTGTGAGGAGGCGTGACGAGAGACACGCAAACACTGAAACCAACACTCATCTGGCGGGGAGACCTGAAGTGTTGCCAGGCTCAGTAACACAGTGTTCGGAAAACCTTATGAGAAAAGAGGTACTC
>CM035193.1:12304536-12322036 GCA_020233015.1 Callinectes sapidus
CGCTCTCTCCCTCTCTCTCTCTCTCTCTCTCTCTCTCTCTCTCTCTCTCTCTCTCTCTCTCTCTCTCTCTCTCTCTCTCTCTCTCTCTCTCTCTCTCTCTCTCTCACGTAAAGCTATATTTATGAGCCGAGTATAATAAGAACATGGGAACTTGTAATATTGAACAATAAAAGTGAATTGGCAACGTGGAGTTATGAATATTACACACACACACACACACACACACACACACACACACACGGAAAAAATACGAACATAAACACACTACATTTAGTACTTCACTCTTCTATTGTTGTTGTTGTTGTCATTATTATTATTATTATTATTATTATTATTATTATTATTATTATTATTATTATTATTACTATCATTACAACATGTAATTCCTTTCAGCTTCCCCTCAATAAAAGAAGAAGAAGAAGAAAACAACATCTTATTACGCACACTCACCCCAGGAAGGGAAGAAGAAACTGCCTTGCGTGTGTGTATTTTGTCGGTCCTCCCACGGTGCACCTTGCAGGCCCTAATACTTTTCCAGGAGGACAGACTCACAGTATCAACGTGGTCCTGTTCCTCGCCCCGGCCACCAGCGCGCTCCTCGGGGCGGGCGTGGGTAGGGGAGGGGCGCATCTCCGGGTCGGCGGCCGAGGACCAGGAGGGGCGGTCATTTACATCATAGGAGCGGCCCAGAGCTCTCTTCACACGGCTCATCATCCCGCCTCTGGTCTCCTCAACGCTTCCCTTTTCGAGTCAACGAGTTTTTTTCTTCTTTTTTTTCAGTAGATTTCGGTGTGTTTCTTACGTCTTGACCTTATCTCGCGGTGTGATGGGTTATTTTTAGCGCGTCATTTTCCTTGCAGTTGCTTGATCACTTGTTGCTACCGCGCTGATGTCTTCAGTGGGGAATTCTGGGTTTTGGTCTCTGTTTTGGATTACTTGTTGTTTCTTTGTTGAAATCACCAAGTCTTTAAAACTTTGTGGTCAATGTAATCAATGTTTTCCTTCCCACATTGTTGTTCTCTTGACACCATTGTTGGGTGTGACATTTTTGTATACTTGCAATGTCTGTCTATTTGTCTGTGTTTTTCGGTGCTCTCAATAGCTAGTGTCCATTGTAAGAAGTATTGTTCGGGCACTTTTTGTCCTGAACCGTCTTCCACCGATTACCCAACACCATCACTGCCACCATTTCCTCCGGACTTTTTGTTTTCCTGTTTCCAAATACACGAGTTGGTTTGGAGAGGCTTCTGAGTGTCACGAGGTTGAAGTGAAGGCGTGTGGTGTGTGGTGGGAGTGGTGAGGGGTGGGAATCGTGTCACTAGTTGAGGAACGAGGAGCGGCAGGGACAGGGACACACCGCCTCACTGTCCTTATAACCTTGCGCGAGACTTAACTTGGCAGCGGTCACCCTCGGCACACATCAGGACTACGTTCACGAGAACCTCGAATAACTAAGTTCTGTGGAACATTTCACTGTTTACAATGTTCCGATTTGTTTCTCCAGTGCTGGTCCTCCCCGGCACCTCTCGCTGGAGGGCTGTCACCGTCACCAGCGAGCCTGGCAGTCGAAAATAAAGGTTGATGTGCGAGGCGAGCAAAAGGCGGCGAGGAGAGACGCGCCCGCCCGCACTGGCTAACCGAGGAAGACTGACCAGGTATGAGACTCAGCTATGCGCCGCCCGCCCCGCGCTGACACAGCCACCACCACCGCAACCACCACCACCTCCACCGCCGCTATCACCGAGCGCCGCCCACCGCGCCGCCCCCGCACGGGCGTGACAGACTCTCAGCGTGTTGAAAACCAAAAGCACGTATTATAGGGCGGTGGTTTCTTAGCTATTTATCACTCCAGTCACCACCACAGCGTAACTAAATGTGCCACCACCCACCACACACACACACACACACACACACACACACACACACACACACACACACACACACGTGGACATTCACCCCAATATCTAAAACATGCGAGCAAGCCTGTAATCTCTGCAACTTCCCTCTCTTGCAAAGATTACAGGAAGGCAAATATCGCGCCCAATTTCCCTGCCAGCGCTCGACAACAGACACCACGGGAGGAGAGCAAGTACCGGGCGTGGGTGGGAGAGGAGTGAGTCAGTGAGTCAGGCCATTCCTTCCCTCCTGAACGCCCTCATGCCCGGGGTGGCGGCGGGACAAAGAGGTCATGCAGCATTGGTGGACTCCGGTTAAGTGGAGAGGTAGAGGGGAAGGGGGAGAGGGGATGCTTGGTCACGGTAATGCTGCTTCCTCCTCCTCCTCCTCCTCCTCTTGCTTCTATCTTTGTTCACCTGTCATTTCCTCCACCACCGTCACCACCAACTTCTCCTCTCATGCACTGTCACCGCTTCCTTCATGTCTAAATCAAATGCATAACTCGAATCAGTGAGAAATATACACGTCAATATTCCCACGAGACCATAAACACCAGAGTAATAATTTTCGTAATGGACGTCAGCGAGTGTGTGTGTTCTTCTCCGTGCCTTCAGCTATCACGCGTCTCTTTGCCAGGTAAGTATTATGGAATGCATGTTCCTTTAGGGGAGTATCGACCATGACCTTGGGATATCTTTACGTCAGTGTGTGTACATTATACGAGTGGTGTTTTGGGGGGCTGAGAGAGAGACGGAGAGTGGGACAGAGTGAGTGGAAGAAAGAGAGAAGGAGGGAGTAGAGGGAGAGAGAGAGAGAGACGGGGAGGTGCAGGTAAATTGAAACATACAATACAGGATTAAAAAATGAAACGTACAATACAGGATTCATGAAAAAAAGTGGAAAAAAACATTAAAAAACTATTCCTGCTTTTACTATTACTACTACTACTACTACTACTACTACTACTACTACTACTACTACTACTACTTTACTACCACTACCACACACACACACACACACACACACACACACACACACACACACACACATGCGCGCGTGCGCGCGCACGAATATGGTCACTTTCTTCCTTGGATCAGAATAAAAACAGGGAAATCCAGCAAAGGGGAAACTTATGGAAGGAGAGCAAGGGAGAGAGAGAGAGAGAGAGAGAGAGTGAGAGAGTGAAAGAATGGAGAGGGAGGGAGGGAGAGGGAGTAGGGAAGGGAGCAAAAGACGAGGACACTGAGAAGAGAGAAGGAGGGAGAGAAAGCCAGTCACAGAGCTACAGATAAGACAGCTGAAGGTCAATAGAGAAGGTAGACTGAGGACCTGTCACCCTCGCCTCTACCTGTGTCTACTTGGGAATGGGTGAAGGAAGCCTGCGAGACTGATAGGAAGGAGCGAAGAAATGTGTGAAGAGATGCGAAGATAGAGAGAGAAGGGGTGAGGAAGAGCATGTGATGGGTCGTGGGATATGGGATGGAATGAGAAAAGGGAGAATCTGAGAATTGTGTCGAGTCAAAAAGGGAGTCATAATAGATTAGACAAATGTAAGGATTTAACCCCTTCACTATTGGGACGCATTTTTATCTTTATCCTGCTTATTAATCATCGATCTTATATAGCTTCAGAAACTCATGTGGGGATTAAAACAATACAGACTCTGGCCATGAATCTTCTGATCTCCATATACCCTTCCTAATGTCAACAAAATCATCACCCATAACTCACGGAAAAATGTGTTCCAGTACTGAAGGGGTTAATGATACGTGGAAATAAGTAGGAATGTCTTGTATATGGTGAAATTCCCTTATTTTCTTTCGTTCATATATTCTTAGAGATGAGAGCAATATTTGACGTTATAGCGAGGAGATGGAGAGGAGGATGTGGAGACAAGTGGCAGGACATAGCGGGGTGGAGGCGAGAGTTATAAAATGATGAGGTGGGAAAGGAGTGAATGAAGCGTGCAGTGAAGAGAGATAAGTAGTGATGAATAGAGATAGAAAAAGAGAATAAAGTGTGTAGTGATGATAGAAGGAGAGAAGAAGAGAATGAGGTATGATGCAGTGGTGAGAGAATGAATTTGGTAGTTATGAAATGATGAGGTGGGAATGGAATGAATAAAGTGTGTAGTGAAGAGGGAATTTGCGTAGTAATAAATGAAGAAAGAGAATGAGAGAACGAAGTGTGCAGTGATGAGAGAAGGATAGAATAAGGTATGTTAAGATGAGAGAATGAGTATTGTAGAGATGAATAAGTGAGAGAATGAGGGAATGAGTGTGCAGTGAGGAGAGGAGACAATGAGGTATGCAACGATGAGAGAGTGAGTAGTGATGAATGAATGAATGAGAGAATGAGGGAATGGGTGTGCAGTGATGGGAGAAGGATGGATGAGGAGAAGAATGGCATTGAATATGATGACTGATGAGGGACGTATTGGAGTCACGGACATAAGGGAGTTTACAATGCCTATTACAAATGTGACTGTTTCCTGTGTGACCTAAATCCCTTCACCTTTACAGGAGATAAGGGAGGAGGACTGAAAACCACAACCTGGAGGAATTTTTTAAAGGTAAATAAAAACATAAATAAACATAAAAAAAATCTGAAAGAACCAATAAACTTCAAATAAAGATAATAACATGTGGTTCAGTAATGCAAAGAAGTCTGTCGTAGCACCATCTTTTTGTTATATATTATTACTTTTCACACATAAAACGTAATAAAACGCTTAACTTGATCTTATTTCCTAATTGTATCTAGGTTATATGATGGGCGTGGGGGGTGGAAAGAGTGAGAACTAGTGATAAAAAGACCTATAATGGTAAAAAAACACCTAAGAAGACTTCCTGGTTGTTAGAAAATGTCACACACTTTGTTCTTCTATATACATCTGTCTACTTTTCCTTGTGAACGAAGCTATACGTGACCTACAGTTTTTTACGAGTTTTTACTGGGACACATGACCTCCCTCACAATGATTGGGTTAGGTCATTCCTCAATACCACCACCACCACCACTGGTACGACTACTACTACTACTACTACTACTACTACTACTACTACTACTACTACTACTACTACTACTACTACTACTACTACTACTACTACTACTATTACTATTACTACTACTACTACTACTACTACTACTACTACTACTACTACTACTACTACTACTACTACTACTGCTTCATCACTATTGCAGAAGACAATTGAAACGCCAATGACACGTAACATGTATCGTGTTTTTCCCTTCTTTGTTTCTCTCTCTTGTGTGTGTGTGTGTGTGTGTGTGTGTGTGTGTGTGTGTGTGTGTGTGTATGTGTGTGTGTGCTAGTGTGTCCGGCCTGACCTTCCACGCTACATTTAACATCTTGTAACCTGTTGTTTCCTTCAATTCCTCACGTTCTACAAAGGTACACACACACGCGCCCGGGCGCGCGCGCGCGCACACACACACACACACACACACACACACACACACACACACACACACACACACACACACACACACACACACACACTATTAGAATAAAAACAAAATCTGGTAACACTGACACACATACAGAGCAAGATCTTTGCATAATAGAGTAAAGTAAGGACAAACACACTCTCCGTCCTTAACACCACCACAACACCACATCACCACACACACACATATACCACAAAGAACCTTCTTCTAATTGTTTCAAACGTCCTCTTCCTCTTTCCCTTCCTTCATGTCATCCTGCTCCTCCTCCCTTCCTTCTCCTCCCTTCCCCGAGGCGTCTCAGGAACATCACAGCAGATTACACGAGTTCTCCCCTCCCAAGAGAAAGAAATTAAAGAAAACGGACTCTATCATGCCTACCAAGCCGGGTCTGGAATACTAAAAAACTATCTTCACAATGCAACAATTGAAGACATTCCTGCGCATGCCTGTGTTTCTCGCTCTCAACGTTAACGCAAGCTGTGGTGAAGGTCTCAGGTCTCCGTTGGTGTACTTTTATTATTTGTTCCGTATAGCCTTATATATATATATTTTTTTTTACTATTGTTTTACTGCTTTTCTTACTTCTTCCTTACTGCCGCCGCAAATATTTAGACGAAGGTTACTTGCTTGCGTGGAAACTGTGTGTGCAAGTAATACTCAGCCTTCTAGGGACCAAAGTGTGGGTCATAATTGTGTGTGAAAAGATTTATTAAGTTAGCGAGTGTGTTTATTGCCGCCTCGAGTATGATATGAGTGATAGTTGTACCATAAGAGCAAGATGTCAGAAGAACCGGCTAACTAGAACATAAGGACAGAAGGTGAGGGAAGATACAAGAAGCCTGGAGAAAGATAAAGTTTGAGTGTTACTTTTCAAATTGCAAGGAAATGACATGGAAAGAAAGGAGGAGTGAGTAGAGCTAGTGTCAGAAGAACATAAAGATAGGATACGAAAAATGCTACAAGAAGCCTGAGAAAAGACAAAGTTACAGTGTCACATTCCAAATTGCAAGGAAATAAAAAAGAAATAAAGGAGGAGTCAGTAGTACTTTTATTCTTATTCGCTTTCATGAGGAACTACATTTGTGGAGAGGCAAAAATTGAATATCACATCTCAAAACGCAAGAAGTAAAAGAAAATACATAACGAAGAACAAGAAGAACACGATAACAAAGAAGCAAACACAAAAGTCGAACAAATGACACCTAAAGTTCACGAAGAACTAATACAGACAAAAAAAGAATAATAATAAAAAAAAAACATTAAAACACCACCATTCAAAACACAGCACGAGAACAACAACAACAACAACAAAAAAAAAAAAAAATACAAATAGACACCAGATAAATAGGCGTGTTTACGAATTCAATCTGTGCATCAACCCTCCGGCAAACGCGCGACACTAGAGAACATCGAAACACCGTCGCAAGAAACAGTTCCGCGTGTAAGTTTGTCCAGCGGCACGTGTCTCCAGGAGTGTGTGTTGCAAAGGTCGACTCCGCAGGGGAAAACGTGGACCATGGCTCTCTCTCTCTCTCTCTCTCTCTCTCTCTCTCTCTCTCTCTCTCTCTCTCTCTCTCTCTCTCTCTCTCTCTCTCTCTCTCTTGCCTTCCATGTCTTTATCTCCCCGTTTCTATCTCTACTGTTCTTCTTGTCTCTCTATTTCTCTCTTTTCTATTTTCTCTATCTCTCTTTTTCCGTCTCTAACTCCCATTTATTTTTTTTTTTTATCTCTGTGTCTTTTCATTATATTTCTATCCTTCATTGTGTCTCCTTTTCTTTCCGTTTTTCTCTCTCTTACTTTTCTTTTACTCTCCTTACCTCCATTCTTAATACATATCTCTCCCTCTCTCTCTCTCTCTCTCTCTCTCTCTCTCTCTCTCTCTCTCTCTCTCTCTCTCTCTCTCTCTCTCTCTCTCTCTCTCTCTCTCTCTCTCAACGTGTGACATTTCTGGCCCCAGTATTCCCCTCACAATAGTAATAATTCTGACATTGCCATTGAGGGGAAAAAATCTTTGAGACAGGAAAAAACAAAACAGAGATAAACTGCGTGTTCCGAATTTTCTTTCTTTCTTTTTCTTTTTTTCTTTTTTTTTCAGTCCTCCCGATGAAACGTGAGTCAAATTCATCCATACTTCTTTGCTATTTTTTTCTTGTATCTTTGTACGGTAAAAGAATAAAGGTCAAGGCAATATTAATCGAGATAATTAAGTAATATCCACAGGTGCAGCCATCGCGAGCCAAGAGTAATGGTAAAGAAATATATTAGATGCAAAAATAAAGAAACAGAAGTAGAGTTAATGGTAATAATTCTTTCTTTTTTCTTAAGTTTGAATTCCTCGCTGATAGAAAAGCACTCATGATACATTTTTCTCTTTTTTCATTTGGAGGGGTTTTCATGTTGACTCTTTCTCCTATACTGGCTTCCATTTCTACATATTTTTTCATATATTTCATTACATTTCAATGCATTTTTTCTCTTCTTTTATTTCGAGGGTTTTCATTTTTTGTTGATTCATTCTTCGTTATCTTCCATTTGTGCTTTGTTTTCTATATATCATTACATTTCAGTGCGTTTTTTTTTTCTTTTGCTTCTTTACGAGGGTTTTTGTATTTGTTTAGTTTTTTCTTTTTTTCCTTTCCTTTCTTTTTTGCTGACTCTTTTTCTCTTGTCTTCCATTTGTACGTTTTTCCACATTACTTCACGTTTCATTACATTTTTCTCTTCTTTCATTTCAAGGCTTTTTATGTTTTATTGACTCTTTCTCCCTTGTCTCCCCTTTTTACATCTTCTTCCACATTTTCTTCAGATTGTTTGCTCACAACCTGTTTTCCTCCTCGTCTCTTTCATTCCAAGAGTTTTCATTGACTTCACCTCCTCCCATTCTGTCATGAAAATCAATTACCTCTCTCTTATTTATGAATTTTTTCCACATTTCACAAAGATAATATGCTCATGACATACTCTTTTCTCTTTCATCTTTTTCATTACGAGTATTTTCATTGATTCTTCCGCTGCTCTAATATGAAAAAGATCAGTTACCGTACTTATTTAGCCAAAGTTTTGATATTACTTTTAAACAATAGGTTAAACGCACACTTTTCCTTTTCCTTCTTCTATTACGAGTGCTTTCATTGATTCTTCTTATCATCTTGCCATAAAAGAATAAATGATCTTACTTATTTCGCCAAAGTTTTTGATATTTCGTTGAAACATTAAAAAATCATATTTTTCCATTTTTTCCCTTCTGTTGCGTGTGTTTTCATTGATTCTTCTTACCACTCTGAGACTAAAAATACATCATCCCACTTATTTATCTTTACAGTTTTCACTAATTCAGTAAAACAACGCATTCATCATATACTTCCCTGTCTCGCTCCTCCATAACAAACATTTCCATTAACTCTTCCTCCTAATCCTACAATTAAAAAAAGAAAAGATCATCTCACCTCTCTTTATAACACTGAAACAACACATTCAACACATACTTCCTCCCTCTCCTCTCCATTACGAGTGTTTTCCGTGACTCCTGTTCCTAATGAGTCCGTTCAGTCGCTGCCCAGACTGTGGAGGGGGAGTCATCAACCTTCGAGTGGCGTGTGGACAAGGCAGTGATGTGTGACGGGGAGAGTTTGTACTGATGAGCGCCATGAAGAGTCTTATGTTTGACTTCCGAGTGTTTTGACCCTTGCCTGTTTTGTGACGAGTTTGAGGAGGAGGAGGAGGAGGAGGAGGAGGAGGAGGAGGAGGAGGAGGAGGAGGAGGACGGAGAGGGCGAAGAAGAACAGACGAGTATTTTTTGTTCTTTTTTGTGACTAGCTAGATTATATATGTAAAATAATAGAGGAGGAGGAGGAGGAGGAGGAGGAGGAGGAGGAGGAGGAGGAGGAGAAGAAAAAGAGGAGGAGGAACAGGATGTGAAGGAGGAGGAGGAGAAAGAAGAATAAGGAAAAGAGGAGGAGGAAGAGGAGGAGGAGGTGGTGGAGGAGGAGAAGGGAGTGATGGTGACGAAGGTGGTGGAGAGGGCGGTGGAGGAAAACAAGGAAGATGAGGATAATGATGATGACACTAACGGACACAATATTTCCCCCAAGTCATCTCCTCAGACTCCTCCATCATCACTATTACTGTTATCTTATCTTTTCTTCTTCCTTCGCTTGTGTGCATCTTTTTATTTCCCTTCCTCTCGCCTTCCCTCCCTTCTTCACTTCCCCTCTTCATTCTCGTTTCGTTTCTCCCTTCATTCCTTCATAAACTGGTATTTTCTTCGATCAGTGTTCAGTTATTATTTTTTCTACTTCTTCAATCTCTTCTGTCTATTCATTTATCTTTTCTTTATTTTCCTTAATCTTTTCAACTTTCCGTTTATTTCTCTTAATTTTTCATTTATTTTTCTATATTTTTTCACTTAAATCGTGTTTTCTTTTTCTTTCCTCTTGTGTTTCTCCTCCATCTCTTCCCTACTTTCCTCCAGTTTCCTCGCATCTCATTCCTCTCCTTTCTTATCTCTCTTTCACTACATTCCCTTTTTTAACTCACTTTCCCTCACTGTCATTTTCACTTCATTCATCACCACCTACCTGGCTTTTAAGAACCTTTGGCTTCACTTTCCTATAACCTTCTTCTAATACTTTCCTTTCACTTTCAACAATCCATCTTCAACCTTCACCTTTTCACTGATTTTTTTTTCATTTGCCAACGTGAAGATGAAACGACCCATCCTCCCAATCACTCCCATCACCATCACACTCCCCTCCCGGGTGTAATGAAGGACGCACCTGGTGATACAGAACACACCCAGTAATTAGTCCCACGGTGCGGTACAGGTGGAGACAAACACCTTTTCACACCTGCGGCTCAGTAAGGGTCACGGTTATATCTACCGTTGCATTTCGAGATTGTGATCCTTAGTTGTTGTTTTTTCCTAGAGTCATAAAGTCGTAAAATAATAAAAGTGTAGTAGTAAGAGGGTTTTGTAATCGTAATAGTTGTCTAACTCATACAATCAAGACCGGCGCGGTTATTTGGGTTTTCAGCATCGCAGTACATTCAAGTGATATGAAAGTGCATCTTCAGACCTTAAATGGGTTTCAGACGAGACTTCAATCCATGAGCAGGTCTTGTGACAGAGAACAGATGGATGGAAGGCAAGGTGAACTCAGTGTTATGATTCGTGAGTAGAGAAAGCAGCATGTAACCTCTAAATTCGCAGATGTCAAGGTGGTAAGGTGATGAGCTCGAGGCTTGAAGTCAGTTTTGTGATAGAGAATTGATGAACGAAATGCAAAAAGAATTTTATATGATAATTTGTGTCTAGAGAGCAGCGCATAGTGTTAAAGGCGGCAAGGCAGTGGCGGTGAGGCGGAGAGGCGGCGAGGCACAGACGTGAGGAGCAGCGGCCACACGTGGGGCGACACTCACTATAAGCCATCGTGTTGGGAGCCGCGGCGACCCGCTGTGGAAAACCATTAAATCAACGGTGTGATCGCTTCCCGCACTCGCTGTGGGAACTCCAGGTGTTTGTTGGGACTTAACGTACGTTCCTCCTCCTCCTCCTCCTCCTCCCATTTCTTCTTCCTCTCGAGCTCCTCCAAAAACGAGGTTTCCACTTCCTCGTTCCGGCGTGTCACACTGCCGCCACCCGCTATGATAAGTACGGTAATGTACGCCTCGCCGCTGCCGCCGCCAGCCTCGTGTTACGCCCAGATGGCCGCGCCTCGCCTGGCTGTTGGCGGTCACCTCCACCCAGGGAAGACTGCTCCCAATCTCGAGTTTATGTTTTCCCAGGAGGCAGCTTCCCTCAAAACCCTGATTCCCATTCAGAGATGCGTGTCTTTTCTCCACTCGTTCTTGCTCATAGTGATATTTCCCTCCTTCATCATTCCCTCGCATTCCTCCACTTGTCTCTCCACAGCTCCACCATGTATACTGTAATACTTTCATCCTCTCGCTCCGTCACGGGTCTTTACCTCTTCCACGCAGGACTGCCCAGGGAGGCTGCACGGCAAGCATAGAGGCTCCTGGCGTCACTCCATCGAGCCATGCCTTTCGTCGTGACTTGCTCCTGGAAGCTGAGCGAGGCGCCTGGGTGTGGGAGTCAAACAGGCCCCACGCCCTCCTTCTCTCTCTCTCCCTGGGCCGTGGAGGACACCCCGGCAGTAGCAAGGCGAGGCGGGTGACTGCAAGGGCCTTCTCGCTGCCTTCGTTGCCCCATTGCGAAACCTTGGCGTCATCTCGTAAGCCTGTACGTGATGGACTTCAAAGTACAGTCCACAATTGAGTACGTGCGGGCGCGGGCGAGGGCGGCGGGCGGCGGGCGGCTGGGCGGCGAGGGCTGGTGGACAACAATGTCAGCCTTCTCTCGCGCTCCCTCATTCGCCGTCAAGGTTTCAGGTTCCAAATATTGCGGGTACCAAGGGTTTCTGGGACACAGCATCCAGCCAGGCAGCGCCCCAGGCGCTGCGCGGCAAACTCGCCCTTCCTAGTTACGGAAAAACTGATGCCTGATATTATTTATAACGTTTTTCTGTCACTTCCCCGCCTCCCCCACCAGCGGTTCCCCCCCACCCCCACTGCACAGCCAACCGGGACATCTGCGCCCCCAAACACACTCTGCTTACACTGACAGTGGTAGCAATTTTAGTTACACTTGGACAACATTTATTATCCAGACCCAACACTCTCAAATTGCGTACATATACTCACTTTCACTGAAGTGTAATGTAATCACAAGGCTTAGTTAATCTCTAGACCTAAGTGTTTTCCTTGAATTGACATCCGTTTAGTATGTATGTAAGTATGTATGCATGTATATAAGTGTGTATGTGTATCTGTGTACGTATTTTTAATTCTCTGTGTGCTGGGTTTCGCCTTCCTGAGTAAATGGAAGCAGTGAGTTGGGGGAGACCGTGGGGAGGGGCGGCGGGGCGGAGGTGGAGGCGCTGGGTCGGAAAGTTCACCAGAAACATTTTTACGTGATGTGGCCTCAAAACGCGTCATTCGGACCAGAACGTGGCGACCATAGCCCAAATATTTTTTCTCTCTCCATCGCAGCCGCCTTAGCATTCGTACAACACAAATCTGCCAACCATTGACCGCTGACACACTCACCTGCACCTCGCTACCACTCCTACCTTACTTCATCACCCCTCCGTCACCCCATCACCCCTCCTGCCTCACCCCCATCACCCCATCACCCCTCCGTCACCCCATCACCCTTCCTGCCTCACCCCCATCACCCCATCACCCCTCCGTCACCCCATCACCCTTCCTGCATCACCCCTCCATCACCTCCAGCAGTATAGCGGACCATCCCCCACTCACACAAACACCCCAAGACACTGAAAAACATCCTTCCTTCTCCACACCCACACCCACAATCACACACACTCACACAAGGACAGGCCGTCACTACCACGTACTCTGAACACGGACGCACATACCTCACCATGGACCGCTCGCCCCAAGAACTGTCACGTCCGTACAAATTATCGAAGGCCCAAATCAACAACCCTGAAGTACCCCGCCTGAGTTTGCCGCGCTGACCTTCCAACTCCATTATGTCTCTGTCTCTGTCGCGCATAGCAATCGTGCCTCGCTAAACTTATTGATGTCAGCCGCTACTGTCACTCAGCCTCTGGTGGTGGAGTGGCGGGGCAAGGTGCGGGCCTATTGTTTCTGTTATCTGCACTCGTGGTATTAGTGGTGTTGGTATTGTTTTGTTTGTTGTTAATGGTGGTGGTGGTGGTGGTAGTGGTGGTGGTGGTTTCTTTCTCTTTCTCCTTTTCTTTCTCTTTGGGTCTTATTTCATCTTTCGTTCTCCTCCTTCTTCTCTTTATTCTTCCTTTTCGTTTTCGTATTGTAGTTTTTCCTTCTTTCTTTCTATTTCTCTTTTTTTCTCTCTTTGGCTCTTATTTCTTCTTCCTTTACCTTCCTTTTTTCTCTTATCCTTCCTTTACGTTTCCATTATCGTCGTCCTCATTCTCCTCTTCCTATTTATCCTCCTCCTCTTCCTTCTCCTCCTACTACTACTACTATTATTGCTACCACTACCACCACCATCACCATCACAACTGCTATTACTACGAAGTCATCTCAAGCCAAGAAAGTGAAAGGAAAAAAACATCTATATGTAACGGTGCATCACATAAACAATAATATAACTTGGTACGTGTGCGGCCTTGCGGTGAAAATATTTCCCATCATCCTGGCCCCGCACGTAACTTATCTGTGACTTATGCAAAACAAAAAAACAAAAAGGAGAAAGACAAAAAGAGAAAGACAGAAAGAAAGAAGGAGAGAGAGAGAGGGAGGGAGATTATAATTATATACGTACACACATACATGGTCATAAAAGGCAAAGGGCTTCTCACTCTCTTTCTTTCTGGCGCGAACACACACACACACATACACACACACACACACACACACACACACACACACACACACACACACACACACACACACACACACACACACACACACACACACAACCTTTCCTCCCAATTGACCTCATACAGTCCTCTTGTCTTTCCTTCATTTCTTCCCCACCTTGACCCCTCCCTCTCTCCCTCTCTTTCTCTCCCTCCCTCCTTCCCTCCCTCTCTCCCTCTCGTCACAGCCTCACGTTCGCTGACCCGTTACCTATGCGACGCTAAGCTGGCGCAAGGTGACGCACTGTGACAGGTAAGGGGGGTAAAGTAGAAGACAGGTAAGGAAAAGAGAAGGTAAACATTTGAAGAAGGTAGATAAAAAGTTAAGTGCTTTTGTGTGTTACGAGGATGAGGTGTATAATAAATCATTAATAGCGATTGTTATAACTCGTCACTATTACCAAAGTTGACACCATTAATAACTAACTATAGACGATCATACAACGCTCTCATTACGACAAAACACCTTCAGCTTAATATAACCACTCACAACACTGCCCACATCTGACAAATACTTACATTACTGAAACTAAAATGAACCCATGGAAATTTAATAACGCTAATAACGAACTGGAGATGAATTTCCAACACTACTATTACGACAAATCACCGTTCTTAACTTAATGCAATCCTGCCATGGTATTCAATATGAGATTAAGTCGATCCTGTGGTGGTCAGAGGGATAATGAATGGAAGGGAAGTGAGGCGAGCATAAAAGGGTATGATAATAAAGGCAATAATGAAAGTGTGTGTGCAGGTAGCAGTGATAGTAAAGGTGGGAAGAGGCAGAGTAATAATAAGCTTGCGTGCGAAAGATGATAGATAAGAAAGAGCGGGAAAAAAAAGAAGAGGAAAAGTATGATGACATTATTAAATACATGGGTGAATTTGAGTTTATTATTGGATGAAACTATGTAATGTGTGTGTGTGTGTGTGTGTGTGTGTGTGTGTGTGTGTGTGTGTGTGTGTGTGTGTGTGTGTGTGTGTGTGTGTGTATACGAGGGTTAATGAAAAATGGAGAAAAAGAAAAAGGAAAATGGGAACAAAATTAAAGGGTATAGTTTATTTACATGACGAAGCAACGATTAAACTGAAAGGTCTGAATTGATCAAGAAGATGAGAAGAGATGGGATGAGATGGGAGGGGAGGAGAGGAAGGAATATGGACCAAGAAACAAAAAGAAACAAAACAGAAAAAATAAGAAAATGAAAGTACACAGAAGAGGAGAAAACTACACGAAAGCAAAGGAAAATATTGTACGAGAAAGAATAGAAAGTAAAAATATAAAATAAGAAGACGGCAAAGGAAGACAAATAGATGTAAGGAAAGAGACGAGACTGCAAAGGAAGCAAGAATCACAACATACAACAAAAACAAACCAGTGGGCAAAAAACAACAACAACAAGACAGTGCTAAGTAGTACATGAGTAAGGAGAGAGAGAGAGAGAGAGAGAGAGAGAGAGAGAGAGAGAGAGAGAGAGAGAGAGAGAGAGAGAGAGAGAGAGAGAGAGAGAGAGAGATAACGATTATTACAGTTAGGTTGCCATAAGTGCTTTTTCCTAACAAAATTATAGAATCTTACCAAGTTCCCACTAAAATCATAGAAAAACACAATAATTCATACTACAAGCTGCTGAGTGAAGCAGATAAAGACACACGCACGCACACACACACACACACACACACACACACACACACACACACACACACACACACTCACGTACAAGACACACGAAAAAAAAAATTACATATACGATATCAACACTTCAACTCATTCCCTCCCTCCCCGAGCCAGCCAGCCAGCAATCCAAGACCTCAACACCTCACCCCTCTAACAATATAATCCACAGCCCGGACCTTCGCCTTCAGCCTAACAGTACACTAACAAATATTATACCCGTAACCTTTGCGACGACCCTGAGTCATCCTCCGCAACCCAATCATTGCTGCGCCGAACCTTACATTGGGTTTCGCCTCACGCACTCACTCACAGTCACAGATACACACTTACACGAGAGGACTGGACGGGGAGGGGGAAAAAAATTTACATAAACAATAGAAAATCATGCTGCGTACGTGTTGCCTTGTCTCTGGGCGGTGGAAATGAGTTTAAGTTTAAGTTTAAGGTGGTGGTGACAGTGGCATTGCTGGGGTTAGTAAAGCAAGGCAGTCCTGTGTCTGTCTTCCTTCCTTGTCTCGGGAAGAATGCGTTCAAAGAGTGTCCGTGTGTTAGGTATTCAGAAACGCTTTGCTCTCTCACCACGATTATTTTCAAAAGCCACAGAGAGGATTAGCAGGATTTTCAAGTGTGTTTCCCCACTCGATAATGTGGAAATCTTGTCAATCTGCCTCTAGAACCGTAAAAATAACTTTTATATCTTGTGTGAATTTAAATGAGAGCTTTTGAAATAGTAGTGGTGAAACACAGCATTGTTTCAGAATGCGAGTCTTCAAGCCAGTGAAAGAGTTGAAGCTGAACCATTTCAGTATTGAAATGATTTCTTATATTTATTCCGCTTATTATTTGTCGATTTTACACAGCTTCAAAAACTCATGTGAGATTAAAATGATGCAAACTCTGATAATTAATCTTTTTACCTCCATAGACACTGACAGAGAGAGAAAAAGAGAAAGAGATAGAGCGGGTGCTAGAACCGTTGAGGAAATTGAAGCTTAAGACATAAGCAGTAGTATTAGGTTAGTAAAGCAAAGACAGCCGCGCTCTTGTCTCTCTTTCTTGTCTTGGGAGGAACGTACTGAGAGAAAGAGAAAGAAAAAGATAGACCGGGTGCTAGAACCAGTGAGGGAATTAAAGCTTAAGGCAGAGCTGGTGAGGCAATGAGTTAGCCAAGCAAGACAGTCCTACTCTTCCTCTTTTTTGGGGAGAGGAAAGCAACGAGTAATTACGTCAGAGATACACTGATAAAGAAAGTTCCGGGTCTGTCTTTCTAAACTTTGAAAAAAATATTGAAAAGCGATCGGTACAATAGAGAGTAAGAATAAATATAAAAGTACCGGCTGACTTAGAAAATATATGATCCTAACTAGAGACTTTTATGGGAGAATAATAGTGGAGTCATAGTGTCAGAGCGACGGTGCGTGCAGGTGAGGGTGAAGGCGAGAGTGGAGGAGTGTTTGCGTCTGTGAGAAAGTGATTAGGTAAGGAAGTGAAGGACTTGCTGTGTGGGTGGATGGGTGGGTGGGCGAGTGGGCTGGTGGGTGGGCGGGTGGGTTGGTGGCGTAGTGAGACGGAATGCTGGAGTGTTTGTTCGTGTGATTAAGTGCTTTGCGAGGGAGGGAAGGACAGGGTGAAGGAGTCGTAGGTTAAACGAGGAGAGAGGAAAGAATGTAGAGTTGAAATTAGCTGGTAATTCTAAACTTGGGAAGCTAAACGATGAAATGACTTGATGAAAGGAAAGGAAAGAGGTTGCGAAAGTTAAAGATTGGTTTTAAATGTTCTGGAATAATAAATGAGGAATGAAAATGGATTGTAGAAATGAAAGAAGATAACAATTCACAACTTGACAAGCTAAACGATTAAATGGTTTGATAAAAGGAACGAAGAAGTTAAGGGTTAGTTTGAAGGTTTCGGAGTAATGAATAAGGAAGGGAGGTAGAATGTAGAGCTGAAATAAGATAATAATTCTAAACTTGAGGAACAAAAGGATAAAATGAATTGATAAAAGGAAGTAAGGAGAGACTG
>CM035193.1:12335027-12337527 GCA_020233015.1 Callinectes sapidus
TTTTCTTTTTCTTTTTCTTCTTCTTCTTCTTCTTCTTCTTCTTCTTCTTCTTCTTCTTCTTCTTCTTCTTCTTCTTCTTCTTCTTCTTCTTCTTCTTCTTCTTCTTCATCTCTCTCCTCCTCCTCCTCCTCCTCGTCCTCCTCCTCCTCCTCTTCCTCCTCCTCCTCCTCCACCTCCTCCTCCTCCCTACACCGGGTCAAGGGCCGCTAGGGCAGTAAACCAGGGTGTATAGGGAAGAGAACGAATAAAAAGAACAAAATAAGGAGTTGCGAGATAAAAAACAAGTCAAACTGCATTTTATTGCCCCGAGCGAACGAATGGTACTAAAACTTAATCGAATACTGTTTTTTTTTCTCTCTCTCTTTTCTACTTTTCTCTCTCGTATTTGTAATTGTCGTTGTTGATATAATCTTTGTGTCTATTATTTATCTGTTGTATATCTACTTTTTGTATAATGGTAATAAGTATGCGCTGCTCTCCCAGTAATTCACCTTGCGCAGGTAATCTCGTTCAGAAGTTAACAAAAAACACGCGTTACTAGAAGAAGAAAACGCAATCTAATACAGCGGGGACTAGTTTATATTCAATTAGCAACGTCTAATGTCGAGTTATTATAGTTATCATGGTAATTTATGGGATTTGAATGAAGGTACGCATTTTTCTGGGACCTCTGATAGCTTCTATGTTCACGTAACCTTAGAATGGGTTAGCTAAGAAGGAAATAGTGCTCACAGTGGTGGAGCTGCGTTGGAAGGACAGATTGAGGGAGGACCTTAGGGGGAGACACCTGGAGGGAGAGCAGGTGGTGAGCTGCAATCGATGGAGACGGCTAGCTAAGAGATGCGACTCCTTATGGAAATGGGAAACGCCAGAGAGGAACAACAACAACAACAGTAGCAACAACAACAGCAAGAAAGAAAGAAAGAAAGAAAGGTTTGAGGGCTGCCTGTTGCTCGCCTTACTTTATGTAAACGTAAAAGCTGAAGAGAAAAAAATTTAGCCAAGCAACGAAATCCACCACCACCACCACCACCACTAATAACAATAACAACTACTACGACAACAACAGTTATCTCGAGCAGTACACCACCACCACCACCCCCATCATCACCACCACCACTACCACCACCAACCATTAGTAAACATCACCACTCGCCGTCATCAGCAACTAGAGCATTACACTGTTGCCAATCTTGCGCCACCTCCCTGCCACCGCTCCCCGCCAAGCCCAGGGTCACTCGTGGCGCTGGCAATACTGACCAACCTCTCCTCACTGTTGGGCCTAAATCACAGGGAGTCTCTACGGGAGTTTAGCCTTTAATGCTTGACGTGGCTTAGCACTGACCTCCTTTCTTTAATACGTGAGCTCGGCGTGATCCGTGACCAAGGATCTTTAGGAATAGTTTTAGAAGTTACTGGACAAAACGAATTCTTTTTTTTTTTTCCTTTTCTGATATTTTTTTGGCATCGTTTTCGTTGCCTTTCACGGCGGCGGTGTCTGATATGTCAATGAAACGTAATAGAAAGTGAGTGTATTGTGATTCATTCCAACTTGTATGTAAGAAAGAATAAAAAGAGAGGATTTCTTAGGTGTTTTCTTGCGTTTAGGTAAAAAAAAGAAGAAAAAAGTGGGGCTTTCTATGACAGGTTAAAAGAACGTACTGATCAAGTAAATAAGCAAATAAATAAATAAATAAATAGATAAAATAAACAAATAAATAAATGAAAACGTATTGTCTTCTCTCTAGATATAACAAGGCCTTATATGGATGAGACTGCCAGGTCTCTCTCTCTCTCTCTCTCTCTCTCTCTCTCTCTCTCTCTCTCTCTCTCTCTCTCTCTCTCTCTCTCTCTCTCTCTCTCTCAATACCCAGGAAACGTATTCTAATATCCCTTACCACTAAACTATCCATTTATTTCAATTTAACAGTTCACCACAAACAAAGCCACGATGATTAAGTCTCTCTTATTCTATCTATCTATTTATCTATTTATCAATCTCTCTGTTTTAATAACCAGGAAACGTATTCTAATATCCCTTACCACTAAACTATCCATTTCATTTCATTTTAACAGCCCACCACAAACAAAGCCCCCATGATTAACTAAACAGGCGGAGGTCAGGCAGTCAATTCACAGGTATACACGCTAACATGAATGGGTGCAGGGGCTCTCCGTTAGACACTCCCTTGACGACCAATGACAGGCGGCCTCCAGATGGCGGTGACCAATCAGGGGCGTGATACAGGAAGGCAAGGGGCGTGGCGTGCCCATCCAATTATCCAATGAGAAGGAAGAGGAATATGCTTTTAATATCCATCGCGTCATGGCGTAAGGAATGCACAAAGAGAGAGAGAGAGAGAGAGAGAGAGAGAGAGAGAGAGAGAGAGAGAGAGAGAGAGAGAGAGAGAGAGAGAGAGAGAGAGAGAGAGCGAGAGAGCGAGAGCGAGAGAGAGAGAGAGAGAGAGAGAGAGAGAGAGAGAGAGAGAGAGAGAGAGAG
>CM035193.1:12345027-12346516 GCA_020233015.1 Callinectes sapidus
AAACAAACTTCATTTCTATCAAGCTCACTTAAGGACCGTCACCTCAGTGGGCCTTTTTTTTTTTTTCAATCATATTTATTTCTTACCCTCAGCCGTTTCCCATCTTACATAAAAAGAAAATACACAATACACTAACTTTCTCCTCTTTTGGGACACATAACACTTGCAAAAAACACACAACCAGACTCACCACAACCAGGTTAAAGCCACAGGACAAACAGAAACAAACGTAAAGACACCCATAACTCTCTCTTCTCTTCTGGGACACACTAAGCATGAAAAAATGTACCTCGGCGTACCAAAGCTTCAATAAAAGATACAGGCAAATATTTCGACACTATTAACACAAGTGGGAGTCAACCTTTGCCCTGCTGTGCTGTGTTAACACGAGACGATGCCCATAATGAGAAAGTGGACCAGCGCCTCGACTTTGCTCCATGCCACGCGATGGGTTATAAGCGCTGGGAGAAACACTATTGAACAGGAGTGCTTTCGTGGCTTTTGTGGGGAGGCACGGCATTAGTGGTGGTGGTGGTGGTGGTGGTGGTGGTAAACGGATTTTGTGTGAAAAGACGTGATTCGGAAGGTGTAATTAAGAGCGAATGGTTCATGACTTAACGAATTAAACTATAGTTGTTGTGGTGGTAGTAGTAGTAGTCGTAGTAGAAGAAGAAGAAGAAGAAGAAGAAGAAGAAGAAGAAGAAGAAGAAGAAGAAGAAGAAGAAGAAGAAGAAATAATAATAATAATAATAATAATAATAATAATAATAATAATAATAATAATAATAATAATAATAATAATAATAATAACAATAATAGTAATAGTAGCATTAACAATAGTAGTAGTAATAACATTCTCTCTCTCCACCAAGCTCTCGTGCCTGTTGTATCCATATAAGGGTAAATAAGCAAATGATAGTCCAGCATTCCCCGTCACAACACAAGTACCGCTGCTCACGTATACAGTCACCACCTCGTCACCCCTGCCAAAAATACACGCATTGCCCCTATCACCCCTGCACTCACCCCAAAAAAGTCGTCACACCACTGCCAGGAGAAGAATAAAAGAGAAAAATTGGAAGGAAATGAAGGGAAATAAGGAGGATGAAGAAGAGGATGATGAGGAGGAAGTGGAGGAGAATGAGGAGGAGAAGAGAACATGAAGAATAGGAGCAGTAGAAAAAAATAATAACATAGAAATAGACAAGAAGAATGAAAACCAAAATAAGGCGAAGAATGCGAAAAGAAGAAGAAGAAGAAGAAGAAGAAGAAGAAGAAGAAGAAGAAGAAGAAGAAGAAGAAGAAGAAGAAGAGGAATGATAATGATAGTGATGATAATGACAAAGAATGATTCCAACGCAAAACAAAAAAATGAAAACAACAAGGACATAACAAAAAGAGACATTGCAATTGAGTTTCTAGAAGAACGAGAAGAAAATTACAATCTTCCTGAGAGAGAGAGAGAGAGAGAGAGAGAGAGAGAGAGAGA
>CM035193.1:12369993-12375801 GCA_020233015.1 Callinectes sapidus
CTCTTTTACAAACATTCTCCCTTCCTTTCTTAAGCAAGATCCTCTCCTCTTTATTCTTTTATTTTTGTCTACTTGTTCCTTTTCTCCTTTCGTTGCATGTCTCACCTCCTCCTCCTCCTCCTCTCCTCCCCCTTTCCTTCTCCTCCTCCTCCTCCCCCCTCCTCCCTCCCCTCCTCCTCCTCCTCCTCCTCCTCCTCCTCCTCCTCCTCCTCCTGTATTAGGCTGACTCTCTTCAAGGTGAAACAAGACACTCCTTTGTAAAACATTTGAAAAAAAAAAAAAAATAGATATACAGACACGAAACACCTTTTTTGTTTGTTTGTTCGTGTGTGTGTGTGTGTGTGTGTAATTATTCATATTACGTATGCATATCTTTGCTCCGACCGGCTCTTTCTTCTCTTACTCTTACTACTCCTCCTCCTCCTCTCTCATGCTGACACAATGCAAAACTACCAGCACCCGTACCACCACCACCACCACCACCACCACCACCACAACAACAACAACAACAAAGTCACTGGAAGGAAAGGAAAGAAAAAACGATTTTAAACACCAATTGTGTAAAAAAATGATAAAAAACAGGATCCAGAGAGAGAGAGAGAGAGAGAGAGAGAGAGAGAGAGAGAGAGAGAGAGAGAGAGAGAGAGAGAGAGAGTTGATACACGTGCCACGCTCCGTATATAGCGAAGCAAAGCCTTGTCCTCTTCAATGCTCTTTCTGACCACCTGTTGAATGACTCTCTTTCAAGTTCAAGGGTAACCAGATCTCGTCTCTACCTTCCCTCCTTCCCTCCCTCCGTCTCTCTCCCTTCCTCCTCTACATATTTCCCCCTCTCTCCCTCCTCCCTCTTGCCTCTCCACTCCCTCCTCTATAGGCTCCTCCTCTCTCCTTCCCTCCTCCCACTCTCCTCTTCCTCTACTTCACCCCTTCTCTCCTTCTTTACCTTCCCTTCTCCTTCTCTTACTCTACATTCCTCCAATTTTACCCTCCCTCCCTCCTTTTTTATCCCTTCTCCCGCCTTCCCTCCCTCGCCTCCCTCCATATCCTTGCCTTCTATCGCCTCGGGTCTTTCTCTCCTCCCTCATCCTCACTTCCTCTTCCACTTAAATACAACCCTCTTTGCTCATACATTCTCACTTCATGGATTACTCGTAAAGATTAAAGTCTATAGTGTTTCCAGTGAATTTACTTATTAGTGTGACGATAACATGGCGAGTGAGAGAGAGCAGGATGGCAAGATGGAAAGATGAGGAGGAGGAAGAGGAGGGGGGAGAAGGATCAAGTGGAAGAGAATGATGAGACGTGAAGATAAAAGCAGATAGAGATGGAATGAGACGTGGAAAGGAAGGCAGGGATTAAGAGATGCAGGAGATACATTTGTAGTGTCCGAAAAAAAAGGAAAAATAAGGCTGATGGGACGTGAACAAAGGGAATAATGTTGATAGTGATAAAAGCGAGGAAAGAATACAAGTGGAGTGAAGAGAAATGCTAAACAAGAACGGTAGGAATGAGGAAGAACGAGGAGGTAACACACACACACACACACACACACACACACACACACACACACACACACAAAGAGGAAAGAAGCTGTGACAGAGAATGTAGGAATGAAGATCAGAGAACAGATGAGACACGACAGAGAATGAAAGGAATGAAGAAGAACAAGGAAGAAGAATACTAACAAAAGACAATCAACTCAAGTAATCGAAATATTATTCAATCATGTAAACACCAATCTTTTCCTCCGGGGTCAAGCAAACGGGAACTCCCAGAATAGGGAAAAAGAAAAAAGAAAGAAAAAAACAATATCCCAAAATATAATAATGACAACCACCAAATATGAGGCGAATAATGACAAGCTATCAAAAGGCCAACTTGTCTAGCTAGTGGGCATGATTAAGTAAAAGAATGAATGCAGGCAGGTAGTCAGGCACCGTCAATTGTTAAGAGTGAGCAGGTTGTACAGACATTCACTGCTAATGTGCTTTGTCACATCCCTCACTCTCTGATCTGCTTGCTGGCAATCTCCCTGCAAAACCTGATCTATTATACATTTTTACCAGATCACAGGACTTAACAGCACACATAAAACATAGTACTGGGTAGTGAAACTTGCTTGATTTCCCACAGCTATGCCACACACAACGGCAAGGGTAGGCATGTTGTCTCCACACCTGCAAGCCAACGATCTCTTCTCAGATTCCTTCCTGCCCACCCAACCCACCACCACCACCACCACCACCACCTCCACAAGGTACAATTATAACGGAGTGCAGCCCAAGTGGTACAGACTCGAAGGGTACGGAGGTGGTTGCTACTGCAGGGTGTTCAAGTTTAGCAAAGTTTGATAAAGGTTTCATGGGTAAATGAGTAACTTCGTTCAATGTTTGAGTGTTTGTCTTCGCTTTCCTTTGCTCCTTGTTCGCATTTGTTTACCGTGGCAGTTCGAGTTTTCCTAGCTGTCTCTCTTTTACTGCATTTTATTTGCTGTTTTTGCTTCTATCAGTCTCTTCTTTTTCTTTCCATCAGCATTCATTCTTCCTTCTTCCTTCGTAGTCTTTAATTCTCTCTTTTCTACAATATATTCTTTGTATTTTTCTCTTTGCTTTATTTTCATTCGATATTTAACACAACTTCCCTTCTTTTTCCTTTCATCAACACTCTTTCTTCATTTTCCCTCCTTTGTAATCTTTAATTCTTCTCTTATAATATATTCCTTGCATTTACCCCCTTTACTTTCCTCACTCGATATCTAACACACATTGAACCGCAAAATACATACACGTCCACACCCAAGAAATAAACTGCTTAATTCCTGCCTTGGGTTAATACTTGAATATGCAACCAAAAAAATAAAGAACGACAATTTAAAACCCAAGTCACCTAACGCAAGATCGGAGGCGCAGGACAAAGTATGTAGGCTTCCTCCTCCTCCTCCCTCTCATTAGCTTGGCCAACCACTGACAGCTTCATCGCTTACAAGAATGCTGTTACTCATGAATATACGGAACGGAATAATGAGGTACTGTCAACTCATCATTAGGGCAAACACCCCCAGCTGACTGTGTGAACGGAGCTGGCTGAAGACGAGGCTAGAGGAGCAAGTTTTTCCTTTTCTTACTCGTAATAGCGATGGGAAATGGTTTAGACGTATAAAAACTATGAGAAAAAGTTGTTCTCTAAGGAAATGTATGTAAGGTGTTCCAACTGCAATAGTCTAATTAGTTTTAAGGGTGGAAATGTGTATATTACCTTGCTGTGTCTGGTAAGAGGCGGGGTGTGTGAATAGGAAGAAAAGCGGGAGAGGATTAGCAACACGATCTTTAGAAGCGGATATAATAAAGTTTAAAGGCAAAATACTGCATAAAACCACACTTCCCAGTCAATATTTATTCTCTGTTTAAATACGCAAATATCCTCACGTTGTCATAAGAAAAAAAGGAGTATACATATACTTTCCCGAACATTTATTGAAGTACTGTTTATTTCAGACATGTTTATTCTTATACCAACACAACTAAGTAAGAATATAAATAACTACACACCAAACAGTCAACTCAATAAGACCCAACCTCCCGCCACATCTCAGGAATAAAGTAAATATAATAAACTCGGCACAGGAAGATAGGCTACAAGTTTGAGCATTTTCCTAATAATCCTGTTAAGTTTATTGAAGCTCACCAGTAAATCTAATCAGCATCGCCGTGAGCCATTGGGGAACCAGTGACATTAACCAGGCGTGGATTAGGCCTTACAAGAATCCCAAGGGCGTCACCTGAGAAGGAAGGGACGAGGAGGAAAAAAAAGGAGGAGTGAGATTTTAGAAGGAAAAGAAGGATTACAGTACCAATCTCTATCATGCATCACTACTTCTATTACTACTACTACTACTACTACTACTACTACTACTACTACTACTACTACTACTAACATTACGGGAAAAGAAACAGAGTGAAAGGAGCAGGAGAAAAGTGAGGCTTGTTCATCTCTTCACCACTACCACCGTCACTTTCTCCCTTTCTTCTCTTCCTCATCTCGTTTCTCATTCCCTTCCCTCTACTTTCCTTTCCTCGTTCCTTTCTTCCCTTGCCTTAACACTGAAGTAAGGAAAGAAGGAGAAGAGCAAAGTTTGTCCAACATCCTACACCGCCACCACCACGACTACTACAATGCACTTCCCCGTGCTTGAGTAGTGAAGAAAGAAAAGAAGGAAAAGAAAAGAATGACCAACAGATCACCTTCCTGCATACCACCATCGCCACCACTACTTCTTATTCCTCCTTCACGTGATAAGAAGCAAATCACAAACTCCTCGACAGCAGAACAAGAAGATTGCACGGGGCAAGAAGTGTTCCAGTGCGTAGCGGTTGTGTTGTTTCTTGTTGGCCCTGGATAGTATCGCCAGAAGCAGATGCCACAGTGGAGAGCGTTCTTTTCTCAAGGGAGTGAAGACTTGAGAGGAGGATCATTATCGTACGCACTCACGCATGCGCATAACTCAATGTAATGAGACTCTCTTACTGTAGATAATGACAGTGGTGATAATAACAGGAGGAACACTAGTAGTAAGAAGAAATTAAGAACACAACAATAGTAAAAACAGGAACAAAGTAGAAAAAAAGAACTGAGGTGCAGGAAAAGAACGAGAGTAGGAAAAAAAAAGTATTAAACACAACAACAGTAACAAAAGAAGACGATGAGGGAAAAGGCCTCATGTGTAGGAGGAGGAGGAGAAGAACCAGTAAGGGCATAGCTGTTGTTGTCCTTACAGGGGGGGATGGTGGAGGTGGCGGAGGCAAGAGGTCACTGAACTCTATCGAAGTTTACCCCACCATAACAGTATTCAGGAAATCCCAGTTTATCCTTTTCGTTTTCTCTTTTTGGTGGCGTCAGTTACAACGTCACTTCCTAACACTATGGAAGGAAGGAAGCCGTTAAGTTTCTCTCCATTATCATGTGTTATTATTTTGACATTTATCATGGAATTTCAGTGTTGCAAGCAGGTTTTGGTGGGAAAAATTAATGCATGACGTTGAGGTGACTTGATAACGTCAGTTTTATTATTCTCTCTCTCTCTCTCTCTCTCTCTCTCTCTCTCTCTCTCTCTCTCTCTCTCTCTCTCTCTCTCTCTGCTAACTAGATCTTTCCCTCTACTTTCTATCTTTGTAGACCCGCCCTTTCTTTTCCCTCTAGTAGTAGTAGTAGTAGTAGTAGTAGTAGTAGTAGTAGTAGTAGTAGTAGTAGTAGCAGCAGCAGCAGCAGCAGTAGTAGTAGTAGTAGTAGTAGTAGTAGTAGTAGTAGTAGTAGTAGTAGTAGTAGTAGTAGTAGCAGCAGCAGCAGCAGCAGCAGCAGCAGCAGCAGCAGCAGCAGCAGCAGCAGCAGCAGCAGCGGCAGCAGCAGTAGAAGCAGCAGCAGTAGTAGTAGTAGTAGTAGTAGTAGTAGTAGTAGTAGTAGTAGTAGTAGTAGTAGTAATAGTAGCAGTAGTACAATACAAATACAATACAAAATATATCCAAAGACCACTGGGATCATGTTCCGACGTGTGTGTGTGTGTGCGTGTGTGTGTGTACTGCAAAGCGTGCCATGAGCGATGTGAACCCGTTGTAAGCAGATGTTAAGGCTTGTCCCGGCGCGGCTGCACTTGACCCTTGCTGTAAAATACGTAGCTGGTTCGTGTTCTTGTACTTGGGTGATTGGAGTTTATCATACAACTGCACTATTGCTTTCCGCTAATATCCTGCAAGTTTTTTCGAGAAAATGTTCAGGCTTTGCTCCATTAATTTTGGTCCGGTTTTGAGAATAGAG
>CM035193.1:12375901-12430032 GCA_020233015.1 Callinectes sapidus
GAGAGAGAGAGAGAGAGAGAGAGAAACCCAAAGACAGATACACAGCAGAGAGAGACAGATACACAGAGTAACGAAGAAAGGAAATGAACAACCCAACCAACGCATTGCATTTCCATGTCCTCCTTCAGTACCAGTTCCCCGACACACCGTTAGCTTCCCACTGCCAGGACCCGCCCACCTGACGCCGCGGCAGCAAGAGGGAGGTAGGGAGGGGCGGATGGAGGGAGGGGAGGAACGCAGACGAACACAAAGAAAGATTTAACCTATGCATATTCTTTGGATCTTTTAAGACTGAAAAATATTAGGAGTATTTGATCTTAGGCGGGAGTAAAGAGAGGAAAGAAAGGAGATCAGGAAATGAGGGGTGAAAGGAAGGGCAAGGAGAAAATGTGTAGGTAAAAGAAAGGAATGAAGGAAAGAAAGAGGAAGGAATGAAGGATGCTTGTGAAGAAAAGTGAAAGATAAGTAAGGAATATATTGCATAGAAACGAAGACATGGAACGAAAAAAAGGAACAAACGTACAAACGAACGAAAGAAAAAAATACTGAAAACTGGAAAAAAATAATGTGATGATGCCAATGACAAATATATTTACAAACGCGCAAGAAATCCATGCAGGATATGAAGTAACTTTAAAAATATCCACACACACACACACACACACACACACACACACACACACACACACACACACACATTAAGGCACGGCATATGCAGATGTGAAGACGCTAATAATGATGGTGATGGTGGTGGTAGTAATAGTGATGGCAGTGGTAGCAGTGGTAGTAGTGGTGGTGGTGATGGTGGTAGTGGTGGTGGACTCGAGAGAGAGAGAGAGAGAGAGAGAGAGAGAGAGAGAGAGAGAGAGAGAGAGAGAGAGAGAGAGAGAGAGAGAGAGTAGACCGCAGTTAAGTCATGTGGTTACCTCCTTTACAACGCCGCCTGTCCACCGTGAACTTGGCAATGAACACAATACTAGTACCTGCTTCTTGTACCCTGACACTCAACTCTCCCTTTCTTACACTCACTCACTCACTCACTCAATCAATCACTCTCCTTCCTCACTCACTCACTCACTCACCCACTCTCCTTCCTCACTCACTCACTCTTCTCACTCACTCACTCTTCTTTCTCACTTACTCACTCTTCTTACTCACTCACTCACTCTGATTCCTCACACCCCCTCCTGAGTTCCAATAAGTGAGGAATTACTTAGTAATAGTAGTTAGGTATTTATATAAAGTTTTTGTTTGTTAGTTTCTTTGTTTCCTTCGGTATATTCTTTGTTTTTATTGGTGTTTCGTTTCTACTGCTGCAGTTCTCATCTTAATTTATCTGCTTCTTTGTTCGTTATATCTTCTTCTCCTCCTCCTCCTTCTTTATTTCATTTGTTTCGTTCATTCTTCCATCTATGTATCCTTTCCTGATCTTTCTCCTCTCTTTTCAGACCTGTGCTTGATTCTTTCTCCAATTTCTCCTCTTTTCCATCTCTCTACCTATTCATCTTTCTTCTGCCCATTCTTCCTCCCCTTTTTGCTTCCATTCATTCCCCCCTCCTCTTCGCCCACCAATCTTTCATCCATGTACTCTTCACTTGTTGATTCCCACCCTCCCTCTCTTTCTTTCTCCCTCCTGCCTGTCTCTATGCCTGCGTCAGTCCTTGTCCCCTTTCCTCAATCACAGAAGCACAGGAACACGACCTTGCTGAAATTGCTCATCCTCGCTATTCCTTCCCTCAGTAGGCCAAGGGGGGACGGTCACTCTTCGCTGCGTAACTCCGTAATGAAGCCACTTTCCCTCTTCTACCCTGACGGATCTTGTTTGTCGCATTGTCTGGGCATTGTACGCTCGCCACGGTGAATCGAGGGGTCTTCCTAAAGTCACAAGGACACATACTCACGTGCACACATACGTATAGACACAGGCGCGCATTGAAATGAAGAAATGAAGGTTGCTCTGACAAAAAAAGTGCGGTATATGTTTTTTTTTTTCTTCTTTTTTTAGGCTATGGCGCCACACGTACAGGAAGCTGGTATAGATGTGTACTTTTGTTGAATTGGGAAGGATAGAAAGGAAAGGGTGAAAATGGAAGGAAGTGTGACAATCTTTTTTCTTTCTTTCTTTTTTCGATGATGGTTACGTACGTGTGTGGACAGGAAGACGGTATAGGCAGGTAGACATTCCCACTGCGCCAAGAAAGACACAGGAAAACCAACTTGCAAGTCATCTAATATCGAAAGAAAAAGATAAAAAGTCCGTCCCCTGAGAACATACCAAACTTTTATTTTCTTCGGTTTTTTAAAGTAATAATGCTGCATCGACGGAAGGCAAATAAAGTGAGCATTTGTGTTTCACCGAAGACCACAGCCAAGAACAGAAAAATTGGAATATATCGTCTGACGTTCAGGGCACAAGAACAAGAAAAAGAACAAGAAAGATGGGCCGTCATAACACAAGTGTGAGGAAACAAACTGAACTTTTTCATCATTCTTTTTTTTCTGTTTTTTTTTTCAACTTACAATACAAGATCGATTGAGGAAACGATAAACAAAACTAAAAAAATCCTTGAGACATCTAATGATATTAAAAAACATATACATTTACAAGAAAAAAAGAAAAAAGGAAAAGGGATATCCTCTATAGGAACTCCTCTACGTGAGCACTGAAGGGTGGCGTGGCTGGCGACTCAAGGAAGCACAAGACACCACGAACGTCTCCACCTTGACTCACCTTGAAGAGAACAACGACATGACTGACAGCCCCACGCTACTGTACATACACTCCAAATAAACACGATGCTCTACGACAGTGTGGGAGACGTGTGCGGTACTCAGGCGACGCAGAAAGCTCAAGCCATCCTCTATTTTATCAACTCTTTGTGTACTTCCATTTCATACTGAGTCGATGTTACGTACACACACACACACACACACACACACACACACAGAAATATGAAGGCAATCTTATGACGTTTCAAGGAAAGGGAATGGAAGGAAAGGGAAGCAGAGAGAGAGAGAGAGAGAGAGAGAGAGAGAGAGAGAGAGAGAGAGAGAGAGAGAGAGAGAGCAAAGATGGACTTCTACCACCAGTACATACGCGGTTCCTCAAGGTTGATAGAGCTTACGGGGTGACGAGAACTAGCCAGCACACCACAAATATTGCCTGAACGCTCTGGACTGCACCGTGACGCAAGCCAAGAAGCAATCAGTCACACCTAGCGAAAATATGACGAAAAAAACAAAAAAAAACAATCTTTCCCAAACGGCACACACATAATAACCGTTCTTGGCTATTCTTTTCTTGTTGTTGTTGTTGTTCCTGTTCCTGTTTCTGTTTATTCTAGGCTATAAACACTGCACTAGTTCTTTTTTTATTTATCTATTTTTAGCTACAGTATTTTGCTAAAGTTTGTTGAGGTCTGTATACTCTCTCTCTCTCTCTCTCTCTCTCTCTCTCTCTCTCTCTCTCTCTCTCTCTCTCTTCTTGCACTGTTGCTTAAAGGTCTCATATTGTTATCTCGACTCAATGAGAAAACAATGAAAGAATTGCAAGAGTCTGCCTGCCTGCCTGTCTGTCTGTCTGTCTGTAGGTGTACATAGACGGGGAAGGGGGGAGGGAATAGTTCACTAGTGTCAGTCGTCAGTTGTCACTCACTCACACACACACACACACACACACACACACACACACACACACACGGATCAGTGTGCCAATCTCTCTTTTTTTTAGGCACACTCAAAGTATTTCATCGCCACCGAAAGAGAATAGATTTATGATTACAGCGTTGGGAAGTTTCTCACGATCCTCCCTTCCTTCCTTCCTTCGTCATTCACTCCTCGACCCAAAGAGTTATTCTGAGCCGCTGAGAAAACGTTGCTGTAACCACACCGTCTTATTCCACTTCTCAGAAATGATTGGGCGCCTTGAAAACAGTGTTACGTTATCCTCCGCTAAGCTTTTCATTCCCTTTATTTCCCATTCTTTAGGATTACCTTGATTGCAGCTTAGTGAGCGTGTCAAGTGAATTCACCCAGCGACTATAAGACTGTAGCGTCCTTGCTTTATATTTATCACTTCTTTCTGTTGCACGTGTATATTACTGTAATAATGATTGAGAACATAAGAACTTGACTGGAACTGCAAAAAGCTACGTGTGGCAACTCTAATGACACATGCCTTCCTGTTTCCACTAATCATCCTCATCCATAAATGTATTTCATTTTCCTTTAAACCTCTCTATTGACTCAGCAACAGCAACCTGATTATGGATAAGGATTACACTTGGATGCAATTTCATTAAGCTTCTTAGTAATCAAGTTTCGTCTTATCAAATTATCCTTTTCTTTTTCCTTGAGTGCCTTTGATGAATATGGAATAACGCTGACACCTTATCTTCATCATTCCCTATCATTCCAAGGCCTTTCTTTTAATACCATCAATACAATAGCACTCTTCAAAATAATAGGATTTCCTTATCAAATCACCTTCGCCTTTCATCCTCACGCGAAGAATAATAGAGGGCATGATGGCAGGCGACGGTACGGACTGCGAGAGGTCACTGACACGCCGCGGGGACAACAATGCAAGAGCCGCAACCCCGTGACTGGAGGGTGAATGAGAGACGAGGAGGAGCATCAGGTGGGAATCGGGTAGCAAGGTGGCAGTGAATGACTAAGTGAACTGACAACTTCTGGGTCGTGGCGGTGACCTCAAGAAGACGCACATTCCTCGGCTCACTTCCTCCAGACGTTCAAATCCTCGGCAGGGGAAGAAGAGGGAGGGAAGTGTGGGTAGGTTAGCCACGAAAGGGATGGAAGGCAAAGAAAGACGGTCAGTGAAGTAACGGTACCATGAATTCTTATCCTACTATGGTTAGAGAGGTTCGAACAAGTAAAGAGAGGGCAGATGGGCAGATATGTTGAGGAAATAAACAAACAGAAGGGAACGAGAAGGAGGTGGGCACATTTGTCACAGAGTACAGACGAGGGCCTTGCCAAGTGGGTCAGTTAGGGCCAGGGCAGCCCGTTGCTTGGCCCAGTCCGGGTTAGGTCATCACTCCTCGATGTGCCCACACACACACACACAAACACACGTATAGAAACGCATGTACCACATTAAAAAACAGTATGTTAAACAAAATAAAACTTATACAGAACTGACACTCACTAGCTCTAATAAATTATTGCTTAGGAAAGAAAAGATATAGGTATTTTGTATTGTACCAGAATATTTAGCTCGTGTTGGCTTTTTTCATCTTTCGTTGTTGTTTATCTTTAAGTCTTTAATTGCACACTCGATCACTGGCCTGACAAAAGACACAGGGCAGACTCACCTCGGGGGTGTAGCCGAATGGTGAGAAGTAGGGATAGTTCTGATAGTACATACTCCTCCTGTTGTAGTACATCTTTCCGAGCCTCTTATCCACAACACGCACACGAAGACAACCAACACATCCACCTCAACACTCGCTCGCCACAGCAAAGCACGCCGTCACAACCACTGGCGAGACACTCAGCAGTTCCTTGCCGTAACATCAGCTTCCAGTCATGGCGAGCCGCGTCAGAAGCAGCACACTCCCCCTTTCACCGCTGAGCACACACTAACATTGTGTTGTGGCCGCCCCTCGCGGCTGGGCTTCGTCGCTTCGCTCTGGTGTTGCGGCTCAGCGTTGCCAGTTTTCTCACCTTCCTCATCTATACGGTTTACGTGGATATCCTTGCTGTATGCGTTGTGGTGGTGATACAGCATTAGTGTGTGTGTGTGTGTCTCTCTCTCTCTCTCTCTCTCACACACACACACATGAAGCACACAAGCCATCATGATCAGGAAAGAGGAAAGACACTGTTCTGAAAAGCATTTATTCTCAGTCATGACGGGCCCAAAGCCACAATGTCTCAGCAGAGGAATGCTTGGCTTGCTGTGGGGATGCATTGACAAGTACACCACCACCGCTCGGCCTGGCCTACGCTTACAGCTTACACATCCGACGGTCACATACCAGCCAAACTCAGCCTCCGAGATAAGAACAAAGCGAGATACGTGATTAGAATGGATGGATACAAACAAACGCACCACTTGCAACAGGCAACCAACATCACAACCCCTATCCACCTTGCCAGTTTCTATCTTTAACAAACCAACAACCACACCTTGAATTAACCAAACATCTCTGGTGTATTTTATTGAGTAAATAATTCATATTTGATTAGGGAGGAAAATCATACTGTGGAAAGGCTGGTATAATATCATTCACCCAGTTTCATGCATTAGTAAGTGGATAAATGTGACATCCTACGTAAAAAAAAAAAAAAAAAAAAAAAAAAAAAAAAAAAAAAAAAAAAAAAAAAAAAAAAACATTAAATGATTGACTGCTTCATTTGGCGTGCGGAGCATAGCATTATA
Organism: Callinectes sapidus; assembly: GCA_020233015.1. Classification (NCBI taxonomy): domain Eukaryota; kingdom Metazoa; phylum Arthropoda; class Malacostraca; order Decapoda; family Portunidae; genus Callinectes; species Callinectes sapidus. The sequence continues at coordinate 12,382,305 of CM035193.1, forward strand.
CGAGTATCGGCTTACTTAGGCAAGTGTGGTATGCTACTAAAACAGGCTCTCACGTGGATAATGTTTCATGTGCCATGCAGTGCACCATTGCCTCAGTACTCGTGTATCAAAATTGTCCATTACATTTAGCGACGAGATATAAGATGTGGCATGTGGTGCTACCAAAGGTCCGTCGCATCTCTACCAATATTCCAAACAAGACACCTGGCATTACCTAGGACAGCAAACTAATTAATTGCATTGCCTGTTACGTACAATAGAATACCTACATATTTCAATGAGAGGAGCAAGTACCGGAGTGTGCATGAGATCAAAGCGGCACTAAGTACACGGGCAGGCACCTGGCACTGTGATGCAAGAAACGAGTGCTTAGGATGACATCGACTTGTTGCAGAGGTCGTCACTGTTTCAAGCAGATTATTACATCGCGCCAAGAAACACTGTCATATTAAGAAGCAATTGCCCTTGTGGAGGGTTAGATTTTGATATTTTCTGATACGTTCGTTACTTAATATCTATGGGAGGTTTCCCGTCATCTCCATTATGTTTCGCCCAGTCAATTCGCTCACTCGGTAGAGTATTTCACCCACATTAGATAGTGTACAAACATTTATTTGAGTAATTATGAATCATCAATAAATAGACAAGTACCCAAGTAATTATTAAAGCACTCTTAAGAATTTCATTTAAGTTAGAAAGGAAAGTAATTGATGCAATGAAACTAAACAAAAAATAATAGTACCTAGCAGTACAAGGCATGGGACTCATCAGACCGTCTGTGCGTCTGAGATTTTACTAACAGCCACACGAATCATATAGTTATCACTGTCCGCCCCATTGATCTAGGTAGTAATCGTTCAGATGTTGTATTATATCATGATCAAATGAAATCGTTACTCTCTCTCTCTCTTTTAACCTCAACCTAAGAGCCATAACCCCACAGAAAGGCAGTGCCATGGAACACATTCTTCGTGATAACAGCCATGTGATATTACAGGAGAGTGAAAGAGTGATAGAGTGACCATTAATGAAACCATTCTGAAATAATATTAATAATAATGAAATCTAAACTTGAATGTAGATTCCGTTAGTGAGAGAAACCATTGCATATCGTTAGTTCCTGATATAATGGTAGATTGTTCAGACCACGGTATTCTGTGTGGTGATCTTGTAAGGGCAAGACCTGCCACCTGCCAGTGTGGTGGCTGTAGCAGAAGGCAACACAGGAAATGTGATACTGGCAATCTGGAATAGATTACTGGACAGCTGTGAAATCTGGACTTATTCATAACATAAAATTACGACGGCCAAATGCTTCTTTGTATGTTTCGCTCCCGTTTTAATAAAGTTTTTACTAAAGTACTACATGGTTTGTGCATAGCTAATAATATTTGTGGGCGAACTGACTTTAATGTGAGCTAAGTAACTCTTTAAGTGCGGGCGAACCAACTCTACATTTGGGTGAACTGACATGTAGGCGAAATGACCGTAAACCGCTCAATACACTTGATACTTAACTTCCTAGGAGTCCAGAAAGTTACAATGAATGCCTAATAGTAATACCATACAATATGTGAGTTATCTACTTTAAAGTACAAGAGAAATCAAACACTTCAGCTGTTTTCACTTATATAATACACAAACTTTGCTTTGATAACAATCTCGCGCTAATTTGAATGGAATGGAAACGGAAAGAATAATCTTTTAAGTGCAGTGCAATTTGCGAAGAGAAAGTTACGTGACTCGTCATTAATTTTGCATTGGGCCAGTAATATCAAAATAGAACTTCATCTGGATTCCTTCTTACTGTAACCCGAGTGACTTACTGTTGATAGAGCCAACAGCGCTCCCACAAACCCACCTGGTGTTGTTTCCCATAGCAATATCAATATAAGGTGACGGTCCCGAATATCACTTACACGCCTACTTGCCTTTAATTTAACTCACATCACCAGCACCTCGTTGGAGTTTGATCAACTAGATAACAAGTAATTTGGTACGGTCTAGATGATAAAGTTCGATGTTCCATAAATCAACATTGTCTTCCTGGTGTAAACAGTGTCAATAATTATTTTACCTCTTCAGTATCACACACAGCACTCCACCTTCTCATCACTCATTTCACTCGCTAGTCGCGACTCGCTATTCTCGTCATCGGCACTCAGCAGTGAGGCTGCAATGGCCGCCACCATGTTTCAGGGTAATGGAACTTGAGCAAGTCTATATCTTCTCTTGGGGCAGGAAGGGTGAGGGGACCAAAGGATCTGATCGGCAGGGGTGAGGCCGCTAGGTTGAGCGGGAAGCATTGCAGGCTGGGGTGAGCATCACAATCTGGGGGCAGCAGCCGACGCCGCCACCCGACGCGTCGCAACATTTGCACCCTCTCGTCCTCCTCAAACAGCACCACACGCACAGTGGGCGCCTCGAATGTGCCCAAGGAAGATGAGGAGTTCCTGATTGTGTACTGACCCTCGGCAGAGCTGTACTCCAGCGCCAGGCCACGGCGTCGAAATGCCCGCAATAACTCTGCCTCGTCATGGCGAGACACCTTCTCGTTGAGGGCACATAGGTGGGCGTTAGGATCCCAGGGCAGCGGGCCCGACTCATGCACCGCGCCCCACAGCGAATCGAAACAGAGGAAGTGAGTAATAGAGAGGCGTGTGAGAAGCGCAGAAACAGCGGCCAGCAGCAGATACAGCCCTCGCCGCTGCTCCTGTGTGACGGTGCATGCAGGCTGCTCCTTGACGCCCCGCTGCTGTGAAAGGTGCCGCAGGTATGTGGCGGCCAATGCGGTGCCCACTAACGCCATCACCAATGCTGCCAGCCCACGCTTCCTGCCCCACAGGCGACACCGGCGACGAAGAATCCCCAATGTGAAGGCCATGGCAGTGGCAACGTGTTATCGCTCTCGCAACCTCGCCTGCCCTATTGGAACCGCCACAGTGGATATAACACCCTTCCACCCCTGCACACTGCAACTACTACTAAGTCTTGTATTGTTGCAGACTCATCAGCCGTTTTCCTTCTGGCCTTGTGACCGCAGAGAGCCACTGGCTTGGATTTCATGGATAACTGAGGCGTTCCTAAGTCCTACATCCTCGTTTGTTTCACATGTACCGTTGTCACAGGCACTGTTCATAATGATCTGAGATTACGCTATACTTATCTTTCTCACCGCTTCGTGTCTCAATCCTTGGCAGCGTGCATAGAAAGAGAGAGATGTTAGTGTGTGAGTCCTGGCATTGCGCAGCATTATTATTAAAGATGGAGTGGGAAAAATCACTGTTACAGCTTGGATAATTCAATATTAATCTTCAGTGACGCTATAACACATATTAGCTTAGTAGCTACAGTATGTATTACGCATACACATAAATGTATACAGACAAACAAACACACATACTTAAGTGGCAAGAAGTTTCCCTTAACAAAGAAAAATTTGGGCATAAGCAACTGGTATGTGCCCCGGTAATTATCAGGTTGACAGAGGCAGTATTGCACCTGCAGGCAAGATGGGCAGTATTGTTGCTCTAGGTTGCTTTGTAAGGCAGTCAGTTATACCAAATTCAATAGGGTAACAACAAATTAAACACCAGTCCTACATAATTACAAGTGCAAGTCAAGGTCATTACTGGTCATTTCATTTAGTGTTGCCTTTGTTGTGTGTTCACGGAGTTATGTGAACTGTGTGTACATGCCAGCCCACACACATATAGATAAGAGTCATTGGATGAATTTGTAAGGGTTCTACCTCAGCTGACTAAAGGATGAGGTTCAACGTGTTCATGTTAATGGTACATTATGGTGTAGGGAAAGTTGGACCTTTTATTCCTGGGATGGCATGCACATATACAACACTGAGCCAACAACTTCATGAGACATCTCATTCACTTCAACAACAAGCAGGAGAAAAAAAAAACTTTGTAGGGAAGAAAAATAAATTTCAAAAAAGTACGAATTAGCATGTACAGGTACCTCTCGATTTAAGCGAGATGTGTTCTTGAAGATTTCGCGGACAATACATATATATATATATATATATATATATATATATATATATATATATATATATATATATATATATATATATATATTGTATGCACGCGTTTGTTTGTGAAACTGTTGTTGTTTGGGTGGTGCAACGGAACTTACATGTGCCATCTGTTGACCACTCAATGAAACATCGCTATAAGTGAAAAAGTAAATACAAAACGCAAATTAAAAATTTGTTAAGAATTTAAACCATATTGAAAAAAAAAGAAGCTGAAAACATACTCACGTAAAACGAGGTACCTGTATAATATTTAACAAAAATGTATACTACAGATGCAGTGAACTACCAGCTCAAATTGGACTCTTCATATTAAAACACTATCACATAATTCTTCTCTTAAATAATTGTACTGCCCAATTCATTTTTCAGAATTCAAATATGTAAGGCCTTCTGACTCCAAGAATAGATACAAACGTTGTCTGGAAAAGCAAGCTACAATCTATTCAAATGCTTATCATGCACTCAATATTCTCTAAATAGATAAAGAACAGGAACGAGGCAGACTCTTTAAAGATACAATGAACAAATCACTGTCATAGATTTATAACAGGCACAACCACGGCCAGGAGATAAGTAACACACCACACTCACTCCTGCAGCATCAAGAGTTCGTCCTCAAAGCGCTCTCCTCACAACACCTGCCTGCTGACGCATTCTAAAGTTAATGTTAACCCCTTCAGCACTGGGACACATTTTTGCCACGAGTTTTGAGATTAATGGCCAGAGTATTCCCTGTTTTAAACACTACATAAGTTTCTGAAACTATACAATCACCCAATAGTAAGCAGAATATGAAAATGCATCATGGTACTGAGGGGATTAAGGGTTGTAATGTGCCAGACTACAATGGGTCATATAGCACTACAGGAAATGGGTTTGAGGAGTGGTTATGTGGAGAGATTAGATGTATGACTTTAATTATATGTAGGAATGACAAAAGGCAAAATTATGCCTTCTTACCACATCAAATTGAAGACTAATGGAAAGCTCTCTATATACAGAGGAAAGAAGTGTGGTGTGTTACTCAACTTCAGCCCATGACTATATACTTCTGACTGGTAACAAATCACGGTGAATGTCTTAACTTAAATGTTCTTTTCTTCACAACAAATCTAATACATGTACAACCAAACTTAACATCAAGCTGTATAAGACATATATTTCTTAATAAGGAATGGATAGGCAGCAAGAGATACAACACTATGAGCCCTACTTACACACTGTATAATAAAACTAGATAAATACAACTAGGTAAGTACACACACACACACACACACACACACATATATCTGGACAGCAGAGACATGTATGAAGTTTACTGTCCTATTCCCTTTTCATGGATAAGTTTCGTTGAACATTGGTTGTGCCTTGACTCTAGGAATGCATCACACTAGTTCACCACACTATGAACACATACAACATATCAAACTTTCAGATAAACCATCACCAGTATTGCATTTAACTCATTACTCAACACAGTTTTATGAAATATTTTACATTACTTGCACCCATTTCATTTTCATTCTACATATATTGACTTTTTGCTCCCATCTTTAGCATATCTTGAAAATTCTCCTTATCAGTTTCAATTAAGCTTTTGTAAGTACATCTGAACTAACCTGCAGATTAAAGAGTATGTTTCTATCAGTTGCTACATATGCAAATTATGATTACATTAATTGCAATTCCTGTAATGTGCTGTTTATGATTTAGTTATGAGCTATAAAAGTCATCACAAAAAATTAATTAGTGGCAGGCTGGTAGAATGTTGGAGACCATGTGCAGTCCGGCCAACCAACACTGGGTGAACACAGCTAACATACAAGCATACACAGAGCCTTTCAATACAGTGATCATGGTGACAACTAAACGGCTGATAACGGAAGCCCTATTTCATTCATGTGAGAACATTAAAAACATGGCAATTATAGTAATACTTTAAAATTAACATAAAAATCTAACCAGGCAATTTGTTTATGAAATTTTAACTGTTAACCCAGATCTTGAGTTTGCAGCCTAGCTATCTCCAACATTATCAACAAATCACAGCAACTGTTCAGACTTATCCCATATCTTAGTATAAAAAACCCTTCCAGCATTTTCCATCCCAAGCATCCTCTTCGTCTATCCATCCACACAACAGACTAACATTAATTTCAGAAGGAACTGCCAAGTCATGATACCAACTCCTCCACATTCACCACAATTACATTCACAAGTACTTCCTCATACGTCAGTCTAAACCTTGATAACCAGTCCTGTCATCACAACACACAAGGCTCAGCTGTACTATATATGTGGCAGGAAGTGACAGAGATGATTTACTTCTCCACAGTGACAGACTTATCAACTGAATTACTAACTTGCCCCAAGCCAAGCTCTTTTAGATCGAGCTTTACATCATCTATGTAACATTCTCTTTCTACTGTCCATCCACCCCATGCATGGCCTCACATTAGCCTTACAACCATCACATTAATTCTATCTTCTATAATGCCACTCATCTGTCCATCTTGAACCTCTCACCTGATCCCTTAAGTACATCAGGATATGTACCTTACTTCTAGATATCACAACAAACAACTCACAACTTACAACCTTCTTTGTCAGTGGGAAGCTTGTAATAAATGGAAACTTCTAACAAACTTCCCTCATGCCACTAGCTAAGTGATGTCTTCATAAACTACAACACTGAATAAAACAACATTCATAAGGCAGCAGCTCTCACTGTTCCTTCCCCTGTCCTGGCAAGAAGTATACTGCTTTTTTATGTGCGAGGGGAAACTGGCCAAGGGAAACAAAAATAGTGAAAATAAAAAGCCCACTAATTGCCAGTCCTCTGAAAGGTCTATAGAGTTAGCCAAAAGTTAGGGACAAATATCTTGAAACCTCTCTCTTAAATAGAGTCAAGTCATAAGAGGTTGGAAATACAAAGGCAGGTAGAGAGTTCCAGAGTTTACCAGCAAAAGGAATGAATGAGTGGGAGTACTAGTTAACACTTGCATTAGAGCTGGACAGAATAGGGGTGAGAGGAGCAAGAAAATCTTGTGCAGCAAAGCCACAGGAGGGGGAGGCATGTAATTAGCAAGATCAATAGAGCAGTTGACATGAAAATAACATTAGAAGATAGTAAGATACAACATTCCAACAAAGAGAGAGGCTGAAGACAGTCAGAGGAGAAAAACTGATGAGACTAAAAGCACTTGATTCCACCCTATCATCACCTTTGAACCAAAACAGTCTTTCATTACCTGAGATTTTAAGTTTCTCTACCACAACAGCCACAGTCTTCAACACATTTTGTGCGAATGTGCAGAAAGTAACAAAAAGCAATGTCCTGAGTCACTACACCATTACATACTACCTAGTGAAATCCAATTGCCTAACTACAGAATGATAGCCCCAAAACTATTGATGACTCTGGCACCATATAAGACATAAGGAATTCAAATTTGGATTAGCTATATCTCCTGTAGAATTTTTAGCTGATGGAGATAGAATGTGACATCAGTGAAAAGAAAGATGTCAACAATCAAGCAAGTCTAAAAGAGCAGAAAAAATGAAATGTGAACAAGGGAAGGGATATGAAATTATTACAAGCCAAAAGCAATGGACATAACCAGCTGAGGTAGTCCAGAAACTTGCAATAAAATGAACTTACTATTATGTATGTATTTTACCTAACTACTGTCAGTCACCTATCATTACCAGAAAGATTTTTTATCTACATAGTCAGCAAGATTGACAAACTTTCATTAATACAAATGTAAAGTCTCATCACAGTAATTTTTCTCTGGACTCAGTAATAAGAAATAAAATCGAGTTACTACCACCTCATTAGTACCTCACTTCCTGCACTGATCTCGGTGGGAATGAGACGAAGATTCAGAGAATCGTGGAGATGTGATGAAATGAGGTACACATGGAGAGACACATAACAGAGGACATAAAATAGTCTGCACAGCAGCCCTCTGCCATATGTATCTACACTTATTATAAATGCTGCTTCTGACTTCTTATCGGGACAAACACTTTCACAAGGCCTTACTATTTCTTTTTTTCCTTTTGCTTTTTGTTGCCCTAGGTCAATACCATTCTTACATAAAAGAAAAATTAATTAAAAAGAACCCAATATGTAAAGTAAAATGAACAACTAAATACCTAAAAGAGATGTGCTTCATGACAACCAGAGAACACCTAAAAATGTAAGTATGATATACAGCAAAGTAATAAATAGATCATTACTATTAAATTTCCTTGAGACCAATGTCCAGTTTGTCATCTTCATGTTAACTACGAATGGATATACTTTCCACACAATTTCACAGAATTTGTCTTATGTTTTTCATCAAAAACAAATTTTGTAAGTGAACTGCTGATGTGCAATATTTCACTTGACTCACATAGCTAACCAGATACGTATAAACAACTTATCAACTATTAATGCTCACCATAACATACTTAAACTTACACTACCGACTACCTCTATATTAGCGTGGGATATATAAATCTATATATAATCAATATATATAATATACTCTTTGTTTTAGCATTTGTACTAGTCTAAGGCTTCATATTATATCTATTGACATTTCTGAGGAATGTAGCTAACTGTACTTAAGGTGTATTGACAAGTAACTTGACAGTGTGGACGGAAGTACAGCAGAGAGTGGGCTGGGGCCAATCCCTGTGTGTCTTGTACTGAATGGTTACCTTCAACCATTAGGGAGCTTCTTAATCATTTTTAACAAGACATTCCAAAGTGAAGAAGTCTCAGGAAGAGTTGAACAGACACACACTTCCTTCCTAGTGAAGGAGGTAGACTATGCCCCAACACACAGTACCACTAAGAGTCTACAGTCAAGCAGCTCACCAGATACGGGAAGTGGAATGGTAAGACAGTCCAGTGACAACCATTCAACGAATGGTAGCAAACATTACCACCTCAGTGTGAAATATGGATCTATCCTGACTACCATGTGCTGTATTTATGGACTGATGAACAGCTTTTTAAGAGTCACCTCACTGCTGCCAAAGCACAGCACAGTCAGCAGGCTGGTGCAATACAGATTACTACCATGCACAGCTAGTGAAACATGACCAAGAGGACTAAGAGGACTAAAATCAAATTAAAGAGTGGAGACACTCCATGCACATTATGAATAACTAAGATTGCATCTATCAATATAAATAAAACAGCAGGAGTCTTTGAAATGTACACAAGCATGGTACTTAAAATGGTTCTGGATCAATGAGTAATAAATATTGTAATGGTAAATACCAAGAACATGGCAAAGAAATAAATGGATTGCTGTAAAAGAACAGAAAAAAACACAACACAATTATGAACACAAACGTACGTGCAAAATACCACCTCTACCAAAATTCAACTACAAACTGCTACAGCATCACAAAATTGAAAGCACAAAAGAAAAAAAGGGCTAAATATAATGGAAGCACAAGCATAGAAGAGAGGCAGCCTGTGCAATGCTCTGGCCTGCTACTCTTAGGAGGGACTCTCAATATCCCGTAAAAGCTTTGAACAGGTGTGCACCCGATGAACATAGCTCATGACAGACACAGCACACACTACCATCAGCAGGAGTCCCAGAGAGAGAGGGACGGGGTCGTACACATCCCGCGTCCTGATCTGGTGGCCGTACATGCTCAGGAACTTAAGGATCACAGCGTTGGTCCACCCGAAGCCTTCCTGGGTCTTGTACTCCCCAGCGTGGGATGCACTGCCTTCAATATCCACCACGTTGTACTTCTCCAGCATGGCGTGGGGTGTCAAGTTGTAGTATGTCTGGTAAACATTGAGTACCCACTGTTTAGCAATAGTCAGAGCCAGGTCATTAGCCTCTGCATTGTATTTTCCAGCCTTCTCCAGTCCCAACACCACCATATACTGCAGGGGTGCCCAGCCCAGTGGCAGGTCCCACTGTTGCCCGGTGCTCATCTGGGAGGTTGGGATGCCACCAGGGTAAGCAGTGATGTTGTGCCGCTCAAGGTATGCTATGGCCTGCTCAATGACAAACTCAGGTGACCTCTCCTTGCCATATGATTCGGTCCACAGAGGCATGAGGTTGGACGGATAGAACCCTGGGATGAGCTCATCAGTCTCCAGGTTGTAGTCCAGCCAGATCCCGTCTCGGTCACTCCAGAACACACGGCTCATAGTAATGTTGCTCTCGTCAGCGTCCTTGCGGTACATGTCACGCTGCGCCTCATTGCCGAGCACCTCGTGAAACTCAGACAGCAGTCGTGCATTGAGACCCATGAGGCTGTTAAGGCACACAGGGGCAATTATCATTGGGTTGATATCTTGGAGGTTTTTGCTGCGCTTCCCATTTGCCACGAACCAACGGGAAGAAAAGTCCCATCCACTCTCTGCTGCTGATTTCAGGCCAGAGTATATTCTGAGCTTTTCTTTGTCGGAAGTGCCTTCAGCAAGTTCTTCATCCTCAAAATAGGACTCTGGCCGGGCAAAGGTAGTGTTAACGCGATACTGATAGAGTCTATAAGCTCGGTCATCCATAGTGACTGTAACAGAGCGATTCTCCTGCCAGAAGCTGTATTCCTTCTCTAGTATTCCAAGTGCTTCCTTCAAGAATTTAATGTCTCTGGTTCTCTTCCAGTACAGCTCCACCATGGAGATCAAAAAAGGCGGTTGCGATCTCCCAAGATAGTACTTTCTCGTGCCATTAGGGACATAACCATATTTGTTCACCAGGTACAAGAAATTCTCAATCATTCCTTTGGCTGTTTCCATCATCTCTGACAGCAGCAATCCCTCCACAATCCAGTAGGAGTCCCAGTAGTACAGCTCAGTAAATCTTCCACCTGGAACAATGAAGGGCTTGGGCACATAAATCTGTGAGTACTGGCTGGCATTGTCCCGTACATCAGTGGACACCTTGCGACCCAAAGACTTCCAGATCTCATTCACACTCTGGGCCCACTTCCTGAGGGGCTGGTCATATATAGTGTGAATAAAGCTTGGCTCCGATTTCCAATCATTCGGTGTCCATGGCTCAAATTCTGAATCTATGGGGTCAAAATTTTCAGAGAGAAATTCTTCTACATCTTCCTTCTTTGGATCATTATTGGTCCTCTTCAGAAGAGAAAGGAATCGGCTCTCAACCTCTCCTGGTGATCCCTTGAGCTTCAGATCAACAAAGACCTTACTATCTTTATGGACTCTTGCCCGCTGCACATAGTGAAGGATCTTAGTATCACAGAATATCTCACAGTTCTCCACAGACGTGCTTCTCACACTTACAACATCAAGGTCAATGCTGGCCAGATGACCAGTCCCTCCAAAGCAGCCGGCTCCCATCACCAAGAACCACCACACACAAACTCTAGCATGGTAGTACTTCATCCTTGGAATGCAGCTCCTCATCCATCTCTTTCAATCCTGAAAGAAAATCATCTCACTAAATAACTTGCCTAACACCTCTTATCTTCTTTCTCTTTTTAACTGGCTTTCCTAACACTTTCTCATACTTCATATCTCAATCAATTAAAATTGATTGAGAGACAGACAGGCAGTAAATCAGAACAGTGACATTTGACACTGACCACAAGAAGAGGAAGGGAAGGGATACAACACTGTCCTATCTGTAGTTCCAGTAGTCATTTAAGCCAGACTTTTGGCACCATTCCATGTCTCAACACTATAAGGAAGCCTTTCCCTGTGCTCACCAACTCCTGCACAACATAGGAAGTGGCAGGAGAGGAGAATGGCTGCCCATGATACTTAAGGCCAATGAACATAGGTATAGGCCTTGTTGGTCACAACCGTCCATTATGACTGTTGTTAAGCTAAACAAGCATCATGTCCCTTTACAAGAGGCAACTTTTACTGTCCAACCACCCTGAGGAGACAGCCCCTGTCTTGAATCCTTCCTCTATATCTAACAAACCATTGTACATTTGGATAGTTTGGTAATGAAACTTAATTTTGTGTACTCCTATCCCAGTGGTAGGGAGACTGACCCATTAGGTCAAGTCAAATTGAATTAGTTTAGTTATGGTAAGGAGGTGCAGCACTCCCATTAGGTTATGTGAGTAATACATATTGAAATAAAACTGGCATTCTTCTCTGAGGTCACTTGTTAGGTTAGGATAGAGAGGTCAAAGGGTTGCACCCGCCCTTAGGTTAGGTTAGGTTTGGGAGCCCACATTTTAAGTCATATTTTCTCACTCAGCCCAAAATTTATTCAAAGAATAATCTTTTTCCACAACCTTACAGGTCAAATTTCACTAATTTTTTGCATTCTTCAACCAAAAAGCCCAGCTCTCCCAAGTCTCCAAGTTTGTTGGGGATGGGAAGGGACAAAAAAATATCCAACACACACACACACACACACACACACACACACACATATAAATACAGGATATATATATATATATATATATATATATATATATATATATATATATATATATATATATATATATATATATATATATGCACCCATACCAAAGATGGTGTTGGTAATATTTAATTGACCAAGGTACATGATTGAGAAGCTTGGGACACTGTATCCCCAATCCATAACACAGTAAACAAACAACACTGCTCAATGCAAACACAGGTAATCTTAGACACTAACCATTGTATCTATAGAATCTGTAGGGTATCTGTAGATGCTGTAGCAGCCTGGACGCGAATATCAGTTGAAGTTATTACTAAGAGCTTTGAATAAGAAATCAATTCGAGTAGATTAACATACGAGAATCTACTTACTATCACACAGTTCTTGCATACCTGTCCTCATTAATGACACGTTACGACATGAAAATCAATTCATCTGTACCGAATAATTACTCATGCATTACCTTGGGGTGTGGCTCTCTCCTGGAACACCTGGCTGTGGTGGCGGCGGTGGTGGTGGGGATGGCCCAAGGTGGCCGGTCACTCATCAGCTGTGCCAACCATCTCACCTGCTTCACCTACCTCAGCCAGCCTGACTCGCTGCTAGCTGACTGCCTCGCTGGCGGGGAACAACACTCTTCTTCTTCTTGTGACCAGTTTAATTTCGTTCACGATACTTCTAGTCGTCCACTTATTGAAATGCTCCTTTTTACTATGAGTGTGCTCCTCATGTCCTTCTTTCCCCAACTCTGTTCAAAACTTTCACTATATTTCAGTATTGTGATGATCCTTCTGTCTTTTTCTTTTGACACGGTATATCATTCCTCCTCCCCATTACTGCTGCTACCAGTTGGCTTCTCTGTTCCTCGTATACCTGTCAAACTTCCACGATGGGAGGTGTTGAATGGTTTCCCTGGCAACTTATGCATTGTTTTGCCGTGGCTTTGCTCAACGCGGCCCATCATATTGATTGGTTTCACACGGGAAGACCTTCGAGTTTCTAAGGAGCTGTTTCACTTAGTCATAAATCATTGAGTTAGAAATGGAGATAAGACCAATTTCGAACGCTGAGAGAATCTTTTTTTCCGTGATAACACTGAATCATGGTCGAAGTATCACAGTAATTATGAAGATATCCTTGAAAACCCACATAGGGTCTATTCAAAGCTGTTGCATAAGATAACAAAGTGAAATGGTTGAAAATGTGGTCGCGGTCTGCAGCTATACAGCCTTCCTACCCTTTCTTTTACCTACAGCGACAAGACAGCTAAAAGCGACTTTAACTGAAAGTCTATATTATGGGACTTGAATGAGATCATGAGAGTAATTGAGTGGTGCGTGATAAAAGTGTCCTGCTATCTCTGCACTCCTGAAATGACGCCGGAAGCCGATGGTGATTATCTGTGGGTAATTAAACAGTCAGATAACATGAAGACATATTTTGTAGCATTTGACATATATACCACTTTGATTTATCCATTGAACTATCTTATTGCTTCACTGCATGATTACAACAACGAAAAAGAAGTAAGGTTAGAATAGTCAATGACCGTAAGAGCAATATACTACCTAGCACTGCGAATTCAATAAATATCATATCTCAGATCTTCATTAATTGCAAGTATTAGGCAAATGAGAGAGAGAGAGAGAGAGAGAGAGAGAGAGAGAGAGAGAGAGAGAGAGAGAGAGAGAGAGAGAGAGAGAGAGAGAGATAATTACTTTAAATCAAACATGTTGGTAATGATAACTATTGAATTATTCCTCCTCTGCTGTACTGCAATCTAGTGTGTATGTTATACCCTTTTTGCTACGACCCTTTTAACGCACCGAGATCGTTTGCGAGGAGAGAAAAGTGGGGCATCAAATTCTTAAATTGAAGGGGGGCAACGAAAGTATTACTGTTGAATTGATAATTGCTCTTAATCAGAGAGAGAGAGAGAGAGAGAGAGAGAGAGAGAGAGAGAGAGAGAGAGAGAGAGAGAGAGAGAGAGAGAGAGAGAGAGAGAGAGAGAGAGAGAGAGAGAGAGAGAGAGAGAGACTATTACGTTCTCCCACAAACTTAAGCTAGCGCCTTTTGAATGATATGCTTATGTATGATGAGTTTAATGTCAAACAATCAATCTTGTGACAGAAAATCTCAACTTTACTATCGATTATAACGCTCTGGTCTGGCAACGAAAGTATTACTGTTGAATTGATAATTGCTCTTAATCAGAGAGAGAGAGAGAGAGAGAGAGAGAGAGAGAGAGAGAGAGAGAGAGAGAGAGAGACTATTACGTTCTCCCACAAACTTCAGCTAACGCCTTTTGAATGATATGCTTATGTATGATGAGTTTAATGTCAGACAATCAATCTTGTGACAGAAAATCTCAACTTTACTATCGATTATAATGCTCTGGTCACTTGTTGGGTGCTACGTCGTATCTCCAATAAGTAGTAACCTAAAGATGCGAAAAAATTACTAGTATGTTTACTCAGTGATGGGATTCGTGCACCTAATTCAACATTCCTTCCAACACTTGTGGGGAGATATTGGCAGTTTGCTCCATCACATTTAACTATTAATTGGCTGACTCATTTCTGATATTAAAGCAAATCAGTATATCGTGGCTTCACTTGTCTCGGGTATATCTACAAGAGGTTGTTGTGAAAATTGGTGGGTTATTGGGGTTATCATGGGTGTTATGATGTTAGTGGCGGTTTAACTAAACTTTCGTATCTTCAACGGGTAAAGCTGCTTAGAGAGTCAGTGCTATTTCTCTTTGGTTCTGTCATGCATGTGCAGAAATGTGCAACAAGTGTTATAAACCCTAGCTTCCACCACTCAACCCTTAAGGTGTGTGTGTGTGTGTGTGTGTGTGTGTGGTGACGGAAGCAAGACAGAGCCACGAAATCCGATAAACGATGAAGGATGAGCAAGGAATAAAAACGAGGGCGGAGCCAAGATCTGTATACCATTCCTATCTTGAATGCAGCCATTAAAGGGGGAAAAGGAAAGACACACATTCCTTATTGTCCACCGTGTATGAAAATAGAATAGTGCGTTTTGGTGTGACACTAGAAATACCATCGTCTGTCTGTTGATAACTTGACTCCTATTCTTAGAAGTTTCAAGGTCTCGTGCAATTTTCAGCTTGCGCTCGAAATGTTCTGCAAGTGTATTGATTTCCCTCTCTTTGGTGCATATATTTACATCATAAGAATGTTATTTATTTCACACCTATCCCTCACACTTCACTACAAAATTATTAGAATTCTGAAGCACAGACGGTTTTCAAAAGGTCTTTGAGGTGACTATAAATTTCTTTCACTAATGGAGCAGAAGCCTTGTTGTAATATCATTAGTTATTAAGACACTCATAAAACAAATCATCTTCCTCTGCAGCCTGTTAAAGAATAGTCAAGATGTAATTAATAGCCCAATGTTATCTTCATAATACCCAGACAAATGACTATTGAATTGTGTTGCTATGGAGTCCTGTGTATAATGAAAAAAACATAGTCTGCAGATGCAACCTATAACTGAGGCATGTGACATTATTGTTGGATTTGTTATTTAACATCTTCCAAATTGAGTAGACATGGGGATTCGAGTTGTTTCTGACAAATAAATAGAAAGGCAAGAGAAAAAAATAGAACTTAATAATGAAGCACTTGTGAACAAAATAAAGCACAAATCACATCAGGAAGTGTGGTAACATGTATCAGAGACGAGGGACGTTCACTGAATTGCACGCAGATAGATTAGATAAGGGACGGATGTGACCACTTAATGTTTATCTCGCCTCCCAACATTCCTGTTCACCTTTACCATCATGTCACCTCTGGATGTCAAACCTTTGCTAGTTAAATCAATCTCTTATCACGCTGAGTCACCACCGGCATCCAATCGCTAGCCAGAAACTTTGTCTATAACCAATCGGACACTGTAACTGTTCAGATGGGCGTTGGTGCCCTTTTTTTTTTCTTTTTTTCCTAACTGTGACATTGGGTTTATAAAAGAAGGGACACGGTAACACTGTCTCTCGTCGCTTCACCATCGTCCTTGTACCTACAACTCTCCTGTCCTCAGCCGCTGCTATCAATAACCATGAGTGAAGTAAGTCAAGTATACATATAATAATTGTCAGAAATGCAAGAACTTTTGAACTATGTTTCCTGCAGTCGTAATAATTTCCTAGTAATCATGTAAATGAAAAAAAAATATATATATCTGGCAGACTCTCAGCAGTCTATTATAATGAAGAAAATGAAGGAAAACAAGAACGCGGCACGTTACAGGCTTAGAAATAGAAATAAATAAATAAAAAAAAAGTATATGAAAAACATTGCTTTGTTATGGTAAGACGGGAAAGACTAGTGTACCTCTTAATTGTCACCCGATTTTTCATTACCTCTTTCACGTCTTGTCCACCAGGAAAACCGTCCCACCATCAGGACCCGGGTGCCGCTGGCGGTGGCAGATGAGGTGGAAACGCTGCGGAAGGCAATGAAGGGGCTGGGTACTGACGAGGCAGCCATCATCAAGGTGCTGACCAGCTGCTCCTGCAACCAGCGGCATATCATCGCCGAGCAGTACCACAAAACACACGATAGGGTGAGAGAGAGAGAGAGAGAGAGAGAGAGAGAGAGAGAGAGAGAGAGAGAGAGAGAGAGAGAGAGAGAGAGAGAGAGAGAGAGAGAGAGAGAGAGAGAGAGAGAGAGAGAGAGAGAGAGAGAGAGAATTTAAACTCATACATCTTTCTCATGCAATCTACATTAAACTATCACAATTCACGTTGCCATACACATAACGCCTATCCTCACAGCCTCACCTCTCGCCATCAGGACCTCCTCAAGGACCTAAAGAAGGAGCTGTCAGGAGAGTTTGAGAATGTGGTCATGGCCTTGATGACGCGCACCACTGACTTTCTGGCCAAGGAACTCGAGCATGCTGTTGAACTTAAAAATGGCGAGGCAATAGTGCAGATCCTGTTCACCTGCGAGACCCCAGAATTGAGGTGAGCCACTGAAACTGGTCCTTCTATGCCTTTGCCAGCGAGAAGGGGGTGAGATAGGGGTGGTGTTCCACAGGGCCTGTATCCTACAATGTCTTGTATTCAGAAACACTCTTCTCTTTTATCATGACTATTTTCAAAGGCCCAATAGATGACTAATAGGGTTCTAAAGAATCTTTTTCGTGTTAATAACGTGAAGATCTTGTTATATTTGTCACCACAACCGTAAAAACACGTTTAAAAAACTCAACGTTTCAGTCTCTCGTTAGGATTAATTTCTTAGACCACATAATAAATATTCGCGGTTAGCATGGTGTGAAGTTTTCGTAAAACCGCTACACCCTTGAAAGCGCCAGTAACTTCAATTTAAAACCTGTACAAGTAGCCGATCAGTAAGGTGTTGAAACGACAGCAGCTTATACAATCCCTAACTAAGCTATTTCACTTATTTATTTACCCATTAATTTATTTATCTAACTATTTCATCAATTCATTATACTTTAAGGGAGATCACGTCACTCACTCACCTTCCTTCTGAACTTTCCGTAGAGCGATCAAAACCGCCTTCAGGAATTATGACGACGACACCCTGGTGGAAGAGCTGAAGGACGAGCTGAAGGAAGGAGTGTTTCTGGACGTGGTGGTGGCGACGGTGACTGGACATCGAAGCGAAGCATTCTCTGAAGAAGTCAGCAAGGATGTGGCTGCGGCGATCTTCCACGGGGGTAAGAAACACAAGATTTATTGGCTTTAAAGTATCAAATATGCCATGATGCTTCTCAATGTGGGCAAAAATGGTTTATGAAGCACTACATCTGTGAAAAATCATTATCATCTCTAATCGTCACAATTTCCACATGGAGAGGGCAGAAATCAAGAACACCAATCGGAAAGAAGGGAAAACGCATTATGTGTATCCATTCGATGTTTGAAGGTAAAGGCAAGATTTCAGGGTAACCATACATACTGTGGATGTGTATTATTAAATCACAAATCATTAAGTTTTAATTCAATACCGCACTCCGTAATCTATCTCAAAAATTCTCTGGGGATAAAGTTCTTTGAATATGACTGACATTTTTCATTATCTGGCTTGGCTTTCTTTGAACTCCGGGGAAGTTTACTAACTCACCTAGCAGGCTAATAAGTGGGATTAGACCTGTCACCTGTTGACGAGTAGATAAGGCCTAACTTGGCCTCTCTCTCTCTCTCTCTCTCTCTCTCTCTCTCTCTCTCTCTCTCTCTCTCTCTCTCTCTCTCTCTCTCTCTCTCTCTCTCTCGTTATCACAATATGCCACGTTATATACAGTTATCACAAAGGCTGTCAGAGGGTGCCACCCTGACTGTAGCGTACATGGCGGTATCACGTAGACTGCGAGATAAGGGAGCGGGAGTGAGAAGCTGTGATGTGGCCTCCGTGCACATCAGCATGGTTAGTTTATGACAGGAGGGCAAAGATGTCTCAGGAAGGAGACTGTTTTGATTTATCACGCAGGGCATAGTGGAAACCATTAAGGAAAATAACGTGGATAAGAAACAAAATCGTAGATAAAGAATATGTTCATAAACTGGGGAGTCTATCACGGACTGCCTTCGAGGTAGAAAGTTATAGGCAGACATTACCACAATAATGTTTGGAATTACTGAGTGACAAAATCTTCGGAAGTATGTATCATTTCCCTCACCAACTGTAAACTCGAACCAAAATGATACGAGCAGGATAAAATGTAGGAAAACAATACTTAGAATAAAAAGACAAAGATGGATAAAACATTTGAGTCGTAATATAGACTTGCATCCATTAAACTCTAACAACTAATTTATTGATGGCAATTATAATATATTAGACAAAATATCAAAAATAAATATCTCAGTACCTAAGATAAGTTATATCATGCTTGCTGAAGGAAATGGAAGCGCAAGGAGTGGGAATGGCAGGGGTCGGCGTTACCATGCACTTTCTCACGAGTGCTGCTATCACTTTTCCAGAGCACGGGGTCAACAAGGATGAGGTGGTGAAGGCCTTCTCCAGCCTCTCCTTCAAGCAGCTCAGAGGCGTGTTCGTGGAGTATTACAAGCTGGCTGAGAGGACCCTGGGCGAGGCTTTTGATCTTGTGTACAAGGGCGAGGAAAAGACCAACATGCACGCTTTGTGTAAGTGTTGCAGTCTTGATACTTTATGGTCAGAGTTCGCTCAAACACGACATGTACCTGATTTACGTTCATCTATTTACTATTCACGCTATCCTCCTTTCCCCGCAGTCCAGTGCCTCAACAACCGCCACGCGTACCTCGCCTCGGCGCTGCACAAGGCACTGGCCGGGCCTGGAACCAAGGACCGGGATCTGATTCGCTTGATTGTGTCCCGTGCGGAGGTGGATCTTCTGAACATCGAGGAAGAATACTTCAAAATGTACAACAAGACTCTCGACAGCGACGTCAAGGTAGGAGAGGAGTAGTAGCAGTAGTAGAAGCTTTTTTTTTTTTTTTTTTTTCTCTATGTTCAGTACTTAGTCAGTAAATTCTTACTTTACATGTTATTTGTTCATTCACTGCAGGGAGACACCTCGGGAGATTACAAGAAGATGCTACTCGCCCTCCTGCACCCCAATTATTGAGAGGGAAGACCAAGCTACCATTCAAGACACACTCGCACCATGTTCTAAGTGATTCCACTGCGGGGAACTTTAATTCCTTACATCAGTTGCCAGATTTCATAAATTTCCTTGAAATGAAGTTAAGATTTCTTTAGAAATTTCCTGGAACGTTGGATTTTATCTCCTCTTCACTAATATACAGGAGAGAGAGAGAGAGAGAGAGAGAGAGAGAGAGAGAGAGAGAGAGAGAGAGAGAGAGAGAGAGAGAGAGAGTTATAAGATGTAAACTGCTACTTTGGTCTACTGAAGCAAAACACATTTATAAACACGTCGTAAAACATTTCATCAAGGAGAATGTATTGAGGATACTTTATTTTATGCATAATCTCTACCAGAAGAATAAATTTGGAAAAAAGGAAAAAAGTTTACATACCTCAATATTTCCTCATCCATGAATGTCAAAGAGTTTCAGTACACCTCCATGATATGTTTGCGTCATCTATCTGAAGATCTATGGGATGGAGTTGCACAGTGTAAGTTACTAGATCATATCCAAGAACCAAGTTGTAGTCCCTCAAATCCAAGAACAAGACAAGTGTGCTACTCGTCCGTGTCACTCAGAGGTCATGCCTTGCTTTTCTGCATCATCCCTGGTATGGTGAAGATAAAGGGGTGTGGGATGAACTGAAACACATCACTGGGATATGAAAACCTTTCATAATTGTTTCCTTATAAAAACAGGTATAATGTACACAAAATATACAGTGACATCTCATCTACTATAGCAACTATAAATCAGATTAATTGGCCAAAATACGACACCACCACTGCTTGATGGACTGGGATTGTAATGACGCACTCTTAGGCAAAGTCGAAAAATGGACTCTTTGTACCATTTTTCTGTTATGATATACACAATAATCTTAACATCTTTCCATACCTGCGCTTGAGCTAATGACACTTGAATTACAAATGGCAGCAAAACTATCAGAACCACTTGTTTGAATATAGTAATTACATACATGGCATATTGAATCACTTTCCTTTATAGGTTCCCGTTACTGCTGTCCTGATGGTGAAACAGGCCATGATGCCTAGTGTGCTGTACTACTCGGCTCTCATGCTCCCTTCCATACACTATCACTTAAAAGGAAAGCTGGTGGTGGTGGTAGTCATCAGTCACTCTTATTTTAACAGCCCATTTGTAATTTATTGGCTCTGGACACCCTCATTTTGTTGGTTTAACACAGGGAAAGTTCTATTTTAATACGTGAATGAGGTGATATTGGAATTTTGATGTCAAATATTTCATATTTGTAAATACAGATGATTTCAGATTTCTCTCTCTCTCTCTCTAACACACACACACACACACACACACACACACACACATACACCTGCCAAAATGCATTATATAACTAGAATAACAAAAGGAAATTGCTGAAGTTTGCTGTGTAAAATAAGATAATTGAATGAGAGAGTTGTTCTGTTAATTCTGCCACTTATGTCACTGCCTGTCTCATGAGGACAAACGAATTTATGTTCCTGTCTATCTCATAACAACAAACAGCAGTATACAGACCTATCTCATTATACAACACTATTTCAATACACAGTTATGAAGAACTGTACAGTACAGGGTCTTCTCAACACAAGGTCATGAACAACAGTACTCAAGCCATCACTCAACACCTGCTGACATACAAATATAAAAGGAGGGTAGATACATTGCCACATCTGCTCCATTTCCACCACAATGAAATAAGAGTCCTAGTGTTACACTCTGCTTCATCTACTTCTAGTTATTATTATTATGCAGACTTACTAATGTGACAGTCCTCTCCAACAACTGCTGCAAAGAATATTTCCAAACTACATACCTTTCTCTTTTAGGTTCACACATTTTTTTTCCCCTATCTACATATTGTACATTATAACCAAAAGGCTCTCATTCATAAAATATTATACAGACAAAACTTAAGTTTATTACATATAATGATAAAAATAATTACAAAAGCAATAGCTAACCCAATTCCCCACACAAAATAAAGATCTAACAATAATAATCATTGATATTTGCAAACACACTCACTCACTCGGTCACAGCAGCACAACAGATCTAAAACTCACCATGAAAACCATTTTAACAAATCAAGTTCATACTTCCCACTAATTACCATAAGCTTCATAATACACAACAAAGGCAACAAAGAGGAGGCAACACAATCCTGATTCTCACTTTACATTGATAAGTATCATTGAGCAACAAAGAAAATTACATTAGTAGTATATGGATACTTAACAATTCCTTGACAAATCTGACATCACAGTCCCCAGAGCTATCACACTGGAAAAAAAAAGAATAAATAAAGACAAAATAACTATAAAATTTGGTCCTGCACATTTATGAGGCATCTTCACACTCCACAAGACTTGCTGATATGTAGGCATTCTGTACTCAAAGCAGTCTGGTCACTGATAAAGAATGTGTAATGTAATGCCACAACAGCATACAACTATACCTACTACCTAAAGCTCCATTCCTGAAACTACATTCCACCCATGCCAAAGTAATGCATCTACAGTACTACTACATACTATTCTTCACAATAGCTGCCTTGGTGAGGAGTTCAGTGATAACAGAGAGGAGCTCAAAAGTACATGTAGTTATATGTTCTCGTGCCACTACGAGACACACCTGATGCAGGGTTAGGTAGGATGTATGTGACACAAATGCATAAAGTAAATATTGTTAACCAAGAAAGGCACTGCTCCACATGTTGGGCCAAACCACACTGATCAAAGCTGGCTGAGAGCACTACATGCACAGCTCTTCAAGGGTCTCCTCCACTCACAGGTAAACACATTACTACTTCATACATCAGACCTAACTATGTACATAATTACAACATAGAATAAATTCCTAAACTTTCCAACATGTTTTCTATCTATATAGTTTAGTTTACAATTCTCACATGAAATCAATCCTTGTAAATCCTAAGCATCCATGGATAATATTATAAACTTGTATTTGCTTTACATGACTATAGATGTACATGCACTTTATTTGAGATAAGGGTTCTGTGAGAGGAAGTAAAGCTAAAAAGCACAGAACTTGCAACCAGTTCAAAGATGCAAATTATGATGAAAAATTTCACCAGTATTACTCTTTCCCTTTTAATAAGACACAGACCTTTCCACTGCTGCTGTGTAAAGATGCACAAACACTATACAAGTGAAACACCATGTTCAATCATACTGTGGTGCTTAACAGGCAAGATTTACTTCCTGGTGAACTTTACCATCACCTTCATGTGTTGAGATTCTACTCTGCTTACAATGGGAAGCAGAAGTTTAATTAATGATGATATACACTGCTGGTCATCTATTCATCATTCACTTTACTTCAATAAATGCAATGGTTATCTTATCTGATAAAGATCTTTACTTCTCCAAAATTGTTAGGGAGGGATTTCTCACATCAATAAGTACCTGTTTTCTTGTTATCAATATACATGCCATTCAACCATTAGCCCATAGTGTGCTCCCCTCCATCAATCATCACCAGTAATTCCACACCACAAAACATACCAAATACTTACAGCCTTCTCCACATGCAGCAACAAAACAAAACTGGGGACTTAACAGTACAACACAACAAGGAAAACATGACAGAAAAGTATAAAAATATTAAACAAAAAGTTGTTCTCAACCCTGTAGAAATATCATTTGGTAAACATAACCACACACACAGACACACACACACACACACACACACACACACACACACACACACACACACACACCATCCCCACCATCACCATCCACAGGTGCAAAATTAAGCTAAAACAGAAGCCAGAAAAGGTTATGAGCAGGAAGCCCTAGACAATACAGTTCTGTCACTTTGCAAAGAAAGGGAAAGGTGAAGTGAAAGGAAGATCAATTTCTAGACAGCTTCCATGAGCATGAGAGTGACAGGACACAAGAAACATGAATGAATGAATAACTGGCACAAGACTGGTAACAAAAATAACAAATGCATTTATATCTTTTTAAATAATTCTCTAGTGCAAATACAATTAAACATTCAATAAACAGAAACACAAAATATATATCTGTAAACATTAACAATTGAAGCACAAAACTGCAAAACATTTTCACTCTAGCTAAAAATGCTTAAATAATTTCAAATATTTACCCTTGAGACTAGTGAGATCCTCATGGCTACAACAAAGTAACCAAAAGGATGATGAAATATTTACTGTATTCACAGGTGTATTATCACAAAAATCAAGACATAAAAGCATTAGAAACATGACCTTCATTAAACAGGATGCTAGATCATTCAGAACTCCTGTGTGGTATAAAATGTATCTTATACACCCAAAAAATACAGTATATAATTCTGTGAGTCAGTAATGTAGACCATTCCTGTGAGTGTGGTTCAGTAACAAATGTTGGACCAAAATGCACATCACCACTAGTGTGTTATCTCATCATTAAATTACACATGCACATCACCCATTGTTCCAAAATAGAAAATAACTTATCATACATATCACATTCTGATGCATTAAAAACAGCATAACAAAAATGCCAAACTGCAAACATGTACTCCTTGCATACACGATAAACTAATTCTTTAAAGCATGCACATCACAACAAGTAGGTTTCAAAACCATATCTTCCTTTCAGAATGCATAAGCTCAGGAAAATCTTTACCAGTGTGTATCAACCACAGCATAAATCTGTTATTACTGTGTAAAAACGTCATTAATAGCCTTGGAGTGACTATACAGTCAGCCATAGCATCATCCCCTCAGTCAATTACATCAAGAAAATGTACAGTATCGCTTCAGTCTTCAGTCTGCAATAAAAACTGCACTGCCTCTGCTCTTTCCATGAACACTGAAAGATCCCAGGCAACATACATTTCATTATTCCCTTCAAGTAGTATGCATTATTTCAGAGAATAGCGACCAGCGCTACATGTATGCAGTGCTGAACCTGACAAGCACTTTTCAAGATATGAGAAACTCATAACACACTGTATACCCTCAAGTTTGCCAGACACAAAACTAGCGACAAAACTCTCTACAGGAGTGACACCTAAACCCTCACCACTGGCCTGTCAGCTTCCAAGTGACAAGTCACTACTTCAGACACTAAAAATAATAAGTTTTGTTCCTGCTGAATCAGACCTTTCAATTTGATCATTTTGGGTTTTGACAGGGCTTGACAGCACTCATTAGCAGTTGCTAAATGCAGGATTTACTGAGTCATCATGGACAAGGAGGTCACACATACATAAAATCCTGCCTGTGATCATGGATCAAAGAATGTGTGAAAAATTGAGGAGCAACAAATTCTATGTAAATAATGATATAATGATAATAGAGGATCATAATGCATTTCATATCAGCATATTTTTGTCACACACCCCAAAAAATATACATAAACTAAGATATAAATATATACTTTACATAAACATATGAACCAAGCTGAACCATACTTGTAAACAAAAGTAAAGAGATAATAACACCACTCTTGAGTTCAGCAATTAACAAAACAATACTACTTACATCATCACTCTTTGGAGGACTTACAGAACTGTACAAAATTGAATATCAATGACACCAGCAATCATGAACTACTTCAGTCATCACCCAAAGGACGACAAGCCAACACTCACAAGAATTACATGCTCTAATACACACTCGTCTACATACTTGCCTGGTTCCTCGTAATGCAAAGAATGTTACATCCTGAAAAACTGATATGGTATTAATGTAAGTCTGAGCAAATGCAGTGGCAAGGGTTGCAGCTTCACAATGATATTTGTGAAGTACACAGGAGGGTCACAGTCTATGCATATTTTTTACAGTACACATCTTTGTACCCTAAGTTTGTATCCTATGACAGAAAATTAATAGCTGTAAAAAAGGTTTTGATTTCTTTCAGCTTAGTAGTGGATATCATGTTTCCAATGTTGAAAACACATAAATCATCACCTCTATTCTTGCAGGCGCTGCACTAATCTCATGTTTAAGATCAACACCAAGTATCAAAATACTTAATGATGAAGGAGTATTTTCCAGTATGTATTCATTTCTTTTCCCTCTCTTGTGTTCTGGTTATGGTCACTGATGACCACTTTTAATGGCTGCAGCAGCAAGACAGAGCAAAAATCAATGGCATTAATCCAAGTGCCACAGTTCTATCTGAAAGCTGATGCATCAGGACATGATGTCATAGAGGGCACTTGGCAGGAAAGCAAGGAAAGCTTCCTCCCACAGAGTCCGGCAGCCAACACACTGCCTCCACTTGAAAGTCACTGCTCTTATCACTTCAATTTCATCAGAGCATGTGAGTGAGTTTCTCATTCTGAATCTGATAGTAGCAAGCCTGGAACAAAAACAGATTGCAATCAAAAGAAGGCACCCAACCAACATGAAATAAATCTATTTGTCTATATGCCAGGCTGGCAATCCCACATGCTGTGGCCAAGACAAGCTGCCACACACTCACACACATATCATTCATACTCTTGGGCCTGTCAATCCTGGGTGGAAAGGAACAATGTCATCATAGGAGTGGAGAATACTCCTACTGCATTCCCTGCATGTTGTACATGGCAACAAAAAGGAACAAAGCAAGGGAGATAGATAAACCTACAAACTGATTGACAATAAAATGTCAATGCCTAATATTCAACAAGTCACTACATGTATATAATGCAAACTAGAAATGCATAACAGGATCAATAAATTATGAATCCTGCTCCACAAAAGCCCAAACAAGAGACAGACACACTGACCCTGAGTGTGGTAAACATGATGCCCAGCTCTCCATGCTGCATGTGGGGCTCCAGTAGATCATCCACCAACTGGATCTCAGCTCCCAGGTGCTGGATGCGGGACCGCACCACCACGTACTGGAACACTGGGAACAGGTCATCCATACTCCACAGGTAGTTGCTCCCCAGCTTGGCCATGACAGCCTGTAACACACAACAAACACATTATCAGGATGTGTTTACCACAGCTGACTTTGAACCTTGACTTTATGAATTCAATACAATCCAGAATAACTGCACAGCAAAATTTTTACCCCTGAAATATGAAATAGAAGTAGAGTGTTAGATAATGCCTTCAGATAACTATATGAAATTAATGAATCCCCCATAATTATCATAAAGATATGTACATACAAATAGTCTATTAACTATCTATATGAAGATACAGTGCAACTTCCAATAGTTTTACCTTGCTAACAAGCTGGAAAGTACTGTGGATGAGATTAAGCTTATCTCTGGGACTGAATGATGTTGACAGCATCTGTAGAGTCTCAATGGCCTCAGTAAAGTGTTGATCCTTCAGGGTGCCCAGAGTCCGGCTAGACTCAACTAAGCTTGCTCCCTCAGGCAGCCAAAATTTCCTGAAAATATTACATTAACTTGTATATCTCTACCAAGGAAGAACAACCATCACCACATAAAATATTTACAAACAATTTAAAACAGTATATAACTTTCATAAAGAATGAAATGTCATATTTAACATTAAGTGCATTCTATGTACAGTGGTACGGTACCTCTTGATTCGAACATCCTTTGACTTGAACACATTTGGCAAACAAATTTTCACCTCCAATCTGAACGTGGCCTCTCAATTCAAACACAAACACATGTGAGGCCAAACATACACACAAGAAAAATACCTTAACACACACAAACACACACACACACGTCATCCCTCAAAAAAATTCATTCCAAGCACAATTGAACTTCGAAATCATTAAAAACACACAAAAAAAGAAAACCTTAACACGCACCCACACACACACACATTGCCCCTCAAAAAAAAAAAAAAAACATTGAGAAAAACACACACACAAAAAAAGGAAGAAAAAACAGATGCACACACAAAAAGAATTCATTCCAAACAGCATTAAACTTCAAAAATAATTTAAAAGGTGCTTTGCAGTTTTTTGTTTTTATTTCTTTTAAGGTTGTTTTATTTTTTAAGATGTTTTTCATGTTTTTTGAGGATGTTTTTGCATGTCGTATCATTAGAAGATCTGTATAGCGGGGGGCGTTAGATTAAGTTGAAGTAGGTTAGGGGTATTTTGGGGGTTATTTTTTAAGGTTGTTTTTAAGGGTGATTTTAAGGTATTTAAGGTTGTTTCTTAAAGCTTTCATTTTTTTTGCTTGCTCTGAACACTGCCAAGTTGTAACACTGGGAGACCTGTAAAGTGACGCTAGGTTTCATTAGGTTATGGGTGGTTTTGAGGGGGGGTATTTTTTAAGGTTGTTTTAGGGGCTTTTAAGGGTGTTTTTTGGGTGTTTAAAGTTATTCCTTAAGGTTTTTCATGATTTTTGCTCGCTGTGAACACCACCAGTTCAGACCACTCGGACACTTATATTGGGAAGTTAGATTTAGTTAGGTTAGGGGTGTTTTTTTGGCAGTTTTAAAGGTTTTTGAAGGTGGTTTTAGGGTTTTTCAAAGATGTTTTTGCATGTCCTACCTGCAAAGGATGGTTAACATTAGGTTAGGTTACATTAAGTTTGGGGTGATTTCGGGGGGGTTTAAGGATTTTTTTTTTTTTAAGGAGTTTTCATGCTTACATTGTTTTCTAAGAGTTTTTATGTTATTTGAGGCTTTATTAAGGTGGTTTCATGTTTTGAATGATGTTTCAAGGGGTCTTCAAAGGTGGTTTTCATGTTTTTGGGGTTTTTAAGGTTTAGGTTAGGTTAGGGGATATTTTTTTTTTGGGGGGGTTAAGGTTGTTTTTAGGGTTTTTAGGATGTTTCTTGAGGCTTTCATGCTTTTTGCTCTCTCTGAACACTACCAAGTTGTAACAATGGGAGACATATAAAGGGATATTAAGTTTAAGTTTTCGCTACTCGGTCTGTTTGTGTATCGAATGGGAGTGGTTATGAATGGAGTGAGGAGGAGGGGGGGAATACTACGCGATCTGTTCCCGTATTTAGTGCATGAGAGGGAGGTGGGGACCTGGGGGAGGCCTGTTTAATCTTCATCAGGACTTGGGAGTTTCACACGGAAGTAAATAAGTCTTTTGCTATGCCTGTTTTTTAATATTTTTTTTATGCATTTCATGTCTGTGTTTATTTTATACTCTCAAAATATGAACGATATCTATGAATTTTGATGAGTTGTGGGGAAAACAACGGGCCACTTAGATGGGCCAGGACCAATTTTTTCTCCCATTACTTCTTATTCTTAACACAGGCTACTGCGGCGATGTTAAGGGACCAATTTCTCGCAATAGCTGGGGGGTTGAGTGTAGTATTTTTTATTTGAAATAAACTGGAACGGAT
The DNA here is from genome assembly GCA_020233015.1 of Callinectes sapidus. NCBI lineage: Eukaryota > Metazoa > Arthropoda > Malacostraca > Decapoda > Portunidae > Callinectes > Callinectes sapidus. The sequence continues at coordinate 12,411,676 of CM035193.1, forward strand.
TAAATGTTTTTACATCAATTTCAATGGTAAAAATTGCTTACTAATTAAAATTTTCGCAATTCGAACAGTCAAAAAGAACTAATTAAGTTCGAATCAAGAGGTACTACTGTATTTTTATCTCAACTCCCCCAGAATCGTACACATACAAGTCCCCTGAGAGCAAGAAGCTGCAGGTAAACAAAACACTACAATAAAGTGACAGATTATGGTAAAGTGAGACTTACACATCCACCCCAAGGAAGGTCATGAGAGCAGTGTCTGGCTGCTTGTTCCACTTGAGAAGTCGCCGCCAGTACTCTTCATCCTTGTGCTGATGCTGCAGCACGTACAGGGTGGACAGCGGGGAGTACACGTGAGGCAGCAGCCAGGGGTGGATCACAAAGGCAGGAGTCACCACACTGCCAAGTAAATTAGTTGGTTCATTTTTCATTCTTTCTGTACGCCTTGTCTTATTCATTACAATTTGAGGACAAGATATTGTTGTTTAGGACTGTAGTCTTAAACACTTTGCTCTCTCATCGCAACAATTTTCCAAGATTACAGAGACGACAGTCTCTCCTTATAATAAAGTAGAAATATTGCCAATCCATCACCAAAACCATAAAAAATATCCTTAAAAACATGACTATCCTCCACTAGAACCTTTGGAAAGGAGGAGAGCAAAGTGTTTAAGAATACAGGCATTAGACTCGTATGTACACACACACACACATACTCTAAAATACTGATTCACACCAAAGTTATACTCAGGCTTACATCTCTTCCTGGTCCTCTTCACCAGGCTCCAGTAGAACGCTCTCTGACTCAGACGGCAGAGCAGGGAACAACACACGTACCAACTGATAAAGTCTTGAAGTGAATGATCGAACCTGCAGACAAAGAACCAATGCAGCCGATCTTGTATGTGAAATGGCATCATGTTATGTCATGTCTGTCTATATATAAGGCTGGTGATTGGGTAAGAAATAGCCCAGACATACACAAACACACACATCCTAGACACTTAAATCCCATAACCTCCGATGGAAAGGAAATGTCCTTTAAAAGAAATATGGGAGATACAAGAATTCCTCCCGACATGTACCCAGTCAAAAGTAGCAAATATCCCCCCTTTTCTCTCTCTCTCTCTCTCCAAATACTCACACTTCAATATTTTGCTTTTACCACAGATCTGAATCTCAACAATTCTTTCTCTCTTCTAAACCACAACCAACCCCGACACCTTCTCCTTACTAAAGTATAACAAGTATGGACCTCTTCTTTGCTCAACAATCCCTTTTCTGTTCACCAAAGACTAACCTCCTGGACAGCATAGGGCAGGAGGCGGGAGTGAGCCACCACTCCTCCGTACGTGGCCCGGAAGGCATCAACAAGGGACAGCAACAGCTGACCCAGCGGGTGAAGTCGATTTCCAAAAGCCTGAAATGAGTCCTTGCTTATCTCTCTCTCTCTCTCTTCATATTGACAAACACTTCCCTACAATGTATTCTGTACCAGAAATTTTACTGCAAGGGGTTCTGGTAATTGAATGTTCATCTTTACACTCCTCAAAATACTAAATCTTAAGGATGTATTATGGACACCTACATGGAGTTAGACATGCCTTCTAAAACTATACTATAAGTTAATATCAAGGAAGCAGAGCAACACACACCTTTCCTAGGTAGGTGTGAATCTCCATGAAAAATTGGTAATTGAGTTCCTCCCTTGTGTCTGGAATGCGGTCAATGCCATCCAGCAGATCCATTGAGCCCCCGTGCCTCTGAGATGCCTGCTTCTCCAACTCAAGTCTCATGGCCAGTGTCTCCCACACCTGTTGAGGCCAAGGGGTGGTCATGGTCACTTGCCAAGAGGCTCTTTTCTTCCCTCCTTACATTCTGCTCACTGGTGTAACCTTTCAGTGGCACCAATAATGGTCTTATGGACTGTGGTATTCTGGGTGATTCATGTCTTCGATTATAGATATACACCTACACACACACATGTATTTCAGGTGAAAACTTCTGAAAATACCTGACAAAACTACATGTGATAGAAAGGAATATATAAAAGGATGATAAAAGTATTAATTTCCAAAGTTTGTCCCCTACAGGATGCCATAGGTGTTCTCCCATCAATGGTATTGAAGAAACCACATGTGATGGTAAAAACAAAACAGTGCACAACCACAAGGAAGGAAAACCTGAATACCTGAGGCACAATAAAACCCCAATCTTCACACACACACACACACACACACACACACACACACACACACACACACACACACAATGCTTGGCAGAAGAATAAGATCAACACCTGAATGCTGGAGAACTCAATTTTATGCTTGTACGGTTGCCACATTACCATGGCTGATACAGTGTCAAAGAATTTCAAGCAGCGACTCAGAAAGCTTCTCTTCTTCTTTCTATGTGACTATGTAAATCAAAAGAGATACAGAGCTGTTATGAGTTCATGGCTGGGATGATGATGTGAAATGTTTAGTGTCATGTGCTTCACACACAAACAATACAGAAACAAAATAGAAGAATGAATATAATAAAGCATAAGATGTAGAATAAAAGCATGAAAAGATACTGGTAACTTAATAAAAGATACATGATTTTCCAACACAAAATAATTTTATGTTACTTCTACATGAAGGCAGACAATGGATTAATGAATGTTCTGATGAAATGGAGGGCAATACCGTTTGCTGACCTTAGTGGTGGTGATGTCAGTGCCGGCAGATAAACCCAGCTGCTCCTGGCACTGTCTCACTACAGCTGTCCACTTCTGGTCAGCATGAACACTAAATTTTCCAAAAGATCTGCAACAGAGAAGAGTGTTGGTGCTTTGTTCATACTCACTACATATGAAGCTCCTCATCCTTGTCATGTCATCTTCAACATCCCAAGCTTTGCTATCATTATTCGATTTTAACATCCAAAAAGGTCACAGTTTATAATGGTTCTTAATATTGAAGGGAACTCACTTGGGAACATTGTCTTCATCTGGGGAGCCAATGCCTTTTTGAAGGACACCATTGATCTTTATACCATCCTCCCAGTTGCCGGTGAAAGTGCCCTCAATAGTATCACCACTAGGGTAATGCAAGCTGCCCTTTCCAGCAAAGGTTCCTCCCATCCCCAGCTCTCCCTCAAAGTAAGTCTTGTCCTCAAACATCATCAAGCCACAACCCTGTAGAAAACAATAAAAACTTAGGTGCATTTCTCTCAAATACTTTTTTACTAAAGAAAAACAATCAATGATTTACAAAATAGGCAACACCTGAGGACACATAATAGAAAAAACATTACAGCTGCTGTTGCTTAGGAAATGAGCCAGTGAATGAGAGACACTTCTACTAATGATGAACAACAATAATACAAGGAATCATACTCACTGTTAGTTTGTTCTGGTGAAAGTTGCCTTCATAGTAGACGCCATTCATGGTCACCACCATGCCTGGCCCATGACGCACATTGTTCTGCCACGTGCCCATATATTTCTCTCCTGCAATCAAACAATAATAAAACCAAAACATCAATCAAACCAAATTTTAATAGAATTCGTACACATTTTTAACCAGCAGTGATAGTTCTTACTAACCTTTAGCAATTTCATCCAGGACACCATAGCCATGCTTCACCCCGCTGCTCCACTCCCCAGTGTAGATGGAGGCAGCCTGGGAACTAAACCGACCCTTCTTCAGTTCCCCGTGGCCGTGTGGCTGGCTCTCCTTTAGGTTCCCAATGTACACATCCTTATTGGCATATCTGAAATAAGAATGACTGGATCTGTTACCCAAGCTGTAAGGAAAACCTGAGTGTGAATATGCATAGTACTGGACATCCATCAGAGAATTACCTATCCAATCTACATGTCCTTATTAGTTTACTGGTACAAGGATAAGAGAAGCTGGATTTATTACCCAAACCATGAAGAAAAATTAGGAGTATATGTAGTATGGCACTGGGCATCTACTAAAGAATATGTGAAGGCTATTTTGGAATAATCACTCACTATTTCATCAGTATTGGAATTTGTGCATTACATTTAAAAGCAGGACCAATAAAGTTTACTACATCATTCACAAATCAATAAATATCATTTTCTTTTAACAATAAAAAAATGTATATTGATAGATGAATAATCAGTAGTATTGTCAATAGCATAGATCATAAACCACTCACTCCCAGCTCCATTTTTCCAGGCTTTCCAGTTCTTCCGGATGGTCTTTTAACATGCATCTCTCTCTACTCACAGAGCCACTGACTCCCAAACATCACCACTCACTTAATGATGCCCTTCCCCTCCAGCTTCCCATTCTTCCAGGTGCCCTCATAAACAGTGACGCCACCTCCTGTAGGAACCTCCAGCCGTCCTGAGCCGTGGTACACATTCTGCCGGAACTGTCCCTCGTAGCGGCGGCCGTCCCCCCACACCATGGTTCCTTCTCCATGCAATTTGCCACACACCCACTGGCCTGCAACACACCACACCAGTAATACATAATGCTCTCTTTTCATCATATTTTCCCACTCTAAGTCTTGATTTGAGTGTGCATGTGATGATATGCATTCCAGAACTACTTAGTCTTTTTCCTCAAATTTATGACTCGGAGAGGTTCAAATGACTCTCTCTCTTCAGCACACTCCTTGTCTTCTGTTTATTCTGTCTCTTGTAACATAACACATCCTTATCATGAGAAACTTTTTGTATATATCTTTCTCTGTACAGCAAAGAAATAACACCTCTGTAACTAGCACATTCATCTGTTCCCCTTTACTTTCAATGATCTAAACTGAGCAACACTTGAAGTGGATTACTAAAATACAGTGTACTGAATAAGGAACACAACTATCTCCAATTCCACAAAATAAATTCAAATGAGGTCACATTCTGAGGCCACAACACACACCTGAGTAAGTGGCATCTTTATATAAGGGGTTTTTGGTGAAGGTGAAGGAGGCATTGCGAACCAGCGGGGCAGACCTGGGCAGAGATGTCAGTGTTCCTCCTGATTCTTCTGACTTATCAATAGCCCTCTTGATACCTTCCTGCAGCACATACATCCAGTGGTTCTTGTCCCCACTAGAAGGGCAGGTGAGGGTAAGGGTATCTTCTGGTAAGGTGATGCAGATTCCATGCTGAAAATAATATATAGTAGATGGCATGCTTTTCCGTTATGATATTGGTTGACTGTTGAAAAAGTATTTGTCTGATCAGACTGGGGTTCAATTTTTTTTCTTATGAAAGGGGAAATAACCAAGGGCAAAAAAATGTGATTGAAAAAAGGCCCACTGAGGTGCTACTGAAGGCTACCAGCGTGCTTAGTATACCCATTCATTCAATCCTCCCTGATGACTAGTCAATACATAGATACCTAAAAAAATTAAGCTTAGATACTAGTTCCCCTGAAACTGGTTGGGAATAAATTCAACTCTCTACAACTGTGTTTCCTCTCACCTTCTCCACCAACCTGTCTAAATGTCTATACATAGATATTAAACTCAATTTCAGTACAGCAAAGGCAAAAGTACTTTCTCTTCACTTTTAAAGGCTGAGGGGTTAAAAGTGGTGAGTATGTGAACCTCTTCTTGGTTATCCTCCTATTGAGCCAGACAGTCTTGGCATATGTACTAAACCTTATCAATGAGTCAGGAAGTAGAATTAATGACTAAATCAATCATCAGCACACAGATACAACAAAGACGCACCTGTACATTGGGAACATTGGACACTGCCTCCACCCACATGGTGTTGAGATTGTATGTGGAGAAAGTGGAGTACTGGATGTGCACCAAGATGTCCGTCAGCAACACAAAGGAATGTGAGGAAAAGCGGCCAGCGTTGTGCACATTTATGGGATGTGTCCTTGACTCCCGCAGCATCCTCCTGGAGGGAGTGCTCAAAGCCTCCACCATCTTCAGGCTGCATGTCTCCCAAAAGCTCTTTGTGCTCTCGGCCTCAAGCTGAAACAATGGAAGAAATATACTCATGCTTTAAGACAATTATGCTCCAATTTGGATAATCCTTTTAATGTTTTTAAAGGGATTTGTACCAGTGGTCCTTTTTTCAATTCTTGTTTCTCTAGGCCTCACTGCAGTTCTTGGGTGTACGATGAGACAAAAAATTCCATAACAGGGTCCCCTACAAGCACCAAGACTTATATAAACTCCTTCAAGTGACCACTATTGAACTCTCACACCCCAATTACACTGAAAGAACCCCAGCACCAAGTATGCAATGCCTTAAATGAATGACAACAATGTCTGCGGTCTTGCCGAAGCTCACCAGGTTCTTCTGAGCGGCGATGGACAGCTGCCTCCAGTGGGCGTGAGCAACCCTGATCTTGTCCAGCGTGAAGGGAGAGTAGTAGTTCTCCCCGTCAGACTTCATGGTTTGCACGAAGCTCTCGTACTCATGGATGTGCTGCAGAGGTCTCAGGATCAAGTAGGAGAAGAGATCGCTGGGGTTGCGCCGCTTGTCCTCTGGCACCGTGGACGCAAATACAGTCTGGCACTTCTCCATAACAGCAGTGGCCTCCTTGGTGGTGATGGTGAGGCCACTCATGGCCACAGCATCACACACCAGCTTCATGTACCTCTGATAGATGGACTTGTGCTCCTCCACCTGGAAACAGACACAACTAAAGAATATGAAGAATAATAAATGAAAGAACTACAAATAATTTGCGTGTTTCAGAAAACAATTAATATAACATCAGTTGCTTTTTGTATCTAATACAATTCTTTAAACAAGTAAGTAACTTCTCTTCAAGAATGAACATTGGCATAGATAGTAGATAACATACAATATATACTGATATGTATGTATGAAACCTTGTTATGAAGACAAAAAACACACTTAGCATCCAAAACAGTGCTTGACCTGCACAAGAAGTATAACCAAACATGCCCCACCAAACCACCATAATTGTATGTGAAGTATCAGAATACACGCACAATCCTGTCACAAGAGATCATAAATATTCTCTGCCATATCAAGAAACATAAAAAAAATGCAGTATATAACAGTAAGAAACCAGACATGCAACACACCAACAAGTGGCCCTGAGGTGACCCAAGCTGCCCACCTGTCTGATGATGGGGATGGCAGCAGTGACGTCAGCAGCCTGGTCATCTAGCAGGTCACTGAGGCTGCTGGCCACTGCCTGAGTTACATCCAGGTATGCCTCCAACAGTTGTTGTTTGGTCTGGTTAATCTGGTTACTATCTACACACAACACACAGACACACACAAAAAATATAGTAAATTTACATATTTATCTGTTCATAAAGATACTATACATTATATTCATCTCATTACCAGTAATTATTCAATACAGCTGAAAGCAAAAAAATATTATTGACCTATTCAACATGCCAAAATTCTGTCCCCTACCTGAGGCTGCATTTCCTGTCCCTGAGGAAGAAGAGCTGTTGTCTTTCTGTGAGGTGGAGGAGGAGGGAGAGGAGGAGGTGGCCTTAATGCTGGAGGAACAAGAGGACAGGAAAGGCCGCACCACATGCTGCACCACAGCCTTCAGAAGACTCAGGTAAGTAGTCTCACTCTTCACAAACTTCACCACCTGTTCAAATGAATGTAGGTTACAATTCAACATCAAATCTCTCTTATATCAAAGTGGACTCCTTTATTCTTCTTTGCACTATCCAACCCTTGGGAAATGTCAAGTTGTATAAAAATTAATGTTGCCATGTATCTAAAGTGGTACATGTAGCTTTCAGCCATTACCAAAACTGTCAATCCCAGTAATTTTCTAACTCTTAAAGGACAAGTATGCTTTTTTTTTTAATCCTGTAAGATTTATATCTTGCTAAAATATAGTTCCATACACCCAGATAACATATCAACATTCATTTAACCACTGGAAGTTTGAGGATGGCATGTGGAGGCCCCAGCATATGGGACAGGTTGTGTGAAAAAAGCCCAATCAGAGGAAATTGGGCTACTTTCACAACCACCATTACTTTACAGCTTGCCATATATCACTGTTAATACATAGCTAGTTTTTTCCACAGTAGTGGAAATAATAGGCATCTTATAAGGACAGGAACAAATCCTTAAAATGCCAGAAAGCACTGTGTTAACATATTTTAGAAAGATAACAATTCACAATACTGAAATTAAATGCCTGAGAGAAAGCAGTATCCTCACAAGCATCTCTCACTCAGTCCCCAGTGTCAACATTACCTGTGGATGCATCTCGTCTGTGGTGCAGACAACACTGTCACACTGACACAACACTGACCGGCAGTGCACTGTAGCATCACCCACAGGAATCTGCTGAACCTTTGGTTCCTCCTCAGTCCTGCAAAAATGACAGTTATAGATATCTATGGCATTGTTCAGCTATTGTATAAAGCATCAAATGAAAATAAGAGAAAACTTAGTTTGCTAATTGAAAACACAATGTCACAAATGATTTCCAGCTCTGAGAAAAGCAATGGTGAGACACAAGATGAATGGGCTGTTTATAAATTCATAACTATTTCTATTAAGTTCCAAACAATGTAAAACCATTGCCAAAACTATTCTGTACACTGAAACACACACATACACACACACACACACACACACACACAGTAAGTACTTGAGCTTGCCATAAAAGACTCAATAAGAGAAGAGTGCATACCTGAGCTTGCCTATGTAGTAAGTAAGACCATCTACTGTGATAACAATGAGGTAGTTGTCCCCTGACGCCAAATCTCGCACCAGCAAACCACCGCCCTCCTCAGGCACATCCAGCCTCCTTGGACTCATGATGGAGGAAATTGCAGCACTCGATCTGTTGGGGGACTTGCTGGGAGACTTGCTGGGGGACGGCACACTGCTGGAGGCTGAGGCAGTGGTGTTGGCAGAGGTGGCAGTGGTGTTGGGACCTCCTTGCCCACCCGAGTTGTCCCCCCAAACCCACACCTAGAAGAATAATGCACACTCAAAACAACCTGATTGCCATGAATAAACATTAAAACTTTGTGCTTTTTATGTTTGTTTGTTTTCACTTCATCATGTTATTGCCTTGAAAATACAGGACAGTGAAATGATTTATGATCTGAACACCCTCCACAAAAGTGCACAATATGTTGGGGTATTACTAACAAATAGATAGTACTGATTGCTTTCCAAAGAAGAAAAAAATAAAGCTACACTTCAAAACAAAATATAGCCACTCACATTAGCACCTTTGTTTCAAACCAATATAGTATATGTAAACAGTGTTGCAAACAGAAGTAGCACAAAAAGCAGACAAGTCATGAGACGCAGGACTCCACTAAACACTCACACAAGGTGAGTCTGAAAGAGAAAATTCTGATGTACAATATTCCATATAACCCTACAAAGAAACACAAAAGAAATACACCTGTTGTGCATCACTAGTTCACACAGATAGTCACCAGGGACTACAACAACTCACATTACTGAAATAACTTCAGATGGAAAATTCAAGTAAATACCTGTACTTCTAGCCACTAAAGACCAGCACTTCAGGAAAACTGAGAACAGTTTATACACACTTCCATACACCGAGACAGTTCTGATCAGCGTGCATTCATAGACACACATCTGAAGATGCACTGTGCGACCAGAGCCTTGAGGTGGTCAAATGAACCTTCTTCCTCTAAACTCTCAACTCACAACACCTGCCACGTAACTCCTACTTCAAAACTCTTCCTTCCTAACTTTTATTACAAGATCTACAATGACTGACATTCCTCAACTAACAAACACATTGATATATGAATGCAGAAAAATAATGATCAGTGTACTTGAGTAAGTTTCTGAAAACTGAATTTCTGCCACTGACTCAAGTTTCACTCCTGACACTCTTCTAGTGTGTTTGTTAATGATAGTACATAACAATACCATAAAGAGTGAACATGCAGCAGCCATGCTTGACAACACTGGCCAATAGTTTGGTATCGTAATTATTTGCCAATAGTAATTATTTGCTGCAAGCAACCATCACTGTCAAGTCAGTCTTGGCATACATCTCTGGCAGAAGCAAACTCCGGTTAAGGTAATCAGCATAAATCTGCAACATTTGGACCTGGTGTTTCTGTGAATGTCATGTAGATTGTAGAGCACTACCTTACTTTATAATAAGTTAGATAATAACAATAGAGAAGCATCTAATAATATCCATCACTATCTACTTCACTTATGGATAACTTTTCTTCTCTAGAGAAAATAAAGCTCAGTTACAACCTACACTTTATTCTAAATATTTAATAAAAATATGTCATTCTTCCATAATTTTAGTGAAAAAGTAAAGAGAACTATTCCTTCTGTCAAGTGTGAACAAAGCACATAATATGCACCTGAGAGTAGTGCATGTGATGCATTGTAGCCCACTAACCTGCTACATGGACCCTATGGACCCAATGACTATGTAGCTACTCTCCCTCACTCCCTGCACACAAGACCAGGTCAACATGCAGTTATTAGTTTGCAATACCAGTACCAACAGAACACTAGCAGCTGACACAAGGGACTACAACGCATTATTCAGGGAAGAGTCATCTCAACAAAGTCCAAGTCCTCTGACCTGGCTTTCCTGCTCCATCACACAGATGCACACCACTAAAAGTATTTTCTCATTGCTTAAGTAAATAAAGAAAGAAATCTATGCCATCTTGAAAAATTTAGCATTGTGATGTTGCAGAACACTGTGAAAAATGATAATTCAGCACAGAGGGTGAGTCAGCACTGGTGATGGAGAGGAGGTGAGAGGGATACAAGAACTTCTGAGTGTTGACAAGAGACAGAGGGAGGAACCTTCCAATACGATGGCCTATGGGACTTTGGCTCGGCTGTGGCCACATCAACATCATCTCTAGTATCTTTCTGGTTCCATATATATACCTAGAAAATAAATAAAGCAAATCATTAAAAGAAACAAATCCTAGATCACTATGAATCACATGAATCACAAAAATTTGGTCAATTTCTGGTATCATATGAACATCATCTCACACTACTTTTCTGGCTCCATGTATAGCTCTAGAAAATAAATCAAGGAAATCATTAGAGTAAATAAATTATAGTGGTGTCAGATACAATACAGCACGATTATGTAAGGGATTAAGCTAGACTTTCATATCTCACTTCTCACCAATATCAACATAACCAAGATTTTCAGCAGGCAATGCAAAGTCAACTTTCAATAACACCTTGTCACCATTGTCAGCAGTCCCATCTTCTATACTAAACTAGATGAAAAAAAGATAAACTATTATAAGGAATAAGAAATTACTAAGATACACAGTTTCATTTGTCAGTGAAAAGCACATCACTTCTTGTCTTCAGCCAGTCAACACTACAGTAGATCATTCTATTTTTTCAACAAATATCATATAGATTACAATATCTACCAGTTTTCTTGCCTTACTCTGCTGTTGTCCTCATTTGACAAAGGTACCAAACCTTCATACAGTCTTTACTAGTCGTCATGCTACAAAATCCATTGTGATCTAATCTAACAAAATATCAATCACTATTCAATTCAACTTCTTCATTTTTCAGCTGTGCATGATATCTTCTCTGACATTGTTCCTCCTGATGTCTTCCTCCACACATCCACACCAAGTCTTTTTCAATCTTCCCACAGGTCTCCTCTCAGTAGTACATGACAAGCACCACCACTAACACCACACCACTGTACAAGAAGCAGAAGCAAAGGACCACCACCAACATTTACCTGGCCATCAATAGTGAGTGCTGCAGTGTGGTGAGTGCCACACACCACCTTGGTCACTCCCATGTGGTTGAGAGTGGTGATGCATGTGGGTGTTGATCGATGGCTCAGGTCACCCAGACCCAACTGTCCTTTGCTGGCTGACCCCCAAGCCCACACCTGCAAACACACACTTTTTTTTTTTTTCATGTAAAATGGGAAAGCTGGCCAAGGGCAATATGAAACAACACCAAAAGAGCCACTTAGTTGTCAGTCTCCTTGCAAGTCTGAGAGAGATAGCCAAAATGAAAAGGGATAAATGTCTTGAACTTAAATGAACTCTTAAATGATGTCAAGTCATAGGAAGTTGAAAATACAGAAGCAGGTAGAGAGTTTCACACATTACTGCTTTGTATTCAATTCTACAAGGAATATGGTAAAAGGCATGAAAAATTATAAAACTCTCTACTAAATATGATACTCTTAAAAATATCCAAGGTTATTCCAAAGGTCTACTGATGAAATCTTCAAGGTAATATCATATTACTATATTGGATGTGAATTGCATTACATTATTATTTAACTTCATGCTAGTACTCAGTAACTGGAGAGCTTCACTGCAAAAGGTATGATTTATTCAAATCCAGCACATCCAAAGAATCTTTACAAAACACAATTTCATACATGCAACACTTCTAGTGTTTAAATGACAGCTTCCTCATTCTAACTTTCAAAGACACACAAGATTTGTCTTTCAATCCCTGTAAAATTAACAAAAATAAACATCTGGTGTGATCTCCACTATTTCCAATACTCTCACTTGTTTGACCTTTCCCCATGGGCAACCCTGCTATGTGTGTCTGCAATGCCTAGTACAGTACAGCAGCTCATCTACTTTCACCACCTCCTCATACACACTTCCATTGCCTCACCTCTGTATTCAAGATGTGGCGTCCCCCATCAATAATGAGGCTGGTGTTCTTGGCAACCTGCTCTGGGCCTTTCTCCACAGCAAACATACCATCTCTGCTGATCTTTGGATAACTGATGCCACCTGACCCAGTGCGTGAGTGAGTCTTTTTGCGAGCGAGTTCATCTGACAGGCGGCGTGGAAGACTGTTGCACTCGTATGAATCGCTCTTGCTCATCTTTGGCGTGGGGGCTTTGGTATACAGAGACTCCAGTGTGAACGGGTCAGAGTCTGGGGTGAGGTCAGGAAGTTCTCCATCTGCACACTCACTACTGCTGAAGTGTCGGGACAACTGGCCCACCTTGTCACTTACAGTCCTCACTCCCGTGGCCACCAGACTCGCAGCACTATTAGCAGCACTGGCCACATTTTCTTTGATCATTTCTGTGGCACTGTCTATGTGGTACTTGTTGACACGGTCAGCGTCTGGAGGACCACACTCCCCTGGGTCCACATTGGTGGTCATCCAGGACAGCTGGCGTGAGATGAACTGCCTGGCAGCATCTGCATTGATGAACAGACTGCTGCCAGGACCACCAGAGCTTCCTTTCCGCCTTGTGCCATCCTCACCACCCTCCACCTCGTCCTCTCCACAGTCCACCACCTCAAAGTCACTGCCGACACTCTGTTTGTGCTGACGGGCCATCTCCCTCATCTCGATGCCTGAGTGAGACTCCACAGGCGTGTTTAGAGCTGTGCCATTGCAGGATGCCTCCCCCGAAGTAGGGTCGAGATCGTCTGCCACACAATCCGATGACTCCCCATCCTCGTGGAAGGCACTGTTTCTGGAGGAGCGGCCGTCCATATTGACACTGCTTGGGGCCGGGGAGAGCAGATCGGAGCGGTGGTCGTGGCCACCATAATCCTTCCTCACAGCCAGTCCAAGCGGACACTTCTCAAACCCGTCGTCAGCCTCCTCAAAGAGCACCCGGTCTCCAGTCTCTCGGCGACACTGCTCACAGGACCTAACAAAGGAGTCATAGTCTGGGATCTGGTCACCATCGGCCGAGGGATCGGAGTGCACTGGGGGCAGCGCCTCCACTAGAGCCACAGTGAAATAAGCCCCTGCCTCCACCTGCAGCACCCGCCGCCCCTTGAAGAAGTCCACACGGGCCGGATTGGTGATCTCATTCTCTGTTTTGTTGGTGAACAGGCCTGCAGAGGGAGTGTACACACTCAGGTCTTCATGCATCACACCAAGGAAGACTAAAAGAAATATATACAATAATCAAAGCCATGAATGATGTATACAAAGCTATCCATTATGAAATATAAAAGCAAAAGAAGCTCGTACTCTGTGAAAGCAAAGTTGTAACCATATATAAGCCCACCACTACCAATGAGAGAAATTCACTGCTTAGTTGCCTCACCCAAAGCTGGTCCACATCCTTGAACCCAAATTTCATCCTGAGCACTGAGGAAGAGGATGTGATCGGTGCCGGCTGCCACTGCCCGCACCCTCACCTTCCTACCCTTCTCTTCCTGGCCATGGGTGCAGGTTTTCTTGGGTTCCAGTACTGGCAAGGATCGTACCTCTCCCCCCGCCAAGTCCCGAGTGAACACCTCTCCAGCATCCGTGACAAATACCACTTGGCCTCGGTACACAGCTGCATCTCGCACACACCGGCTCCCCAACTCAACCTGCATTGGATCAAACCGAGGCTTGTTATTGGTGAGTATTCTCCTTCATCGTTTAAGGAAATGTTCATAAACAAAGGAAATTTTATAGACATATATGAGACAGTGATGTCCTTTAAAACAATATCTTGTGTCAATAGGGCATATATGTGTGTGTTTGTGTGTGAATATAACTGTGTGTGTGTGTGTGTGTGTGTGTGTGTGTGTGTGTGTGTGTGTGTGTGTGTGTGTGTGTGTGTGTGAGAATATAATATACAGCAAAACATTACAAAACACATGCCAGTACCTGCTTCAGACTGCCTCGTTCATGGCCTGTGTATTGGCCAATGTACAGCCTTCCTCCTGCTGTGACAAAGACTGTGGTGTCGTGAGAGGCAGCGACCCGGATCACTGTTTCTGTGGGCACGATGAGCATGTTCTTGGGGTCACCTCCCCGCCACCCATGCGTAGCTACCATCATACACTGCAATGGTCACAGGGTGAAACATTAGTGCATCATAATGTCACAAAGAGAGTTATTGTTTGCTCATCTAATGTAATCTACTCTTTCCTATGTTATATTCAATTAATATTAATTGTAGTAATTGCACATTCTTCTGTTGTACTTTGACTTCATTGTTGTAGCACATATAACAGAAAAGTTATAGTTATCAGAAGTTTGTAAGCTTTGAACATGTTTTTCACACTTTCTTTATTTTGTCAAAAGCAACCCTTCTAATGCAAGATGCCTTAAAGATAAGGGAGAAGTGCCCCAATCTTGATTAGGTTAAGTTAAATAAGTATCCAGTAATAAGGTCAGGAACTGATTCTAAATGACAACCCAGAGAAGAACATAGGTAAGATATGACAGACTAACCTTACACAAGATCATTACTATAACTAGTTAAGAACACTGTGAGGAGGAAACACCCATTAGGCAGGCTAGTGTTTACCAGACTGACATAGCAATCCACCTTATCAGCTCTGTGAGGAGAGATTACACCCCCGACATACTTTACTCAGATAAACATGCATATGCCCATGAAGAATGACCTTGATCCAATACGTCATTCTCACTGCGCAAAGATTACGTAATCTTTAACAATGATATGTCTTGAACAAATACTACTCTTACACTTCTAATACTTTAAAGTATGAGTCATCAGTCCACCTGCATGAAAAATTTCTTTCTTATTAATCTGTTTCAATGTTAGGGAAGGTTCCTAGTGTGTACAACATATGGTTACTATAAATGGACAATGCTCTTTGTTTTTAAAAAGTCTTTCCACACAAACCTCAATGAGTATGCACAGCATACCAACTTTCCTATTATGTCTTAACCCTTCCATAATTTTTAGTCAACATTTAAATGCAGCTTTGGCCATTTCCTCACAAACTGTTTCCATTACTTATATGTGTACACAAATGATAACTTTCTATTTGTTCCAGCCCTTCCATCATGTGTTTGACCATTCTTTCTCAAACTGTTTATTTTTTCTGTTAAAAACTGGTAAATTTGCAGTTTCAGCCAATACTCCATATCTCTACTCACCCCCCCCCCCCCATCCCCTCAAACAAGCTTGGGGGCATGTGGGGAATCGAGTCGGAGGTTTTGGGTGGGGGCAGACATATATGAGCAATATATGGAGTTATAAATCTAGGGAAGTTTCCCTAAATCTGGGGAAATTTGCCCAGTATTATTATGAATTTGCAACAGGTAATATGGGGTTCAAAATGCTCCCAAGTGTGACTTAGACGGTTAGGCAGTTTACTGTGCCATGGTATGTATTGTCTGAAACTGCAATAATAGCAAAAAACTATATCCCTGGCTGGTTACATACATTAGTGTACATTGAGTAATGTATCAAACCAGAGCAAGCATTATAATTGAATGAACAAACAAAAACAACAATGATTCACGTATCACCAGGAGACACACAACAATGAAAAGAAGTTACACATAAGAGGAACGAATTTCGCTTTCTACACAAATTCAACTACGCAAATCTTAGCACGTAGATTATGAAAGAATTATAACAGTGGTTCAATTACCACCAGGAGTCACACACTACAACCACATACCAAGACACAGAAGCTGAACAGGACAGTAACATGTCTCACCCTCCAGACCAGTTCAAGTAGACACAAGAATGAATTACTGAGTCAGGAGGTGAGTCATGGCCACACACTTCCTAGCTGCGCCTTGTCATGTCTCACTCACTGCCTCATCTCACTCACCTCACATAACGCAAAGCAACGTTTTACAAGAACCTGATAAATAAATCACCTGAATATATGAGGCATGGAGGAAGAGAGAGGAGAGAGAAAGAGAGAAAGAAAAGAGAAGAGAGCGAGGTTGACAAACAGCCTCCTCTCGTCTCCTCTTCCTCGCCCCGCACTTTGTTGCCCCTTACTAAATTCAGGAAATTCTATTAAAAATATCGATGACGACTATATAAAGGGCAATAAATGTTTAATAAATTTAGATAAATTCAGAATTAGTCGTCTGAGGCGATAAGGGTAATAAATAATGTGTAGCTCAGGTGAAATGGTGGAATGTAGCACCCCTATAATATTCAGGACTATCACATTCACTTTACCCTTCATAGTTTTCTTTATCTACATACATATATGGGAAGATAAGACAGTCAATAAGATCAAAATACTCTGCCAACACTTTACACCACACTCATTCACACCCATTCACCCAACCACTTCTCTTCATGAGTCCTCCCACCCAATGCACATAACATGCAACCAAGAGAATCGTAAAAACCACCTACTGCAGAAAATTAGATAGACCACCTGCTACCCAAAGAGAGTTATACAGACCACATGATAAAGAGAACATGGACCACTTGGTAAAGAGAATGTAGACCATATGCTAAAGAGAACATAGACCACATGCTAAAGAGAACGTAGACCACATGCTAAAGAGAACGTAGACCACATGCTAAAGAGAACGTAGACCACATGCTAAAAAGAACGTACATAAACCACCTGCTAAAGAGAATTACCACTGGAAATTAGGGTAAATATTGGTTTCTGAATATTTACTCGTGTACCCTCCCCTTTCATTTCCCCTTTCCTCATTCTCTTAACCCTAGAACCCCAACGTTCATTTTGAGGGACACTAACCACAACCCTGGGGAGAATTTCACCCGTTTTTGGAAAGTAATAATAACAATAAAACATTTTTCAATTAAAGTTTATTACAAAGTATACAGTGAAAAATTAGTTCTTTAGCTTTGGAATGATGTGTAGTATACTTAATGTGTACCTTATCATAATATTGTTACTGATTTTATGGTGAACTAGACTATAAGTGACTAAATTTTAAGATGTGCTTAGAAAAAAAAATAGCCAAAAAAGTACTGCAGCTGGAGATTTCTCTTGTCGTACAATGGTCCTATTTTAACCTTCGTCTGAGTCAAGTATAGCACTCTACTGCCACTGAGAGCTGTATGGGAGATGCGAAAAATGACTATTTTTGTTGAATTTTTCATTTCATTTGCATGTTATGAGAAGAGGAAAGATAGAACATCTAAGTTTAACAAGTACAATCCCAGGTTATAGAGTAAGAGGAAGACAGAAGTAGTATGTGGATGGAATAATAAGAACAGTAGGAGATGAAAGTAAAAAACACATCTATTTAATCCACTGAGGAAGGGACACTTGAGAGGAGTAATTACTGTTATCATATTATTATTATTACCTTTTCAATGTGATGAAGGAGTGAACAAATAGGATCTCTCTCTCTCTCTCTCTCTCTCTCTCTCTCTCTCTCTCTTGTTTACATCGGACACGGACAGTGTTGCCACACACACACACACACACACACACACACACACACACACACACACACACACACACATTAATTTAACAGAAGACATAATAGCAGCAAAAAAGTGTGCATAAATTCAAAGAAAGATTAGACGACTATAGAAACAAAGGCGGGACTACACCAGATTAATGAAATAAAATAAATCCTGACGCACAAAATCACAATACTCAGAGAGAGAGAGAGAGAGAGAGAGAGAGAGAGAGAGAGAGAGAGAGCCTGGAGGGAGATCTGAGAGGCTGAGGG
>CM035193.1:12430132-12463728 GCA_020233015.1 Callinectes sapidus
GAGAGAGAGAGAGAGAGAGAGAGAGAATTATAACAACTTTACTCTCAAATTTTAGCAAGATCATACGTCAAACAGTAAAGAGAACATAATCATTCAGAGATAAACAACGTACCAAATAGTTTACCTTGTCCTGCTGATGGATGGAAGGATAAAATTTATGATCGAATAATAACAACTTTACTCTCAAATTTTAGCAAGATCATACGTCAAACAGTAAAGAGAACATGATCATTAAGAAATAAACAAGACAGCAAATAGTTTTACATTGTCTTTTCCTGTCTCACCACAGCCATGTAGACATCAATGGGAGTCAGCTGGCTAGTCACGGGAAATTGCAAGAACGGTATAGGAGGCGCTGGGGAGAGATGATAGGCAAATTAATAGTCTCGTTAACATTCTTGATAATCCCTTTTCCCTTTTATGATCATCAAATTTACTCTTTTATGATACAAAATCCATCTGAATAGAAGTGATTTTCTTCTTTTAGAAATTACGTGTTTTCCTTAACCCCCAAGAATCCACGAGGCTCTATCCTGAGGCTTTAATTAGAGTGTGGTGTGCTATGCAAGGTACATGTGTGCACTGTGCTTAGTAATGTGCAGTAATTCACGGCCGGACCCGATTACTATACGTAGTCGTTGCCATCGATAAAGAACATTTAGGTGCCGGCTGAGTGCGGGATTTTCCCAAGGATAATATCCTTGGATTTTCCCGTGAGCTGCGTTATCACGTTTCCACAGGACCAATTATCGTCTTAAAACATCGTGAATAGGTCTCTCTCTCTCTCTCTCTCTCTCTCTCTCTCTCTCTCTCAGTTGCGGCGCCAGGACAGCGGCTGCGGGAGTGTGTGCAGGAAAAACAACAACATTGTATGCTGTGGTAGGACACACTGAAAAATACCTTTGTTGGTATTACCCAAGGCAGAAATTGGCCATAACGCACAGCATCGCGAATGAGGTAGCGGTGTTGGTAAGGTGAGTTACTTAACCCGCTGGGCCTCCCGGTGTCATATGCAGGTGTCTATGCTGTTTATTGTTGCAGGAAACACAAGCCTCTTCCCTCACGGCAGAGTTTGGCGGGCCTTGTATGGCTGTATTTCCCCACTGGCAGGATCTGTATGGCTGTATTTCCCCACTGGCAGGCTCTGTATATCTGTATTTCCCCATTGGCAGGCAGTATACGTAGCTAAGATAAAAATAATTGACAATAAGTCCTTCCTTTGCCACATTTGTGTATGGTTGGATGTTTGCGGTCCATAAGCACCTCGAGATGACCAGTATTACCCTCGGCCTTGTAGAAATTCTCACTCTGTGTCTTCTCATCAAGTGTTATTGACTTGGTTTTGTGTCAATTAATAAAATATTGGTAATGGGCTTGTATAATTCTGCCTCCTTATTTTGTCTATGATTTTCTTCCACACCTTCACAAAATCTATAGCATACATATCACATGATAGAATAAGATGACAGAAAAATGTCACTAACCCTCTTACAGGTAATTGGATTTCTCCTAAGATAGATTTTTTCCCCCTAAGGAGGACCTTATGTCAGAGCTTAGGTTAAATCATGTAAAGCAATGAAAAAGTAATAACCACTTCTGAATGAGAATTGTACTGTAAATGCATTGAGAATATTCATAGCTATCCCCCAGGATAATTGGCAAGTGGTGATGTGAATGTGTTAGATGGTTCTGCTAGGTGTCCCTCTCATGCGGAATAACTCTTTCCTTAGGTCCAGGAGTGCCTTAACTTGAGCCATGTTGTATTGAGGATTCTTGAACTTATGCAATATTTTATAACATTTCCTTTATTTCTTTTAGATGACAAGGAGTGTTGCAGTCCTTGGGGGTGGAATTGGGGGCCTGGCTGCTGCCCACTATCTAAGCCAGCTGAGATGTTGCTCCAGGGTGGTGGTGGTGGAGGCCACACACAGGCTTGGTGGGTGGGTCAGCTCCACCACACACCACGACCAGGTGGTGTTTGAACATGGGCCACGCACCCTCAGGTTAGTACATCCCAAGGCTCTCTTATTATCTGTTGTATTGCTTGAAAAGTGGCTGTTTTATTGGTGAGCTTCTTATCTTATTCTCTGTGAGAATCTTATGAGTCCTTGTATCTTGACAATTGAACTGGATTACCAAAGTATGTACTCAAGATATTCCTGTCTTATCTGTCATGGTGAAACCACCTCAGGAATGGAATTATGCTGATATATGATTACAATTTTAGTGTGGTTATTTAGGTGGCACTACATTTCTGCAGAGTGGTTGGGAATGCTGGGATGAACACCCTTGCCTTGGCAGAAGAGTTGGGTCTGGCAGATCAAGTGAAAGGGATTTCTTACAGTCATCCATCAGCAAAGAACAGAATGTTAATGGTAAGCTGTAAAGCAGGACTTGAAATCTTGATTAGGCATTTGTGGACTGGTTGCATATTTGTTTATTGCTTTCAGTAGATACCAGAATGTAGTAGTTTCTGTAGGTTTGATTTAAGTAATTGTTTTATACTAATGTCCTTAAGACTGAAAGAGATTAAAATAATAGCTGAAGATGAGATTGAGAAAAGAAATATATCTTGTAATTCAAAGATAATTTTAGAAAGAAAGGCAATGGAGAGGTCAGCAGGTTGAGTATGTGGGTGTCTTGAAGGGAGCTTGGAGGACAAGGTGTGGTAAAGAAAGGACTTTCAAGAATAATCATATTTTTGTAGCAAGTGGTAAAAATCAGATGTAGTAGTGTTAATCTTTAATGAAAGCAGTTTGATGTTACTTACAGGTTGGTGGGAAGCTACATAGACTTCCGAACAGTATGAAGACACTATTCACTAAGAGTCCACCATTCTCAAGGCCCCTGGCGCTGTGTGGTGTGCGGGACCTGATGGCGCCTAAGGTTATCAATAATGACGAGAGCCTCTTCAGCTTTGTGAATCGCCGGTTTGGCCATGAAGTTGCAAAGTATGCCATTGATCCTATGTCGAGAGGAATTTTTGCAGGAAATGCCAGAGAATTAAGTGTTAATTGCATTGCAAGAAGATTGCGTGATGTAGAACAGAAACACGGATCTGTTTTTCTCGGAATGTTTAAAGACAGGAAAAATGCAGTTAAACTAGACAAAAATCTGAGCTCGTTTGAACTTGTGAAAAGGGCAAAGAAAGAAAAGTGGTCTGTTTGGTCAGTGGTTGGTGGATTGGAGAACTTTGTGAAGGCTCTTGAGAACAATGTCCTTGAAAACAATGCTGAAATATGGAAAAACATGCCTGTAAAGGGAATATTGAAAAGTGGAGGCAAGCTTGTCATTCAAACAGAAAAGAAAGAACTAGAGGTTGATAGTGTCATTTCCTGTCTTCCATCTAATGTTATGAGTAGTGTGATACAGCCATTAAGTCCTAAACTTAGCACTCTTCTGTCTTCCATACCTTATGTCACTGTTGGCATTGTGAACCTGGAGTTCCCTGGCCAGCTGATAGAAGAGCCAGGCTTTGGTTACCTGGTCCCTTCCTCAGAGCCCAACCGTGTCTTAGGTGTGATATATGACACCTGCACGTTCCCTCAGGGAGACCGAACGATACTTACAGTGATGATGGGGGGCTATTGGTTCAAGGAATTGTTTGGGGATGATCCGCCTCTGGAATCACTCCTAGACGAGGCTCTGGCTGAAGTCCGCCAGTCTCTCAAAATCAAGATAAAGCCACAACGTTATCATGTCAGGATTTTAAGGGACTGTATTGCCCAGTATGTTGTCGGCCACTCTGAGACGGTCGACAGTGCTCGCAAGCTGATCTCAGACTTGGGGCTTCCCTTGGCCTTGGCAGGAAGCTCCTATGATGGGGTTGGAGTTAATGATGTGATAATGAGTGCCAAGAATGCTGCTGCTGGTATATAATGCTGAGGTGTTGAGGAGTGTGTGTGACAGCAACTATCGCTACTTGTTCATCTGTGATATCAGTAAATCATATGGTGCAACTTTTTAGGAAATGTCATTCAATGAATAAAGAAGTGTTATTCTTTAAAATGGTCTAGTTATGCTTTGTATCAGTTTGGTAAAGTCACTTCATAGTTTAGTAAGACAGTAAAGGCCAGTTGGCATCCAGCTGATCCTGGGTGGTGTTGGTGGTGGGGGAAGCTGTGCCTGCTTCACCATGGCTACACACTCCAGCCTCTCCCTCTCATGGGTGACTTACAGGAATTTCTCAATCTTTCAAAACACATTGCGGTATAAAATGTATAAATTTTTTGTCTATTATTATTGATATTGTATGCACATGTATATGTATATAGAGGTTATGAAATTTGTGAACATTTGTATTTATTCATAGTATTGTGTGCTCACAATATATATAATCATTATTTTTATTCCACAATTGTTACATGCCTTACCCATTTGATTCCCCTTTTTTTTTATATGTATTGGATTCTTATGAAGAAATCTTTGTTAGTGTCTTAGTTTCCAAATGCCTCAGGGAATACAGAAATATTTGCCAACCTGCTGTGTTCATTGGCCCCATCATAAAGTTTTTATATTGATAATTCAATCTGACACTTATTAAAAAATATTTTAAAAGTAAATATTACTTAGAATAGTACCTCTGGTGATGGACATGACCTACATAAGGCTGCTGTTACTGTTGACCAGCCTGCAGATGTAACTTACCCCAACTAACCTATCAATGACCTGCCATTTATTGGCCCTTTGGATTGAATGCTGGCCTACATGGATGTGTAGGATTTATAGCAGTGCTTGCATATCCTTGTCAGCCTCATCACCATACTTGTGACATTGTATGGCAGTATGCATTTTATGAGTATTATCCTTTGACTTAGGGTCTAAACAAGAAAGATGTACATGGGTAATTTATTCATATTTATTTAGAAGTATATGTAGTATTTACAACAATCACAAGGCCATCCCAACAAAGCCACACTAGAATGACAATGTACACCAACATTATCTTACAACATATATTACAGTATTCAGTACCCTGATGGCAAGACTTCATTATGTTCAGGAGCTTAGAGTAAATAATTCTGGTATGTGTAGTGACTAAATAAGGACTAGTTTACTATCACACTGCAGAGTCTCACAACTGGAGCAAGATGTGCCCTAAACCTTCCTTGGCCAGCAGCTGCTGCTCAGACCACCATGTCACAGACCCTGACTTGATCTGCTAATAACACCACATTTTCACTTTAATGCCTATATGTTCGGTCAAAAATAGCCAAAAACACACAAGGTTTTAAAATAACATACTACTGTTATGATGAAAATCAATAATGCTGATTCTTAACTATGTCAAGTATAGAGCAGAGTTCATGTTATTGACATTTAATTACTAAAAAGGTGGCCTGGAGGTTCTGGAACATTGCCAAACACAGACACAGACCCTGGCAGTCAGTGACATGGTGACCACAGAGCAGCAGCTCACTCCATAAATCAATCTTACTCACACAAATATAGGCACATATATATGCAGACCATTTGCTATCATTTTGGCTCCAACGTAGCATGGAGGTAATGATCTACGAGCATGCAAAATTCAGCAACTGACCTGGTTTACTCTGTTCATGGAGTACACACTTTCACTCACTATTGTGTTCACTTGCTGAACAAAACAGTTCTCCAAGTGAGCTCCTACAGCTGTTCAGATTTTGAATAAAATCTCATCTTTGGTAATAAATCTGCAAATGGAGTCTTCAACACTAGTGACAGACATGACTTGAATAAGCAAAGGACATTGTTTTATGTAACATAGAATATAATGAACTAAAATACATTTGAAAACAGCTTTCTTTATACAGAGGTCCCCACAACTACATAAATAAAAAACAGAATAGCACCAGGCCATATGGCACTAAATAATCATTGTGAGGTTGGCAGTGTCAGTGAAATAGTCGAGATTTTGGGGTCCAGTCAGCTCATGACACTCGCTATTTGTGTCAATGCTAGACTGGGAATCAAATAAACATTCATGGTAAAGTCTGGATTCTGTGAGGGACAGGTGATGACAGGTTCTGGGATAAGACAGGAAAGGCACACTTATGGGTGGCAGCATGAAAAGGAACTCGTGTAAAGTAGGACAAACTTGTATCAGGAATTGATTCAGGGACTGCGAAATGCATTGCAAAGATGGGAAGTCACATTTTATCCCTACTGGATACAAAGAGAACTGTGAAGGTGGAACTTGCGAATATGAATGACAGTTGTACTATTTACCCTGATACAATGAAGACAACTGAATCCACAACATTATGTAAGCATGTGTGTAGTACAGCAATGTGGTACTGTGTTAGTCTGGCAGTTGTGGTGAGTGCCATTACTTTTGTACTGCATTGCAACCTTTCCCAGCACTATGGAGACCTCTGTAGCTGAAAAGTTTGTTTACATAATTGTTGTTCTAGTAACTGGCCCCAGGGAATGAAACATAAGCTTTACCATTCTGTGTACAGGTAAGGAATGTAATGCCAGCACACTCAAGCTTAATGGAGGTTTAGGTAGATGTTTTACATATTCATTTCCCTTTCTAAGACAAGACTCACTAAATGTATCAACATTTCCTTCCACAACTGTATCTACTCATGCAACAAAACACTGACTTCTCCATTACATTCATTACCAGAAAATGAGATTTTACTGTTGTTTAAAACATTTTGTAGCTAGATAATGAAGTGAATATTTGTTCCTTAACTTCATCCTCCATAGTTTCAAAAGTGAAATTTACTAATACATGCTACATTAATAATGAAAGAATGTATTCTATTGAGTCATTATTAATATGCATATATACATACAGCTAAAGTCATATAAAAATGGATGAATATAATATGGCAAAAGAAATGTTATGCAGAAATCTATGGCTGAAAACAATAAATATTAAAATGAAGTTGCAGTCCTTATTTCTATTTTTATCTTTTGTCATCAAAATAGATTAAAAATACATGCCACTTAGCTTCATCTTACAAAAAGTATTACAAAGAATAGATGCTTATTTAGCTGTGGGTTTTGTATGATTTGATGCCCCAGTCCCACTTCAGTCTGAAGATAACATGTAAATGAACTTGACTTGAGTAAATTATCTGTCAGCAAAATTAACCTGAGATGCAATATAATGTACAATCTTATATGCATATACGTATAGCATTATGTTTGTGTATTAAATGAATGTATAAACTGTATGTACTGAGAATGTAATGTTTGCATTTTCAGTCCATTCAAGAGTTAGGATCTTAGGGTTGGGAGGCATCTTGTAATCTTATGGAAAGATTGAGAGAGAGCATGTGGAGCTACAGTCAGTGCCAAGACTGCCTTGTGCTACCACATGTACCAGTGAAAACTGAAAAGAGAGAATGCTAAGAGCAAGTCTTTTCCTGGGAAACAAATAACACAACTTCCTTGCTCCTTTTCAGCATACATAATACAATAATGTATTAAGGAACAGATATTTCTTAACCTCTTCTGCCCTCCCATACACCTTGAAAACCTGCAATCATCTCGGCTTACCACACACATATTGGATTCAAGCTGTTATCATGCAGGTTCTTCCTGTGACTATTTAAGCCATAAGCTTCTTTGTTGTACATAACTTGGAAATTTAGTATATGGGGTTGTGTATGTACACATGCTATCTTTGAGTGGTTGTATATTTCTGAATGAAGAATCTTTGCATGACCTTCACTTAGAGAATTAGAGGGTAGTGTTGGACTATTGTCTGTCAAACATCAGGTAGGAATGTTTCACCTTAATCTCCTTTCCATTAGAGAAAGACTAGGTGCCAAGATGTACTGCTGTGCCAGCCATGAATCATGGTGTGTGGCTATGGCTCAAAGAGGTTAATGAGTTGTTGAAAAATAATATAGTATACAACATTGTGCCAAATGACCTGAGTAGAAAGGTTGATTTTGGTTTCTAGAAGTGGCAGTTGTCCATTCCAATATGGAAATGATACTTTTCTAAATATCCACAGGAATTTTCCATTACCTTACACAAGATAATGAGGAACTTAATTTCTGTATGAAAATGACTTCCAAAGGAGCAAATCCTAGTAGAGAGTGAATTCCTTAGTGTTTACATAACATTACCAGGAACACCCAGGTAAGCAGCACGGACTGCATGTTTTATCAAGCAATTAAAAAATTCTTACATGTATTTCATTTTATACCATCAACTCACTATGATGAAAGCCCACACAGTAGACACAAATTTTCTCAATGAACAACAATGATGATCTCAGACCAGACTAGACTTGCTTGACAAAGGCCAACTCTGAGAATACTAAAATATTGAGCAATCCTGCACTACTGTCAGGTATTCAGAAAGCTCTACTACTGAACTACGGGATGAAGCAAGACACCATGCATCCTAGACCCTTTATCACTCTATATGGAGTATATATATGTATAGTATAAACAAGTCCTTTTAAGAATGAGTACCCAGTGACGTGACATGTAAGCAGCGACAATGGTGCCAGGAAGTCACACTATTGTGGCAAAAAAAGAATGTAGGTGGTGAGTTTGCTCTCCAACCTAAAAATCTTCCAGCAGGCAGTCTTGTCAGTCGTGCTCACATGTGCTATAAAGTTTGTCAACCACCAACCACCAACACACACAGCTCATGCACAAACATCTACTTGTACCAAAAACCTGAACAATTCTCCATTTTCTGCTAATATAAACTTGCTAAACCTAAAGCTAACATTTACAGCCAAATACACAAAACATCCTCAATCTTGTTCCAAAAAAGGCTCTTTGATGACCTCCAGTTTAGGTGACATATGAGTAACAAGGTGTAATTGTAACTGATGGAGAGATACAACATAAACACTAATGTAAATATCGTTTGATGGTGTTGAGTATTAAAACCAAATATAAGTGCTAGAGCTGAGATATTTCAAATTTTACAAATCACTTCAGAAAATGTTGTAGCCCTGCCATCACTACTCTAAAGAATAGACCTAATGGGTCTCCCTGGCATCCTGATCACTTTGCAAGAGAAGACGATTGTCATGGGATCAGCTTATCAATTTAATGAAGCACAAAAAATTCAATACTTATGACTTAGTGATACTAGAACTTCCCTGTGAAGATTGATTACACTGGTGGTTGGTACCAGAACTAAGTGTGTTTGAAATGTGAGGAAAAGGAGTCTCAATAATTAGGACTAAAAACTTAGATAAAAGGAAATAAAATATGAAAGCTATTAAAATGTTGTCAAAGTTTTTTTTCAGAATACCACAAGTAATCAGATGGTGGAAGACAGAAGATCAGCAAAGCCTATTGAGAAGTAATGAATGAGAAATGCTAAAAGAGGAGTATCTGGACAGGGAGAAATAGAGGCTCTCCTGCCTCACCTTGAGGGACACTCCAAGAGGGGGTGAAGTGACACTCAAATATAGATAGATAACTGAGCAAACATGAATGGCACTGAGAGACACCGTCCCATTCCAACCTAAATCCGGCACTATAGTGCAGTAACTATTATTAAGAACAAAATTAATTTCTAATATGAAAAGAAAATATAGAGAGAAAGAAAAGTAATGACCTTACAATGCCTAAATGGAGCCTTCAAAGAAACCAAAGAATGGGGACTCCACTCAGTGACTAAGGGAGTCTCACCCAGGAAGGGCAATAGTAAATGTAGTAAATGTGTTTCATTTCATACAAGTAACTTTGAACTAAATACTGACTAGCTACCAGTGAGCAGCTCTTCCTCTTGCCTGCTATCAACTATAATGCATTGAAATGTCTCAAGGGCTGCTTGATGTGGAGGAAATAAATGCAAGATAATGATGAAGTAAACAGCATGTAGAGGACAATCACAAAGCTTACTTGAATACACAGGATCTAGTTATTCATTAAATATCACACTGCTATGCAACTCATGATTTAAAGATTGTTAACAGCTAACAGTCTCTTGTCATTGTATCATTGTGTATATGTGTATTAGTGACCACTGTCTAATTACTGTGTGTGCATGCATGCTTCAATTGACAGATGGAGAGTAACTGTCACAAATGAGTAACAAAGTGCTGCATCTCAGACTATTATAGTGTGGCAAGATACAACAGTCAACTGAGATTTACTGTAGAAACATTACACTATTAGCAAAACAATCACAATGTGAACTGTGCCTCTAAAAATACACAAAAAACTATAAGGTGAATCTTGGATAATTACTCTGGCAAGCATGAGGTCTGAGGTAAATGAGATTTATGATCTTACAGGGTTTCTGGTCCACTGTGCTTGAAGTCTGACTGTAACCAGATTTAGGCATAACTTAGAAATTTATTCATATCAATCTAAAAATTCAGGGGTATGGTTTGGATAAACTGTATGACATCATTATGTGACTTTGGTGCAAGTGCCACAGCATAGCATGGATAGAGGAATAGCAGAAAAGAAAGGTGTCACAAGATGCTGAGCTAGCAGTGAACCCAGATGACTCTGCCTTAGTGTAAAAGAGAGACAATGAATCAGGCATCAAAAGGATGTACTAAATGGGTGGCTGTGATATTCAAAGGTTTGTGATTATGAAGAAATGTGTGTGTGTGTGTGTGTGTGTGTGTGTGTGTGTGTGTGTGTGTGTGTGTGTGCGCGCACGCGTGCACACCCTTGTGTTAGAGTGTTGTGACTATGGTAGGAATGACCAAAGATCAATGTGCAATAGACATAATGTGGAGAGGGATGCATATATAAGCAATTTTATTTAAAGGCAGGTGCTGCTATCACACCAATGCCATATGAAATGTTATAAAAGCCAGATAAAAATGATAAATGCTGATCTTAAAACTAATACCTTATCTGGTAAATATAAGTTTCTGAAAGCCACACAGGCAATGCTAATAGTACTTTATATGAGACTGCAAAACCACAGGAGTACAATAGTATGAACTGAAGCACAGATTGTAAGACACTGACTTATTGGCCTCACAGGTTCACTTTCTGGGCTGCATTTCTTAGTGTCACGTCTTACATCATTGTTAGGACTGTCTGCAGCCCTCCTGTGGCACTGTAACTCTACAATCAATGCACTGCCAAAATTTTAGAGTGAACACGAAGTATGGCATGCAGCAATGCAAAAGGATTTATTGTCATATTGAAGGCTTGACATGGCACTCAGAACAGCAGTCAGGAACTGGAGTGCTTCTGAGCTGCACCAGTGTATGTGTTTTACTTTTACAATGTACACACACTCTGGTTATGTACACAATGCTCTGTTCCCTCCTAGGGGTTATCAAGGGGATGTTCCCATTTCAACTATCTCACCCTGATTCACTGCATCACATCAATTCTCACTCCTCATTTTCCTATCATACAGCCCTTCATCTGATTTTTTTTAGCCTCAACTGCAAATTTCCTACAGATTGTTATCTCCCAATCTGATATTCATGTACCTACTTGAACATTTCAATATGAATCTTTCTGCATCCACAGACACCTCAGGAGGTTATAGTGAACAATTCAGCCAATACAAAATGACCACTTCCTGTGTGTCTGCCACACTGTGACTATTTTGAAACACTTATATCAGCACCTTTCCCATCCTACTCTATCACTTTGTAAGTCGACCAGCTTGACTAGAATGGATTTTTTATTTCACCCTATACGGTTCTCAAATTGTATTCCACAAATCACTTGTTTCCTGAAAGTCTCTTTACACTTCAAACATCTTTTTGTTTCATGAATATAATTGGAGAATATTTTTGGCAAGACTATGTGCAGGAATTTATCATTATGATTGCCATATGAATTCCTCCTCCCTTGTCTCCAATACTGTGGTATAATAACAACACACCAAATCCCTCAAAGCTTCTTGTCTTTTTGACAGCTAAACTCTGTGTCAGATACATTCTATGAGAACTCAATCCCCATTGTAATGGAGCATGAAGACTCTAGTGATGAAGAACTGATAAGAACACATGAGACTGGTAAATTCAGTTCTGTTAATGAATACTTAATAATTGGCACCTCAATGAAAAAAAAAAATCTGATAAAATATTAATAAAGTACCCATTTTTTCTAGATTATGATTTGCAGATTTAACATTAAAAATTTTTAAGGGAAAATATTACAAGCTTAGAAGGAATGAGAAGACAAGGCTAACCAATGAACTAATGACTGTTCAGTAGCAGTGAAGGCAATACTTTCTGAAGCCTCTGCTAGGCTCAACATCCAAGAAAGTGTTGCATCACTACAGTGAGATGTTACAGTAGTACTTGATACAGACTGTTAGTGTTAACCACTCCAGTACTAGGACACATTTTTACCATGAGTTTTGAATGTGATTAGATGATTTTATTGACATTGACAAGGGTCTATGGAGGTCAGAAGATTAAAGGCCAGAGTCTGTACTATTTCAATCCCCAAATGAGTTTCTGAGTATAAAATTGACAAACAATAAGTAAAATAAACATGAAAATGCATCCCAGTACTGAAGGGGTTAAGTGTGCAATACACATCAGTTCCCTTTCACACATGAGATCTCCCCCATGACCACTCACAGCTCTCTCGGATCAGGCCAAGTCTCAACCTTCAAAACACTTGGCATCAACAAACATATTTAATTTTACATCATGAAGGGAAAAACTTTAATAATTAAACTCAAATGAAAACAAGTAAATCAAGCAAGACTTTCCATCTCTCAATAGTGTGCCACAAAAGCTGTGGCCAACAGTAATCAAGTATCTGATAATTCTGACATAAACCTTCCCTACAAGAAAACAGAAATGGCCTTTTCTCACCTAATCATCAGCAATAAAACAAAGCCACAGCATGACAAAAATCCAACAGCTTCAAACTACAAAATAAAATACTTGCCACAAAAACAGTTCAAAAGCACAAGAAGTAATAATGATGTGATGAATACATTTAAACTCCATTAACATAAAATTCAGGACTACATACAAGCCTGAATCCACACAGCACACACACTACATACATGTGACCTCAGGGAACAAGGTCATGGAAAGCCCTTATGTACACTAAGAAACTTTTCCGAGCTCTTTGAAACAACACATCACGTGCACCAAAGCACATGATGTTTCCTCGAAGTGATGAATG
The DNA here is from genome assembly GCA_020233015.1 of Callinectes sapidus. NCBI lineage: Eukaryota > Metazoa > Arthropoda > Malacostraca > Decapoda > Portunidae > Callinectes > Callinectes sapidus. Next base: position 12,443,179 of record CM035193.1, read on the forward strand.
TCACTTTCTGCTGTGAATAACACCAGAAGCAACATGTTCCTGTCTAAACTTCAAGTACACATATAACTGGCATTTTTTACCAACCTGATCAATACTTTCTGCCACAGATCGGTCATAAATCTTTGTGTCACAGTAACATGAAGATAAAGCTACACAGCAGGAGCATTTTCCTCAAAACAATCTTTGCCTGGAGTGTACAGAGAAGGATAGGGAAGTGTAGCACCCTCCTATGGTTCTTGACAGATTTCTGTACCTTGCTAATTGTTCCAAAACAGCAAACAGTACAACCCTGCCCTCTGATTATGGAGACCCACCAACAATCTGTAACTACTGTCTTAACTACTGATACACTAGGATATCTTTATGTACACTATACATATACATAGAGTTTCCTAAAATTTACTCAATTGTTGTGGATGAATCATGAAAGAATATATGAATCTTTATACCATAAAAATGAACATGAGAAGGCTACCTGCCACCACCTGAGACCCACCTGCAGGCGAGTGTCTCAGGGTGCACAGGGTGGCTCCAGGGCTCAGGCGCTCACTGAAGGTCCAGGTCACTGTCCTCCTCATTGGCCTGGCTAGTGAGTGCCACGGACGGCCGTCCACATTTCTCCTGAAGCTGTCAATAAACTTATCTTAGACTTCAACATCTAAACAGATACTGCTACATGGTGCTCCTTGTGCTTCTCAACAATAACATGACCATAAAGGGATGTCAGCCAAGGGCACACAAGACAAGGTTCAACACACACACAGACACACACACACAAACACACACACTTGCAGCTATAATGTATAAGAAGTACTGCCTGATGACACTAGTTCATTCTAGAGGTTAAAGAAGACATTTTGTACCCCTCCATGTACATCTTATTGATACTGACTATACTAACCTCCTCTTCAGAAGACATACTGTCATCATTTATCTCAAGAGAATTGTCAGTTAGTGATGAGTTGCTACTATTTGTGTCCGAGTGGCTTATGTTCAGCATACAGATTCCATCCTCAATCAAAGAGAGACACGAGCCTGGTGTGTCACTGCTAAGCGAGTCATTACTGAGGCACCAAGGGTCATGGATAAAGCTGCCAGGGTCAAGTGATGATCCACTCCTGTCACTGTCATAGTGTGCACAGCTCCTCCTCCCAGGGGATAAGTCACTGTCAGAGCCACCAGGGGTACAGCACACACACACCTCACTAGTGCTACTATCAGAACTCTCACTGGAGGAGCTGCTAACACAATGCTGTGGACGGTACCTAAGGCCAGGAAATGACTCTATGGCATAGCCCTCCAAGACGTGCAAGCATTGGTCATGGCTGAGCTGAGGCTTTACTGTGGGATCTCTGTGTTGATTTGAAGCAAATTCCCATCTGCTATGTTCACCATCTATCATAATGTCACTTTCCTCAAAGGATGAAATATCTTCCTGTGGATGTCCCAAAGTAATCTTAGAATTCACATTAACATTACACAAAATTGTATCTCAACTGTCATCACCAGCAAGTCTATCTTGCATTACAAGAGTACAGGGAAAGACTGCATTCAAGCAAGCATCAGTCTACTGAGGCAAAGGTGTTTGAAATAACCAAACAAAACACACAATATCCCCAGTTGTTCACCTACATCAAGAATTACCTCTTTCCATGATCCTGACTGAAGGATGCAGATGAGGATGACTGTCATGTTGTCACAGCCAAGGCCACCCATCTGGCAATCTGGTGCTAGGCAGCGGGTCATCAGATCCTCACACACGTCCTCCGGCTCCATGCCTTGAGACAGACGCAGCCTAACAAAGTTTACCACCTCCTGTACCATAGAGAACAGCACTGCATGATACCACCAACTGACACTCATGTAAGAGCTGGCCTTCACCACTGCATGGCTCATTATCACTCAAAAAACAATTCCTGAACATCTCTAGCACTTGAGTTGATGCAAGTGTGATGTCTCCAGTATGCTGCAGCTCAGTGCTAAGAAATGACAATTAAACAAGCAAATGAATACTACCAGAGTTAATACACCACACAAGTGGACAGTGTGATGCAATCCTCACCTGATTGGTCATCACATCCCAGATGCCGTCACATGCTAGAACAATGAATTCCCAATCGTCCGTCAACTCACGCACCGTCACATCGGGACAAGCTGGTACGGTGCGAGTGTAAAATGGAGAAGCATTGACAATACATTCCTCACAAAACAATCAATAAAACTGTACATTTATCATTTATGATGGTTCATTTATACCCCAAGACAGTCTCACCTGTGACAATCTGCTCCTCTGGGCCTTTGAGTTCATTCTTCTTGAATACAAAGTCTCCCAAGGCTCTCGAGAGGGCCAGGTTGCCGTTCACTCTGTTCAGTTCTACCCAGCCACCTGCTGCTGTAATCCTGCGCTGCTCTGAGGCAAGGCTGGGCTTGTGGTCACTGCTCAGTTCCTCCACGCGTCCACTCACACTTGCAATGGCGCGGGAATCTCCTACATTGCCCTGATAATAAAATGTTCCCTTTAACTCACTTTGACAACCACACACTTCACATCAAGTATAAGATCACAAGATGATAGGTTTGGAAACTCATGCATATGACAAATACTATGTACACTAAAGATCTAGGGTGTGTGTGTGTGTGTAGATCTGGAGGCAAGCCTCAGACAAATGTTCACTCACACAGTAGATGGTCCTGTTCCTCAAGAGGCAGCAGATGGCAGTTGTACCGGCAAGTTCATCCTTCAGCACCTCGTCTGTCTGCATTGCATTGTCCAGGTCTAGGAAGCCCTGAGGTGAGGCAGTGTGGACCAGACGTCAGTAACAGAGGGACATTTCAAACAGAAAAGCTTACAGCATTTTCCTACACCAAATGTAAACTTATACACAAAATGCAACAAGTGTTCTGCAAGATCATGGAAGTGAAGGCTAGAATTGTAACCTGCTTGACGGCCGCCTCAATCTGTCCTGCCGAGTACTCTGGCCTGTTGACGATGGTCTTGTGGAGGTGTTTGCCTGCGTGCTGGGCAATACGCGCACCTGACCACCGTAACAATAGTACCTCATGTAAGCAATTCAAATACATTTCTCAATCTCATTTGTATAATCATCACTTAAACATCTATCATGAACACTACCCATAAGACAAGTATGTGTATCTGAGGGAATAATAAAAAACAAAGTGTCATAATAATAAACACAAAAAGACCAGACACGAGACCATTCCTACTGACCTCCATGTCCGTCATACACAGCAAAGAAAGCAGTTCCCGGGTCATCAGGCAGAGAGAGGATGGTGGTGTGGGCATCCTCCATGTTGACCCTCCAGCCCTGCATGCATGATGCGCCCACCCTCAGCCATGAGTTCTCACAGCGCGACGTCTCCTTCTGTGTCACCGGCTCACTCAGTGTCTGGCCCATACTGAAGGTCCTGCTGGGTGTGTCATATCATCATCAACAACAAAGTTAGTAATTCTGTATTTTTTTTCATAATTTATGGGTTTTAAAGGTAGTGGATCAATGAAAAACAGTTTACCTCATAAAGATAATACCATAATTTGGTAAAACTACTGGGTTAGACCTCCCCCTTTTACTCCATCCTACCCCACCTCCAGTCATCCCCAGCAAGGTTTTGGGGAATGTGGGGGATCAGGGATTTTAGGGGGGAGGGCAAAACAGGTGACATATGACAATCAGGGGGACAAAAACTCTGAGCACAGAATGTCACTCTTTTTTTATTGCAATCGGAAAAACTCTAAGGACAAGCTAACTAAATCTAACCAAACCTTAAATAAGAGATAATGTATGTTTATTGCTTGTTACAAGCATCAAGATTCAGGAGCTCTTTACTTCGCCATGGAGCTGCTGTTGTATACTGCTGCTGTGAAGAGGTGAAGTGTACACTCACATAGTGACCTGACCTGACCTCTGGCCATGATTTTCACCTCACCACCTTTCCATCACAGTGACACTGAACACAAGGGCCAAACTGATCCCACAGTTGCACTCAATGTTGGACTATGAGCGGGTATTGTGAGGCGAGTCTCACACAGGTAGCTGAGCGCCCTGGAGTGACGCAGCATGCCAGTCCAAGCAGTATTTGACAGCCGTCTTGCAGTAACACCAAGGTGCTAACAGTAGAAAAAGGGGCAACGGTTGCACTTCACCTGACTTTACTCACCTTAGGCTTAAGGATTCACTAACACAGGTGACCTGGCTTCCACATGGACTCACCCTTGTCAATTTCACCTTGCCTCACCCACACTAATCACTAACATCACTCACCACACCACTCCTTAACATTTGTTGTTGTCATTGTATTTGACAGTACTTGAAAGTAGAAGTATAATGGTTGAATACTTTAGTTTGAGTTCTAGTACAAGCACTACGGAAATGTTAAACCCAAGTAGGAGGAGGAGTACAGGTATTATGTATTTAAGTACGAATACGAGTACATGTAGTTGGAGGCAAGCCTGGTAAGTATTGTATTACCTTACACTGTGTTTGTAATGATTAGCAAGGAGGGTTCACACTGTAGACTTACGGTTAATTCTTGTTACCCATTACCATGTGATGGGAATGAGACATATCAAGCCAATGGATAAGATAAGCGTGTGTAGCGTGTTATGGTGACCATGTGGTACATTTATTATAACAACATACCATACCTGTCTACACCACACCGCGCACCACACTCGCACGACCGCACCACAACCACACCCACATCCGCCTGCCCCGCCACAGCTGCACCCATGCCCACCACACATGCCCTCACACCCACTGCCACGCCACCTACCACAATCCAGTGTCTATAAAGCCCGCTGTGTCTTAGTGTCCAGGGTGAGGTCGAGGCAGGTCACCAGGGCGACATGTAAACACCGTCGCGTTCGAATAGGGCTGAAATATGGCTACTTTTCATTTTTTTTTTTTTTTGCTATTGTTTCTCTAATATTTGTATGAAGAATGATAGAAAAGTTTGGTTTATTTAACGTCTTTCCATTGTTAGTTTTAAGTCTACTAGATTCACTCTGTTTATTTTCAGCCATCAACTGATTCTCTATTCTCTGTACGTAAAAAAGACAATTAACTTTTTCTATGCAATTTTCAACGAGCATTGTATCCATTAAGACTTCAAATATTACGATTATAACATGTCATGGGTGCATTCATATGTGCGTTAAATTTGGTTCCGGCGCGGCGGGGCGGATGTATTCAAGATAAAGAAGATCCTGTAGGGTTAGTTCAGAGATAAAGGAGAGGAGAAGACTAAATAGAAAGAGAAGAAACTCCTTGAATGAAGAGGAAAAAGATAAATGAAAAAAGCATAAGATTTCCTGATGGGGATGGAATAGTCTGGTAAGTCTGGAATAGTCTGGTAGTCTGGTATATCGATGTGTGTTATTCACCTCGGTCGCCTGCTGGTCACCCAGCCAGCCTTTCCCTACGGAGCGAGCTTAGAGCTCATGTAGACCGATCTTTGGGTAGGGCTGAGACCACATCACACACCACACACCGGGAAAGCGAGGCCACAACCCCTCGAGTTACATCCCGTACCTACTTGCTGCTGGGTGAACAGGGGCTAGATACACACAAAGAGGCTTGCCCATTTGCCTCGCCGCAAATGGGCAAGCCTCTTAATGTGTATCTAGCCCCTGTTCACCTGTGTGTGTGTGTGTGTGTGTGTGTGTGTGGAACGTAGTATAATGATGGTGTCACGTGGTACCAGCATGATCTTGTCACGGATGTTATGATATATGTAAATTAATATATCGGTGGGGGAGGTAAGGGGAAACACAGCTGTAGGGAGTTCAGTTTATTTTCTATCATTTGGAGAAACATTTGATTTTTTCTACCCAAATCTGAACGTGTACGCTTGGTGGCTTCTCTGATCTCCTAACCATCATTTTCTTGTGAGTAAATCCTTTATTCAACGACAAGCTGCGCGAATATGAATGAATAATGAATAGATAAGGAAGATGATAATGGACAGATTTCTCTAAGTCCAAGCTGTCTTTATTTTCGGATATGTGGCGGTGGCGGTGGCGGTGGTGGTGGTGGTGGTGTCTGTGCTTGGTGAAGGGGAAGGCGGGGGGGTGAGGCGACGGTCCACCTCCTGCAGCGTCATTCGGAAGGCAGGACTGAGGGCCACGCAGGGGTAGGATGTCTGCACCAGGGACAAGGCTTGGGCGAAGGACATGCGTGTAATCTGAAATGCAAGGCTCTGTGTTAGGGATAGACTGATTCATTGAACACAAGAACAATAAGCAAATAAGAAACTACAAGGAGCCACACGCGCATGGCAGTCCCTCCGTGAAACATTCCTATCTGTATCTTCCTCTCATTCTCATCCAAAACTCTGTCATATCTTCTTTTGACTGACATAAAGCATCACAACAATGGGATCATAATATGGAACATAGCATCATGAAAGTGTATTCGGTAACATATGGAAATGTGAGGGAAGTGTGAGGATGCTCATAAAACCTACTCACACATTGAAACACAGAAAAAGAAAGAAAAGAAAAGAAATCAAGTAAAAAAAAATGATAGATGATGGGAGATAACACAACAACCAAGGGTGTGAGGCTGAGGAGCCAGTGGAGTGTCTGATAACAACTCACGGTCATTAGGTAGAGGATAACCAGCGCTGGGGCGCGACTTTGCCCTTTGTAACTGTGGACGAGCACGTTCTTCCCCTTCAGGTGAGCGGCGTGGATGAAACGAGTCACTTCAGAGCTAAACTGTGTTATGTCTACTTCCTCTGCGTCAGGAATGTCGATGCACAGCCTAGAGGAGGAAGGGAAGTGAGCTTACTGACTGAGAGACACACGAGGCACCACCAGGACCCTTTTGTGTGCCCCTCCCTTTTCCTGGTAGATCCGTGGTCACTGTTACCCTGGAACACACTCACCTCGACCTGTGGTGCGGCGTGGTGAGGGGGCAGGTGCAGGGACAGATGGACTTCTTGTCGGCAGGCACCTGAACTGGCCTCGTGCCAGAAAGGTCCACTACGCACTGCACATTCAGGCGGCAGAGCAGAGGCTGGCTGTAGGCGGCGGTGATGTTGCCCAGGTAGAGTCCTTCCACCACCTACCCTTGTCAGTCATAGCAGAACAGAGCAGAGGAGAATATATCACTTGGCAATTATAAAATGGTCATGATGGGTAAGTTCAAGCCAATTGGTAAAGGCTCAGAACTCCCTGTCTGCCTGTGTGCTTCATTCCTTACACTACTTGAATATTCTCAAGAGAGAGAGAGAAAAAGAGAGAGAGAGAGAGAGAGAGAGAGAGAGAGAGAGAGAGAGAGAGAGAGAGAGAGAGAGAGAGAGAGAGAGAGAGAGAGATCAGACACTTCTCTAATTTTGGCTAAATCTGAGTGGGTCTTTATATGATAATGACAGAGGCGTCCATTAGGACTCTTCTCATGAATGACGTGGATTTAACTACATATTTTGAAATGGTCTCACTGAAACTTCATTACAAGTACAAAGAAGCCAGGTAGTGTATCCCTGGCGGATCACTGAGGCGGAGCATGTACTACTACTGTACTCCTCCTACCAGCACGGGCAGTGGAGACACTCACGTAGGCGATGTTGTCGTCCCTGTACACCAGATTTCTCCTCGGAACAGTTTGGGTCGTGGTGTTCAGTGGTGTGTGGGTCACCTGTGTCCCCTCACATCCCCCAGGCCGGGAAGAGGAAGGCTGCACCACCTCCTCCATGAATGTCTCGCAGCTGTCATCTGCTGCAGCGCCATCGCTGTAGATAATATCATTGTAATGCATCTTGCAGCAGTAATAGTGGCTGCTTATTGATAAATCTAACAGTGTAAAAACAGACGATATACATGCACAATGCTAAATAAAGAGTTAGAAAAGAGCAGAAGAAAAATCAATAATAACATGATTTTGTATAACTGGAAGCACCATAAGTAAAGATAATAGATGGCTACACGACCGCCATCTGTGTCCACATAAGCTCTGCCAACCTCTGGAACTCTTCACGTGAGGGAAGTCACTATAGTAGTAATACAGCCACTACACTCAGCCTTGCAACTTTGAGGGACGGTCTTACTTGAAGAAGTGGTCGGTGTGGGTGTGCCTCAAGGCTGTCACTGGCCCCTCGAGGCTGTGCACTGTGGCGTGGGTGTGCTGGCCACCCGTTGGGTGTGTGACACTATCAGGGAAGGTATGGACCTCGCCTGCACACAGGGATGAGACTGGCTGGACCTTTATGTGGCTCCCCGCACTGCTAGTCACTTCACAGGGCCTCACCTGTGTGTGTGTGTGTGTGTGTGTGTGTGTGTGTGTGTGTGTGTGTGTGTGTGTGTGTGTGTGTGTGTGTGTGTGTGAAAGAGAGCAAGGCAAGGGTACGCATGCATTTGAAAATCAATCATAATTAGAACATTTGTATGGATCAGATGATTACCGGTAATGCGTAATAATACTAGTAAATTAGGTATTAGAGCCAGAAATTGATCTTTTTACTGTATCAACAATAAGTCACTACGTCCATAAAGACGATGACTCACCATTATGTTGGCAGTGGGGCCCTCGGGTGGGCAGCGTGTGGTTTGGGACGGGCCGGGGACCTTGCCTGTCAGGTGGCTCAGAGACGGGGATGTCTTCGGTACAGGGCTGGGGGAAGAGGAGGAGGAGGAACTGTGTGTGCCTGGCACCTGATGGGAAAGACAGACGAGTGTGGTTGGCTTTTGGTAAGAGAGACCTTGGTGAGTCAGTAGAATGGCAGATGTAAACAATGCGATAGTGGCGGTGGTCCTATAGCATCGCATCGCGGCGCCGCAGCTTACCTTGAGGAGCGTGGCGCCTCTGGCCTGAGGCTCCAGCAGCACCAGGTCCTGCATCTTGCGGGAGTCCCTCCTCGACCTTATGAGGGCAAGCGCCACTTCAGGGTCAGGTTCTGACAGGTCACCTGATGGGGCCGAGGAGCGCCGGGGTTCCCTCCCATTCTGGTACAGCCCTCCAGAGTCCCGACGGTCTTCCCCCTGAGGACTGCCAAACCACCATCAGGAGAAGCAGCAGTTCGCTATTGGAGACATTATGCATCCCAGAGGCTCTGTACATTGCTGCTAAGACACGCTATTAACTGTTAAGGTGTGTGGCGAACGTTCTCTCATTCCCTCCGTTGAGGAGCTGTGGTGTTTAGCACAGCGGCCTCAAGCTCCCTGACTACTGACTGGCGCTACTCGTGGCTGTCACTGAAGCACACTTGGTGTGTCCTGAAGGTGTTATCATAGAAGATCCCTTTCTCTTTTAGTGACAGGTTAACACTGCATGCAACAAGACATGTGAAGTGAGCAGCACACACACACACACACACACACACACACACACACACAAATGCCTTGAGGCGGGGATGCGAGGGCGAGTTGGGCGGGGCGGCAGCACTTACTACAAGTTGGCGGCCCATGCGAAGGAGGACGCCGGGCGGGGCGAGCGGGACGAACACCTGGTGGAGGCCGCACTTCTCCCGCCAGACGACCGCCATCTCTGTGGATGTTAAGAACCCATAGAGCTGAGCCTCCCTCTCCCTCCGTGTCTCCTTCACTACTCCTACTCGTGAGTCAAGGCGAACAACAGCCAGTGAACAAGAATTACCGCAGCACCCTTCAAGCTAAAACCATCCTGGCTACTGGAGGGCTGCGGGAGGAGTGGCAGGTGCGGGATGAATGAAGGAGGCGAACACTACCTATGACTCCAAAACACGCACTGCTACTCACGGCGAGGCTGAGGGAAGGCTTGACGGTGAGGTTAGGGCAGGAGTGGGAAGGAGTGCGGTACAACGTGGCGGCGGTGATGGTGGTGGTGGCGGCGGTGGTGGTGGCAGAGGTAGCGGCGATGGTAGTGCGGGCGTCCTGTGGGGAGCTGTAGAATCCTTCCCATCGCGTTCCTTCCTGCACATACACCTGCCAGATGCCACCTTCAGTACACACACACACACACACACACACACACACACACAGACACACACACACACACACACACACACACACACTTAGCACCTCCAGCAGCCTCCCTTCTTCAGTAGCTCCACCACACGCACACTCACACGCACACACACATGCAAACCCAAACGCAACCTTTCCTATTTTTCACTCTCTCCCTCCTCCCCCGTCCCCAGTCCCTCCGCAGCTGAAGGAAGGGCACTTGGACTTGCCTGGACATTGGAGGGCGTAGCTGACCTGCCAGAATCCGTGCTGGTGCGTCGTGGGGGAGGCGGCGAGGCACACACACGCCTCCTCGCCTCTCCTTCAGCTACCTGAGAGATGAAGGAGAAGTAAAGGGGTGGGAGGGAAATGAAAAGACAGATGGAGAAGGAGGAAAAGGAAGATAAAGGAAAGAAAGAAGGAATGAAAGAGTGGGAGGGAAATGAAAAGACAGATGGAGAAGGAGGAAAAGGAAGATGAAGGAAAGAAAGGAAGAAGGAATGAAGGAGTGGGAGGAATATAAAAAGACAGATGGAGAAGGAGGAAAAGGAAGATGAAGGAAAGGAAGAAGGAATGAAGGTGTGGGAGGGAAATGAAAAGACAGATGGAGAAGGAGGAAAAGGAAGATGAAGGAAAGGAAGAAGGAATGAAGGATAAGAAATGAGATTAAGGTAGAAATAGAGGATAAGGAAGAAAATGAAGGAAGGTTGGTTAAGGAAAAAGAAAGGATAATAGAGTAGAAATGGAGGATAAGGAAGAAAGAAAAGGAAGAGGGGATGAGGGAAAAGAAATGAGACTACGTAGGGTAGAAGTGGAGGAAACGGAAGAAAGGCATGGAGGAATGAGAGAGACTGAAGGGAAATAAGGAAAATATAAATGAGACAATGGAGGAAAGAGAAACACGGAACCAGAGAGAGAGAGAGAAAAAACAAGACATCATAGAAACAACAAGAAAAAAAAAAAACTTGGACATAAACAAACAAGAAAAAAAATAAGGAAAGAACAGAAAACACCACACAAAAAAGAAAAAAGAAAAACAAGAAAAGGAAAATAAGATAAAAAAGAGAAAAATGTTAGTTACTCCTTCCCACACAAACCCACAAGCACACAAACACATCATTTAGAGTTTCCCGGCTTGTGTTGTTGTGTTGGCATCTGTGGGTGGTATATCTCCCAGGGAAGGGGCAAGGTGCACGTGAGGTGGGCAAGGAAGGGAGAAAGGAAGAAGTTACAGGTAGTGGTGAGATTTGGTGCGTGTTGAGGGAGCGTCTGTCAAGTGTTGTGCTGCCCTGGTGGTGAGGGAAGGAACTACGAGAGAGAGAGAGAGAGAGAGAGAGAGAGAGAGAGAGAGAGAGAGAGAGAGAGAGAGAGAGAGAGAGAGAGTAAAAAGATGATGAAACAAACAAACATACAAAAGATACATTTACTGATTTGTGTATGATCATTTTGTATCCATGCAGTCTCTCTCTCTCTCTCTCTCTCTCTCTCTCTCTCTCTCTCTCTCTCTCTCTCTCTCTCTCTCTCTCACCATAACTAATTATTCCCCCACCGTAAGAACATTAATTCACACGTGAGAAATTTACCTGTCTGAGAACTGTAATTAATGAGCCACTGATCCCTACCACACCTGAACGGCCCTTAGGTGTATGTGTGCGTGTGTGTGTGTGTGTGTGTGTGTGTGTTTAGACCCAGGGCCCGTATTGACAGTCTTGTTTTTTTTAGCCATTATCTCATCGGCAGTAAATTTGAAGCTTTTTTTTATGAGATAATGGCCAAAATGCAAGACCAATTTTGGGTTAGGTTAAGATGGATTTTAAGACAGGAAACTCGTCTAAGGAAAAAGCTACAGATCTAAAAGAAAATAAAAGAAAAAAAGAGCTACATATCTAAAAAAAGCTACATATCTAAAAAGCTACAAATCTAAAACTAAAAATCTAAATCTAAAGCTAAAAACCTACATATCTAAAAAAAAAAAAAAAAAATCGTCTAAGGAAAAAGCTACACATCTAAAAAACTGTTCATACGGACCCAGAAGCTTCCCTATATCTCGTACTTGACCTATTATCACCCTCCCTCCCTTTCCCCTCCCTTCCCTTCCCTTCCCTCCTCCTTCACTGATAACCCTATCTCAGCCACTCTATAACAGGAGGGCCACTGACCCACACGCACCCTGCTGGCTCTGTGTATAGTCACCCTACATTCCAAGACCTAATATAGACTCATTTCAAGGGAGGATTATTCTATTTCTATTTAGCCCTTTCAGTACTGGGGTGAATTTTTTGTATTTATTCTGCTTATTATTTGGCGATTTTGTACAGCTTCAGGAACTCATGTGGGGGTTGAAATAGTACAGACTCTGGCCACTAATCTTCTGACCTCCATAGACTCTTGCTAATGTCAATCAAATCGTCTAATCACACTCAAAGCTCGTGATAAATATGTCCCAGTACTGAAGAGGTTAATCAAAGTATTAATGATGTAGATGAATTGTTAAATTATATCCAGAATCCCGCAAAACACGCAGATAAAATTAATCAAGTTTCGAGGTATAAGCTGTTACTCTACACCCGCCTGTATTTTTCAGTTATTAAGAAAAACCTCTTGATCTGAAGTTAGCTAAGGGTGTTGGTGACGTCATTAAAGGGGTTTGACCTCGTATTAATAGAGATTCTTAAGTACGTAACTTTTTTTTTTTAGACGAATTTTCAATCTTAAAATCCACCTTAACCTTCGTAAATATGTCTTGTGCTTTAGCCATTATCTCATCAGCAGCTTCAAATCTACTGTTGATGAGATAATGGTTGGTGTCTCCCAGTGGTGCAAGGTTATGTATGCCTCGTCTCTCACCATTGGAGTAATTGACACTGATAACTCAGCTATTCATGTGTCGTTCATTTATTCACGGGTCTCATCAAAGACTGGTGTGTTGGTGGCTTCTCCTTTTATGCCATGGATCTAAATTGGTTTTTATACGTGCTGCAATCAGCTTTTATTATTGATGTATTGAAGATCCATTTCTCCTTACTGTTTGTTTTGGTAGTTAATGTTTTATCTTGGTGAAAGAAACTTAATTTTCGTGTTTACATATTTTCGTTACTCATTTCTATGATTATCTGTTGTCAATAGTGTTGTCAGGGAAGAAACTCGCTTGTCAGAGGAGTGTCACGAGAAACGCTTTAATAGTATATGAAAGTATATACATCCCTTCTTTACTGAGGTGAAGTGGAGATCAACTATGGAAAATAAGAAGGAAAAGAAATGAAAAGTTTAGTATTAAAAAGAAAACAACAATTAAAGATAACATGAATGAAACACTGAAACGTCTGTGAATGAGATGAGACACAGGAACACTTGAGACGTACATTTGTATTCTCGAACACCGCTGTGCTTCACCTCCACTATTTCATAAGACTTTACTTGAATTTACACGAGTTTTATAATCTGTTTTTATGGTTCTAGAGGCAGGGTGATAAGTTTACCACATTATTAACTAGATAAGCACCCTTGAAAACACCGCTAATCATCTCGGTGGCCTTGGAAAACAGTCGTGGAGAGAGAGAGAGAGAGAGAGAGAGAGAGAGAGAGAGCGTTTCTGAAGATGAACCATAATATACCCATAACTCCGCCATTTCGATCCTACCCCTCACAGACTGCAGCTAAGACCGTGAGAACTGAAAACAAGTAACCAGTCAAATTTCACCACCACAGCCTTACCATAGTGACGTGAAGATACGATGGTGCAGAGAAGGACGGCCAAAACACCAAGGGAAAGGCAAGTTCTCTAGTTTATAATACCGTGTCACTTTCCAAGGTGAGGATTTTCTAGATAGGCTTATAGGAATCTTGGAGAGAGGACAGTGTGTGTGTGTGTGTGTGTGTGTGTGTGTGTGTCGGGTTATCAGAGGTGGCAGGTGGCGGGGAGATAGCTGTAGTGTGAGTCAGGGTTAGTTGAAGGAAGAATGGCTACTGATGGGAAGGGTTCGTAGGACTGTGTGTGTGTGTGTGTGTGTGTGTGTGTGTCGTCTTCCTCCTCCTCCTCCTCCTCTTCTTCCTCCTCCTCCCAAACTTAATTTCTCCTCTTGTCTTTTTTTCTTTCTGTTAACTTTTGGCTTTCTTCAGTGTGTGTGTGTGTGTGTGTGTGTGTGTGTGTGGGTGTGTGTGTTCCTGTGTGTGTGTGTGTGTGTGTGTGTGTGCTCAGTAATAAAATGATTTTTACGTTTTGATTGATTTATTCATATTTTCTCACATGAATGTATTAAATTAGTAATAACACACACACACACACACACACACACATACACGTAAGGGGTCGACTGAGCAATGCCAGGCGCCTCCTCCTCCTCCTCCTCCTCCTATAGATGGCATTGGGTGGTGCTTCTAAATTTGGGACTGATCCCTTCCTCTCCCCTCTCTCCCCTTTCCTCCTCCTCCTCCTCCTCCTCCTCCTCCTCCTCCTTTAGTGAGTCTGAGTGTTTAGTTTCCTGTTGGCTGATGATCTCTTTGCGTGTCTCTCTCTCTCTCTCTCTCTCTCTCTCTCTCTCTCTCTCTCTCTCTCTCTCTCTCTCTCTCTCTCTCTCTCTCTCTCTCTCTCTCTCTCTCTCTCTCTCCGAGAGGATGAAAAGGGATACACTTATTCATATTTATACTTTTATTGATTTTATTGGTATTTAGTTTCATTTACTTTATTGTGAATTTTCATCGTCTTTATTAGTAAATTAGAAAGATATACATACATACATACATACAGACAGACAGTTGATCGTGTTGTGATCGGCTGGTGAAGGTTGTCCTGTCACGTGATTGGCTTCCTCACGTGACCTTCTTGGCGAGGTCACATTAGGGGGAGGTCATCTGAATGCCTTTTTTTTTTCTTCCTTTATTCATTTCATTGTTGATCTTTTCTTTTGTTTCAATTTTTTCTTGTATTTTCTTTTATTTTCTTTATCCTGTTGTGTTAACTTTCGTGGTGCATGTTTCTCTTCTTTTTATTGTATGCTATTTTTATTTTTTTATTTTATTTTTGCAGTTATTTGTTTATCCATCTATTTATTCTATTTATTAATTTCTCTCCCCCCCCCTCTCTCTCTGGATGCATCATTATATTAACTATGATCATCAGAATATAAAAATTGAATAGCTGGGTGTTATGATAATGGTGAAATTAATCATTTACAGTCAACTGGTTTGAATATACGCTAAGCTGTGAACACTTTATTGCTTTGGGTTGTGTTGATATTTTGTTGTCCTTCTCTACTTCACCTCTGCTATTTCAAAAAGCTTCATCCATATGCACACGAGTTTTTAAGATGTTTTTACGGTTCTTGAGGCAGATTGATCGCATTTCTACATTGTTAACTAGCGAAACTCTCTTGAAAACCCCGCTAATCATCTTTATGGCCTTGGAAAATTGTTGTGGTGAGAGAGCAAAGCGTTTCTGAGTATGGACATTAGATTTGTTATTTGAAGAGACGGTGGCGGTGGTGCAGTGTGATCTCCGCCCCGAGTACCACGATCCCCACTGCCCAGGACATGGCGATGATGGTGAAGAGGGTGCGCAGGTGGTGGAGGGAAAGAGGGGCCAATCTCTCCTCTTCACCTTCTGTTTCTTCCCCCTCCTCCTCCTCCTCCTCAGGGTTCCTCGTGTTCTTCTCCTGTAGCTCCTTGATACGTTTGATGTGCATCCACCTCTTGAACTTCAGACTCTCCTCCTGAGGGAAGGGAAGGGAAGGGAGGTGTTTATAGGCTCGTATTCTCAAACACTTCTGTACTTCACTTCCACTATTTCAAAAAGCTTTATTTCAATTTATACGAGTTTTAAAAGATGTTTTTTTTTTTCACGGGTTAAGGGCAGAGTAACAAGATTCCTACATAATTAACTGGAGAAACCACTTGAAAACTCCGTGGTGAATAAGCAAAGCGTTTCTGAATACGAACTATAGGTCGGTATTAAAAAACGCATTGCTCTCTCACCACTCCTATTCTCCAGAGCCACATAAATGATTAGCGGGGTATTCAAGAGTGTTTCTTGAATTAATAATATAAAAATCTTGTCAGTCTCCCTCTAGAACCGTAAAAAACACCTTAAAAACTCTTGTAAATTTATATACGGCATTTTGAAGTAATGGAGATGAAGCATAGAAGTGTTTGAGAGTACGAGCTATAGTGTCTGTGATGTGGTGGAGGGAAGGGAAGGAGGTATAGTGTTGTGGCGTGGCGGAGGGAAGGGAAGGGAAGGGATTACCAGATATCGTGCCAAGGAAATGTGAAAAGATTATAGGCTTTCCTCGTGAAGGATGTGAAGGGCATAATATAGTTTTGTGTCTGTGACGTGGTGGAAAGGAAGGGAATGGCTAACAGTGTTGTGTTTGTGATATGCTGAGAGAAGAGAAGAGGTTATCAGGAACTCGTGATAAGGAAACGTGAAGAAATAAGCATTAGTGCGAGAAACCGTCAGACCTACACGTGGCAGTTCCTGTGTGGAGCATGTCTATCTATTTCCACTATCCTTGCTCCCCCATAAGTTAATGTTTCCTATTGACTCAACGTTAACAGCCTTCGCATGCAACTGTCACTTTATCAATTTATCTGTATTGTGATTCGTGTATTTATTCCTTAATTCGTTTTCATTTATCTCTTTACGTATGAAATTCTGCCTGTGTTAGATTTATGAATAATGAACAAAATGATAAGCTCTGCTCAATTTCCTACTTAAGGAAACTGATTACTACTAAAACAACATTTAAGAGGAAGATTTCAAGACAGTTATCCCTACCTTTGACTAACTAACTCTTTCGGACCAGTAAGGGGGCTGGCAAATTAGTGGGATGTTCTTATCTTTTGTTGCCTTTAGCCAGCTTCCCTCTCTTACATACAAAGAATAAAAGAAATTAAAGTTTGGTAGTTAAGTAGCACCTTTTCTGCATATTCTGAAGTGAGTCCCGCACGAACACTGACAACGTGACACGACAACACTTCACTGTCCCCATTCTCTCATAAAGTTTGGCGTCCTGATGGTGGCTGTCATGCACCGGACACAATGCATCTATGTACTTGAAGCGCAGCGCCATCACCACACGTGTCTATTCTCGCGTGGCACGGGAACTGCGTCATCATGTTATCACTCAACCAGCCATCATCGGGTGGGAAAAAAGAATGAAAGAAAAATAGACAGATAATAAGACTTTCGGGGAAGGGAAGAAGTACAAGAGAATCGCGTGTCACATTTCGCATTCATTCCCCTTCCAAATTTATCAGCTTATGAATCTACTTCGAGACAATTATCGCGTGGTTATTATGTACTCACGCTTGACATTCTTGCACGGTGGTGGTGGGGTGCTTGTGTTGGGGGAAGGAGGGACGGCGACTGTGCTATTCATATTGTAACTCAGCAGGGAAATGACACAGGGAGGGGAGGGGCGGAGTGGGGAGGGGCGGAGCGGGGCGGGAATGTTGGGGTGATGGGAGGTCTGTGGTAGTAGAGCAGTGGTCCAAGCGTGATAGAAGCAAGGAGTGTGCTGAGGAAGGGGCGTGGGGAGGGGGGCAGTGTTACTAGCCATGTGGTTTTGAGAGACACTTGAAAATGACGCTGCTTTTCTTGGGGCATGACGAGGTTGGGCTACTGTGTGTGTGTGTGTGTGTGTGTGTGTGTGTGTGAGGGGTAGGGGGGGGGGGAGAGATATTTCATGCACCACTCGCCACACCAGGTCGGTGGGGCTGGTAGCACACAGCCCCGTGAGAAGAGAATAAGAGGTGGTCATAGCAGGCAGGCAGGTAAGACATTGGTGGCAGGGCAGGGCAGGGCGGGGCGGGGCGGGGCGGGGTGGGGCGGGGCGGGGCGGGTCTCACCGTGTACCAGTGGCGAACGAGTCCTGCCTCCACCATGCGGGTGATGACAACGTCAAACTTGTGTTTCCAGGGGACGTGCTTGGGGAAGATCCACACCACAGGGGACGGGAACATCTCCTCCTGGATCCGCGTGTAGTTGTTCACCTGAGGAACACAGGCGTTGAGACGTTCGGCGCGGAGTGCGGGGCGCAGGGTGCTGGGCGCGGGGTACAGGACACAGGGGAGGCTCCTACAGCGGTGATGGTGGAGGGTGACGGGTGGCGGGTGTAAGCAATGGCTCGGGGTGGCCAGCAGTGTGGGAGGTATATGGCATGGACGACACTGAGGCAAGGCTGCCGATACTCACCCTGTATTTGTATTTCGGCAACATGGAGGAGAAGGCCGTGGCGTCCACAAAGACGTGTGTGCCCTTCACCATGGCCCTGAGGACCTCCACCAGGGAAGGAAATAGGTCCACTTTCCTCCCCAGCGTGTAGTAAAGCTCGTCCGTAGAACTCCTGAGGCGGCCCGGCAGTTCTGAGCCGTAGTTCTCCATTCCCAGTCTTGAAGGGAAGCAGAGAGTGACAGGAAGTAGTACTAACAGTAAAGTATGATGATGATGATGATGATGATGTGAGTCAATGTGCAAGGGAAACCACCAGTACCTGTAGTGGCTGGCGGCCAGCTGGTGCAGAGTGCGCGGCACCGGTGGGTGGGAGGGTTTGGTGAGGATGGCCACCAGGTTGGTGGTGTACGCCGAGATGAGCACGAAGCAGAAGGCGTACCAGCACGTGACGAACACCTTCAACAGCATGGAGGTGGTCTGGAGGGGGATGCTGTGACCCAGTAGCCCTCGCTGCACACACAGCACACTGGCCACTACGCTGGCCTGCCGCTGTCCACTCACAGCATCCTGCACACCAAAGAAAATAGGATACAGGTATTTTCCGACAGTTTCGTTGTGGTTTTACCAGCGGACATTATACCTTACTCTTTATAGAAGTGATGGGCGGGAAGAGGTCCCGTGTCAGGCAGTGGTGAGGTCTGGGTCTGGAGGGGCGGCAAGTCTTCTTATAACACTGTCTGTTTATTACAGCCGTGGAATTTAATGTGTGATGTGATTCACATGAAGGCTTTCCTCATTCAGCAAAGTGCCCCTATCAAGTATTGTGGTACGCAACATTTTGGTCACCGCGAGTGGCGTGTGGGGAATGACTCACCTGCAGCATGACAAGGCCCACTGCCGCGGCGGAAGCAACAGCCACAGCGAGCCACACGTGCCCTGTGAAGGGCAGCAGCGGCGCCATCCAGCCCTGCACTGGGTCAGGCCTCACCACGAAGGCGCTGTAGCCCTCCGTCCAGAACCTGTCTGTGATGTCGAAGTCAGCATAGATCTGTTCGTCTGGAAAGGTGGAGATGCAGGAGAAATTGACGTGTCTGTTATACACCAGGCTGCTCCAGGAGCCATTCATTTTGGTGACCACCAGCATGTCTTCCTTCTTCTCCCACTTGAAGTTGTAGGTGAAGTTAAGGACAGCAGACAGGTGGTGTATCAAGGTGAAGGCGATCCCAGACACTTCCTTCTCGGGGTCATACAGGTGGAGGAACGGCCACTCGTGCGGCCACGCCTCAATGGTGAGCGCGTGGCCCTGCAGGCTGGGGAACCTGTCTGGGAAAAGCGTATTCCACTCAACGAAGATGTCAGGCTGCCAGAGTGCCAGGAGGCGAGGCTTGGCGGAACGCAGGGGAAACACAGTGTACACCCCCAAGGGTGCAGGGTGTGCCACCTCCCTTTCCTCCACACCGGCCACCAGTACCAGCCTCTCCACTCCCGCCAGGGAGGCGTCATTCAAGATGTCCTGGCCACCGATGTGCTGCAGGCTGAACAGCAGCAGGTTTCGTGGCCTCCAGGCCTGCCATAAGGTACGCAGGATTTGAGGATGAGAGTTGAGGAGAAGGACGAGATGGAGAGTGGAGGCGCTTTGAGTGTGCAGGTGAGGCGACCAGCTGTGAGGGGCATCCAGTGTGAGGGTGATATGGGCGGTGTTCTGCAAGCCCCTCACGCCCAGCACAGCCTGTCGTTCCCAGGGAGAGAGGGCGACATCCAGGTGGATGACAAGGGGTCTGTCCCGGAGCGGGCCGCTCAGCACTTGGGACAGCGCCTCCAGCCGCCTGAGGCTCAGCATTGGCCGCTGCTGGACAGGGAAGGCGTAGCCCGTGACTCGTGCAGCGTGAATGAGACTCAGAAGCAGCAGCAGCTGGCTGAGCCTGAGGACAGGACGAGAGGCGGCCATGGTGCTGCTCGGTGGACTGGCGTGGACTGCCTCACCGCTCACCTCAACATT
Source organism: Callinectes sapidus (assembly GCA_020233015.1). NCBI lineage: Eukaryota > Metazoa > Arthropoda > Malacostraca > Decapoda > Portunidae > Callinectes > Callinectes sapidus. The sequence continues at coordinate 12,463,288 of CM035193.1, forward strand.
GATCCAAATTTCTACTAATTCCTATAGAGGAATAACCGTCAAGTGATGTTTACACAATCGTAAGGAGCACACACAGACCCTAACTTTCTCATATTGCATATAAAATAGATCGATGAAGAAATAGCGTCTTTCAGCCTTTAAAAATCTACAGCGACGTGTCACAATGGTGACAGTGTTGAGGGCGGTGTGACTTCACTGCGCTACATCCAACGAGTCTACAGAAGCAAGATGCATTTGTGCTTGTTGGGCTGAGGAAGAAATCACTATTCGGGCCTGTGGCGCAGAAACACAAAATATTGGACTCCCTGGCTACACCTGGTTGTCTTGAGGGATTCAGTCATAACAGTTAACGGTGTATTATAAAATACATATCTGAAGGGTGTTGGCTTTACGGAAGTAACCGGAAGAGGAAGGGATAAAGCACACACACACACACACACA
>CM035193.1:12499635-12504635 GCA_020233015.1 Callinectes sapidus
TTTCCTTTGTATTCCTCCTCCCTTTCTTCCTCCTTCCTTGATAGCCTCTCGTTTCCTCCCCGTCGCTCTCCCTCTCCCTCTCCCTCTCTCTCTCTCTCTCGCCACGGCCGCCCAGACAGACAAGACTCACTCGCCTCCCGCTGAAATAAGTCATGCAATGTCGTTCCCGCATTAGTGGTTCATCTCGTTCCTCACAAACAACACCACGCAGAGGACCACCCCGGGGACGTGTGTGTGTGTGTGTGTGTGTGTGTGTGTGTGTGTGTGTGTGTGTGCGTGTGTGTGTGTGTGTGTGTGTGTGTGTGTGTGTGTGTGTGTGTGTGTGTGTGTGACGTACGGACCACCCACAGTACTCAGTAGAAACGCAATGTGACTCAATGTAGACATCAAATTGAACCACTGCAGCAAACCACCTTCATCCTCCTCCTCCTCCTCCTCCTCCTCCTCCTCCTCCTCCTCGTCCTCCTCCTCCTCCTCTTGCATCCCCCGGCGCCCCCTGCAGCTGTCCCCGCCAAGGTAAACTCCCGCGGCTTCGTCAGGGCTATTGGAGGAAACGAAAGGACAGGAAGGAGTAACAGACAAGCATGCAAATAGTAATACTCTCTCTCTCTCTCTCTCTCTCTCTCTCTCTCTCTCTCTCTCTCTCTCTCTCTCTCTCTCTCTCTCTCTCTCTCTCTCGTTCTCGCTCTCGCTCTCTTTCTCATTTTTGCGTTCATTTACTATTGTTTTTCCTCTTTTTCTTGTATTTTTTTCTTTTAAACCTCCATCCTTTACCTCGTGTCTACTTCATCCCGAACCTCTCATTTTCCCCGGATTCCTGTTGTTTCCCCTCATCACCACCGCATCACCACCGCATCACCACCGCATCACCACCGCACCATCCTTTACCTCATCACCCAGCGCTCTGCAAACCCTCAGACCACCTCATCCCACATCACCATCACCACTGCAGCTTGACAGTTACACGTACTAGTTAAGTCTGCTACCTTGTACCACCAATCTGCCCTTTCATCTTCTGTCCTCTCTCATTTTCCCTCCCTTCTCATCGGCCCTCCCCTTCTAGCCAAGCCTGCAAGTAGTGGAGTTAACAGCGGGGGCAGGAGAGTGAATCGAGTGCTCCTTTCTGTCTCTCATGGGTTGTAACACGATGAAATGGCTCTTAAAGGCGAAATGACTGCTTCTGAGGACTTCCTAGGAGCCGCCGCCCTGACACCCGCCGATCAGGGAGACCAAGGCACGGGAGAGGCGCTGGAGAGGCAAGGGGGTGAAGGGAGAGGTAGGAAAGACTATACCACTGTTGCTTGTTGAGGTGGTTAGTCATAATGGTGCTGTGCTAAAGATTCTGCCCCAGGTTCCTCTTTGTGGTTGGTTGTTTTTGTCTCTGTTTGTGTCTGGGTTACCTTTGCTTCTTATGTTCTTTTACTTTTTTTGTGTGTGCTTTATTTTCCTTCTTTATTTTTTTTCTTGATCTTTATCTTTGTATTTTCGTTACTTTTTTTTAGTTTTTTTTTCTTTATATTTTTTTCTTTATCTACGCTTTTATGTTTTTCTTCTGTGTGGTTTTCTTCTTCTCGTGGCTATCTCTGTGTCTGTTTTTGTTTGTGTCTGTCTTACCTTTGCTTCTTGTGTTTTTACTTAGATTTTAGTTTTTCTCTCATTCTTTAGCTTTTTTTTCTTGATCTTCGCTTTTTTTTATATGTGTGGTTTTCTTGTTGTTGTTGTTGTCTTTGCGTTTCTGCTCATGTCTATCTCACCTTTTCTTTTTGTGTTTTTACTTTGATTTTGATTTTATCCCTCTTCTTTCTCTTTTTTCTTTATTTTTCTTTATTTTGCTTTTTTTTCTATCTCTCTCTTTTGTGAGGCTTCCATTTTCTTGTCGTTGTCTGTGTATCTATTTTTTTTTTCCGTGTCTGTCTTAACTTTGCTTCTTGTGTTTTGACTTTTTTTCCTTTTTTCTCCTATTTTGTTTCTTTTCTTTATCTTGGCTTTCTTGTCTCTTTATGTAATGTCCTTCTTATCGTTGTCTTTTTATCCATGTGTTTGTATGTTTTTTATCCATCTCGCTATCTTTCTCATTTATTTATTCTTTTTTTTTTTAGTCTTCTCTCTCTTTCTTTTACTTTTATGTTCTTTTGTTCTGTTCTTTGATCATTTTTCAACTTCTCCCTCTCATCTGAACTCATCTATTTGATTTTTCCTGCCTCTTTTAATTCTCTTCTCTACTCGCCTTCTTCTTACTTATTTTTCTCCACACTATTCAATGATTTTTTTTTCACTTACCCACCTATTAATTTTCACATCTCAAGGTTTCAAGACGTATTTTCCCTTCGCCCCGCGCCGCGTCAGAGACAAACGCTTTGTTGGTCCCTGCATTCATACTCCTCTCGTGTGAATTACTGGCTTAAGCGATAATCATTTTTCAGCGCTTCACCGCCGCTTTGCTTGCCAGACATCTTAACCAAGTGAATAGCGACGCGTAGAAACCTTGTGAGAGTCTGGGAGGAGGTACCGTGCATAGTGTGTGTGTGTGTGTGTGTGTGTGTGTGTGTGTGTGTGTGTGTGTGTGTGTGCGCGCGCGCGCTTGTTTGTTTGTTTGTGTGTGTGTTTCGTGCTCCACATCGCCGGCCTGTATTGCTCTGCGTCACATTCACCGTGTTGCACAGATTGCCAGACGTTTTATTCCTGCGAGTCAAGAGTGCGTCATCCTGCAGCAGATTGTGGTGTTCGTATTGTGTTGTTATGTATGAGTTGTGTGCCCGCCATGAGTTTTGCGTCTGTTGCTCCTTTGCACATCTGCTCTGATTTGTTTTTATTCTGAGTATCTGGGCTGACTTCATATCCGAGTACATCTTTTGAACATGCAGCAGCAGCAGCAGCAGCTCCAACCAGTGCCCGCCGGAGCAAGTCGTAAACTTCTAATAAATTATACCCACATTGGGCATCAGGTGCCTGCGGCCGCGGCAGTCTGGTGTGCAGCCTCAAAATCTCAGCCACAAAAACATGAAGTGTGGGTGGACAGGTTCCCCTCCCCTACCCTCCCTGCCTTCCCCACCTGTCCTGCCTCGCCAGGTGGTCACCGGAGACAGTGTGGAGTGACTCAGCGGCTTGTTCCCCCCCTCCATCGTGGCCCTGCTGACCCATTGGACCCCCGCACCAGCCTGTCCGTCTGACCCAGTCCCGGCACGAGGCTTGGCAGGCGCCACATCACCGGTCAACATCGGCCAGCGGCAGCAGCAGCAGCAGCAGCAGGAGAAGGTCGTGCGGCCAAATCAGGTTCAAATCAGGGTAGCAGATGTCGCGTGGACGCAGCGCTCCAGGGAAATCAGGGTGTGAGCCGGACATGAGGTGACCGGCGGCGTGCCATGGCGGGCATAGGCGATCTGCGCGGGGCACGCAGGCCCGGGGCGCGGCGGGAGCTTGGGCGGCGTAATGAAGGTATGGGGCAGCGTCTGGAGTGTGGGCACACCTTAGGGTAGTGGCACGCTGGTGGTCCACGCGGGGCAGGCAGCCTGATGGGCGGCCGCCGCGCCGTAATGGGGTCCCCCGGCGGTTTATGTCTCACGATCTCAGGAGACAGCGGGGTAAGGGCTTCCCGCCGCTGTAATTAGTGTTTTAATTTTATAATATCACTGGAGGCATGTGGTGGTGGCGGTGTCACCTGTGCAGGCTGCTGACTTATTGCCACAACGCTTGTTGCCTTAACGACCAATATTTCTTTGTCCGCCGTGAGTCTGCTGCATGGAACCCGCATTACTCACACTCCCCCAAGTGAAAATAATGATGACCAAAGTAAAAACGTTACAAGATTATCAAACCATAAAAATTGCAAGTATTCAATTATCATTTGACCTAATGACCTGAACCCCACGGAGTTTACTCCCCTCGCTCGCCGGCCCGCACCGCGCCCTGCCGCCCTCCCGCCCGGCAAGCAGGGCTGAGCGGAATGGGGGATTGGCCACCGCTGGTGCTGACGCTCATGGTGGTCCGGCGTAACTCCCTGCTGGTGCATTTGGTGGCCAGAGTCACTCGGTAGTACAGACAAGCCTCACTGTAGGAGCCGTCACCGCCGCCTGCCTTCAGGGGCGGGACGGACAGCTTCTGGCGGAGGCGCGGTGTGTGGCGCAGCGCGTGTCTCTGACGCACGCCAGCAAACCTGCTAATGTCCCGACCTTCGGGTCGGCAGAGTGGCGCCTGCTTTATTACTGTTCATTACACCACTGCTTACAGAGGCGCTCGCCGTCACTGACGCCGGCACAGGGAATAATATAAAGGAGTTAAAGAGGGAACCGGACGGCTGGCCACTTGAGGGCTCCCTGACTCACCTCGCCTGTCCTGGCCCCTGGCCCCCCCTGCCCCCTTGGCCCCGCCCTGTCCCGCTCCAGGGTCTCCTCGCCAATCTCCACCCGTCACGTCCCGCCGCCGGCACACTTCTGCCCTGCCTTGCCCCGCGCCTGGGACTCCAGTTTTTCTAGAGCTACTTGTCGGTATTCGATTATTGCCAGATGTACTTTGGCAGTGAACACGATAGACACTTTATCCTAAAACGTGTTACTCTCCTGGACCGGCGCTAACGAGGGCTGCGGCGGTGGGCTGACGTTGGCGAGGGATGCTGCTACAGCTGCTGCTGCTGCTGCTGCTGCTGTAGTGCTGCTGCTGTGGCAGTAGCGGTGATGTCTGGACGCGACTTACGGCCAGACCTCAATCACTTGAGCTTGTCGAAGCCTTCTACGCCGCGTACCGTGGGAAATGGTGGAGATTGATGGGCCACGTGATAGGAGTCAGGGTCAGGAGAAGAAATTTTACGGTGGATTTACGGATCGCGAAGACAAAAAGAATTGAGTGCCGAGCCGCCGCCAGGATCCCACTGCCGCCGCCGCCGCTCGGAACCTCGGAAGCGTGAAATGACAAGAAGGCGAAAGAACAAGAATGTGAAGAAACAATTCCAGCAGTGTGCGTGTCTCATTCCTCCCTATGCCCTTTTCCACCACATTCTTCCTCTT
>CM035193.1:12507135-12512520 GCA_020233015.1 Callinectes sapidus
GAGAAGGGGGTGTTCTTTTCAGTTCTTCTTTTTATTCTTCCTGTTTTTTCTTTTCTTTTAATGATAAGTAACTTTTTATTCCATTAACTTCTAATCCTACTTTCCTTTGTATATTATTTTTTCCAGTTTAGTTCCATATGTGTAGTTACTTTTCAACACTTTCGTTCTGTGAAGTTAGTTTCTTTTTCCAGTATTATTCATTGACTTTCAACTTCACATTTTTTACTTTATTTATATCACACACTTATTCACAAACCATTCATGATATCGTAAGCAAATATTCATCTTCCTTTTATTTAAATTGACGTCCGCAAGTCTTTGTTGAAGTGGTATTATTTTATGTGTAGAGTGGGTTCGTATTACTTTTCTCTTCCCCATCCTTCAAGTTACAACACTACACCTTCGCGTAACTCCTAATCCGACCACCTGTCCATTCATCATCCTGTCAACCCGGCCTGCTATCTATTCATCTCACTATCTATCACTCTCTATCTCAACTTCCATCTTGTTTGTTGATCTAATTACGTACCTACATCTTTGTTTACCTCTTCATTTCTTTATCTATAAATCTTTCCGTTACCCATTATGTTATCTATTCATCTACACTTCCATCAAACCATCTGTCATTATACTTCACCCTCGATCCGCCTTGTTTGTTTGTCTAATTGTAAAGTTATCCATCATCTTATCTATCGATCTCCCGTTAACCAGCAAGCTATCTATTCATCAATCTATCTATCTTCCTCCTTATCTCCCAATCTATCTGCATTCCCATCAACAACAAACCAGCGGGGGGGCAGCGGGAGCCTTGGGGCAGATCAGGAAAGGGAGAAAAGGGGCGGAGGGAGGCTGGGGAGGAGCGGAAAGAGGCAGGCGTGAGGTAGGTAAGCAGGTCGGGCGTCCCCCTCACCCTGGGCAGGTTGACAGGGAGGCGTGACGGGCCGCCCTCCTGACGCTTCGATTTTTAGGTTGAGGTGACGTCGGGATCGTGAGAAGGATGGTGCTTTTCGTGCTGCCATTACCATACAGTGCATCCCCCGGGGCGTTGATGGTGGTGGTGCGTCTGCCCTTCTTGACTTATGGTGGTCTTTGATTCCTAAGCTTCTCTTCTGTTGCCTCTTTCTTGTTTGTTTTTCTTTGTTCTTCTCTGTTTCTTTGTTTTGTTATTTCTTTTTTCCTATTTTTGTTGTCATATTGTGAAGATATTCGTCTCCTTTTTTTTATTCTTCATATGTTATTGGCATTTTATTGTTGTGTTGTTCAATAGACCACACACAATCTTCCTTTTACTTCCTACCTTTCTTTATCCATCAATCCTTATTCATACCCTATCCTCTTCAGCTCTCCCCTACCCTCTCTCTTTACTCTCTCACTCTCTCATTCTCTCTCTCCCATCCTTAAATCGTGCATCACCTCAACCATTCCATCCTCTCTTTCTCTTTCTCTCTCTCTTCTCGCCTCTACACTACTTTCCTTCCCACCCTCCCTCCCTTCTCTCACTCTCCCACTCTCTTTCCTTCTCTCCCTTCCTTAAATCGTGCATCAGCCCAACCATTTCATCCTCTCCCTCTCCCTCCTCTCCTCTCTCCGCTACACTACTTTCCTTCCCACCCCTGTTCCTCTCTCCCTCTCTTTCTCCTCTCCCTTCCCTCCGAGTGATTTATGAGGTGCGGGCGCCATGCTAAGAGCTGCCGAGAGCGTGATGTGCTGCTGTGGAGTCCTGAAGGTAATTATCTCCTATCTCTCACGCTATCTCTCCCTCGCTATGTGTATATCTGTTTTCCTCGACCCTGTTCTCTTTCTCACCCCCAGCGTTTACTTATCTCTGCTTCTATCTCCCCGTGGTGTGTGGAGTGTGTTGCGTAATGGTGGTGTTAAGTAATGGTGAAGGTAATGGTGTGTTATAATTGCAGGTTATGGTAGATGGTGTTAGCTAAGAGTCTTTCATTGCTGGAGACTTAATGGTACCACAACTACTGATGATTGGTAAAAGAAGTGAATTAAAGATAATCATTAACCCCCTTTCAGTACTGGGACGTATTTTTCATATTTATTCTGGTTATTCCAGTACTGAAGGGGTTGATACATTTGAACAGCTTCATTGCTTTTACTAGGTTGGGAATGTTAGAATGTTAGGTTGTCGTTCACTGTAGGCTCAAATCCGAATTCAGGAACGGTTTTTTCTCTCTACTATGACTATTTTCAGACACAGAAATGATTAGCGGGATTTTCAAGTGTTTCTCCAGTTGAAATCTTGTCATTCTACCTTTTGAACCATGAAAAACATCTTAAAAAAACTCGTATAAATTTATCTCCCTTTATGATAGGTTTTTAAAGTAGTTTCAATGCTTTGTTTAATTGTACACCGGAAGTAAACTAAAGTACAAACTAAACATTAAGATATATAATTCTTCCTAACTGTTTTCCTTACTTTTTTTATTCATGTGTTGAAAATAAACTATACTGAAAGATTAAAAAATAAATACTCCTCTGAATCCAATACCTTCACACGTATGCTTCAAAGATTAATGAGAAAATAATCTAGAAATCGTACTTAACTCGAGGCACAAAGAGAGAGCATGCCAACCCGATGTAACAGATGCGGATAGCGGCACGTAAAGTTAAGCATGGCAGGTTCACGATGCGGGAGAACAAGTTGAATGCCGATACGGTCCATTAATTTGATGTTCATTAGTGTTAGTGACGTTATGCGCGGCACGTTTATCTTCGATCCCTTGAACTGCACGTGTTTCTTATCTTGTTTTTAATTAGTGATTGTGATTGTTTGATTACGGTTTGGTATTGTTTATTGGTTGGAAGTCTTGGTATTTGTGCTGTTATTGTTGTTACTGTTATTATTATTGTTATTTGTGTATTTATTTACTATTATTATTACCATTATTATTATTATTATTATTATTATTATTATTATTATTATTATTATTATTATTATTATTATTATTATTATTATTACTACTACTACTACTACTACTACTACTACTACTACTACTACTACTACTACTACTACTACTACTACTACTACTACTACCACCGTCACAACCACCACTACCACCACCACCACTTCAATCAGCGTTATAACCCACAAAACCAAACAAAAAAGTCACTTCAAAAAAACATAGGAATGAATCAGTTCCTGGTGTGTGTATAGCGTGAATGTCTACTCCCCATAGCATCTTCAGGAGGTGGCCACGTTTGACACCCGCCAAAGCCCCTGGGAGAGTAATGAGGCGAGATGGGCGTTGATAAGATAACCCTTCGGTGTGCTAATCGCTTGTCCAGACACCCTACATGTCTTCCCTCTCCCTCTCTCTCTCTCCCTTCCTGTTCTCACCGCCTCAGAAAAAAAAAAATAGCGACAGGGCCCAAAAATTCGAGGTAGGAAGGGTTGAAAGAAATTAGTGATCTCTCTGACAGTCGCCACCACGCTATCAGGTAACGCAGGTAACAGGTGAACTGCTGAGCCAATTACCGCCTCCAGGTAGATGCTGTAGCCAGGGATCAGTTGCAGAGTTGTTTTTCTTTTGTTTGTTGTTGTTGTTGTTGTTGTTTTTCGTTCTTCGTTTACTTTTGTTTAGTTTCATTTTTTGTTTTCTTTGTTTCTTCCTGGTTTCTTTTTTTCATGTTTATTTGGTTTCTTTTTAGTTTTCCAGATTGTTTTCTTTGTTTTCCTTCAGTTTTTCCAGTTTTCCAGCTCGTTTTCTTTCTTTCTTGTAGTTTTGCAGTTTGTTTTAATTGTTTTCCTTCAGTTTTCGAGCTTTCCAATTTGCTTATTTTTTTCCTCTATAGTTTCCCAGTTTGATTTTCTTCTTTCCTCATGTTTTCATTTTTTTCTACAGTTTTCTAAAGCATTTTCATAAATGTCTCAGTTTTATGAGACTGATTTACTTTTTTCCTTTGTTTTCTCTTCTTTCTGTCTGTTATGATGAATTTCTTTCTTTTTTTTATGACAAGTAAGGTAACTGAGCGAAAGTTTGTTTAATGCACTTACTTTTCTATCTATAGTTTCAAATCATCACACTATCAAAACGTGACGTAGATAACCTAATATACTCTCTCTCTCTCTCTCTCTCTCTCTCTCTCTCTCTCTCTCTCTCTCTCTCTCTCTCTCTCTCTCTCTCTCTCTCTCTCTCTCACGGCATAAAGAACCGGCATAAAGAACCTTAATTGCCCACTCGAACTTCGGTCTCCTTTTCACATTTCCATACAGAAGATGCACAGTTTGGCTTCCCTTTGGTTACCTACGCGTCTTTTTTCTCCCTTCCCTTGTCAGTCGTGGCGCGTTTTGGATTTGCATAATGTGTGTTTAGAATCTGGCTTGGTTAGGGCGAAGATGCAACCACCTCCTCCTCCTCCTCCTCCTCCACCTCTTCCTCTTCGATGGGTATCTTCGTGTTATAGGTGGTTACTTTTTTCCCTTCCTTCTTTTCATGGGTGTAGTTGTGTGGGTGGGCGTGTGTGTGTATGTGTGTTGGTTGGGTGGGTGAGGGTGAGGGTGAGGGTGGATGGGTGGGTGAGGGAGGGGTGTGGGTGTTTTTTTGTACGCACGTGTGAGTGTTTAGGGATAAGTATAGGGTAATTTATGTTCAGGTGAGGTTAGTGTGTGTGTGTGTGTGTGTGTGTGTGTGTGTGTGTGTGTGTGTGTGTGTGTGTGTGTTTATTCATTCATGTATGTATATAAGAAGATGAAATTCATTCTCTCTCTCTCTCTCTCTCTCTCTCTCTCTCTCTCTCTCTCTCTCTCTCTCTCTCTCTCATTTTTTGCACTTATTCCCATTTTTCCTCCTTCCTTTCCTTCAATTATCCTTCTTTTCTTCCCTATACAACACTAACTCATATTTCTTTCCATGTATCCTGTGTATCCCCTTTCTTCCTATCCCTACCGCCACCACCACCACCACCACCACCACCACCACCACCACCGCCGCCACCACCACCACCACCACCACCACCTAAGTCATACCTTCTCCCCACCAACACACCTTATTAAATCCTCGCACTGGTAATGAGTAGGAGTTGTAAAATGTTACGGTGCACTTAACACCTTTGTGGCGGCTGTAACAGAGTTGAACCCTCCTCCCCTCTTCTTATTCTTTTGTTTTTGTTGTTCTTGTTCTTCTTGTTCTTGCTCTTGTTGCTATTGTTCTTTTTGTTCTTGTTCTTGTCTTGTTCTTGTTCTTCTTGTTTTTTTGTTCTTGTTCTTGTTGTTGTTCTTTTCTTCTTCTTTTTTTGTTCTTCTTCCGTTAGTAGTCCGCTGAAGGTTTTTTTTATTTTTCTCGCTTTCTTTCTTGCCTTTTCTTGAGTTGCGGGAGATCAAGAGCAATACATTTTGTGTGTGTGTGTGTGTGTGTGTGTGTGTGTGTGTGT
>CM035193.1:12533301-12546318 GCA_020233015.1 Callinectes sapidus
TTTTTCTTCACGTCTCATCATCTTATATGTACTTTTTTTTATTGTTTTTAATATTGATGTTTTTTCGTGTTTTCCGTCTATGTTATTTATTTTCTTCACAATACTCTTAAAGTCTAAGAGATTAAATACAATTAAATTCAAGTAACCATCTATCTTCAAACATTTATTTTCCTTCTTTGTCTTCTTACTTTTCCTACTTCTCCTTTCTTTATTCCAATATGTTCTTTTATCATTATTTTTTTATTAACTCCTTCCTTTTCTTCTTTATTCCCTCTTCTCCTATTCCTTACCTCATATTATAACTGTCACGGTACCTACACTGTCCCACTTCTAACGTTCTCACCCTAACATGGACTTACCTCCTCTCCTTCATCTCCTTTAAGTCTACCTCCTCTATATCCTACCATTCTTCCTTCCTTCCTTCTTTACCCCCATCTATTCTTCATCACCTCTTTCCTCTTTCCCGTCTACCTATATTTCTCCTCACTTGTCCCTCCCATAACTCCCCATCCCTTCCCTTCTCCTCCTCTTATATCTAACCGAACCTCACCTACACTCTATATTATCTAATCTGTCAACGTGGAGGCCTTTAGCACTTAATCTAAAGGTGCATCAAGACTTTATTAATTAGCTTCCTAGATACTTTATTGAGGCGAAACTCGGGTGGGACGGGGTGAGCGGTGGTAATGGGTAGGTGGTGGTGCTGGTGGTGACGGTGATAGGTGGGTGTGGGCGGGGCTGTGGGCGGGCACTGGGCGGGGCTCGGGCATGGGCAGGCCTATGGAAGGTCGGATTGGGCTGTCTAGAAGTAATTTAGGTCAAGTTAAGTCGTTAATATTGAGGCTCATATGCCACCTGTCATTAATTTTTTGGCCTTACTTCCTCTTTCGCTCTTCCTTCACTGTGCCCCTTCTCTTTCTTCATCCTTACCCCTCACCCTCCCCTCTCCCCCCTCTCTCTCTCTCTCTCTCTCTCTCTCTCTCTCTCTGGCGTATATTGTGGTGGTGTTGGGAGATAGCGAGTCCACACACACGTAAACACTCTCCCTCTCTCTCCTCATATTAGCAGAGTACGTTGACGTCTGTGTTCTGCTCCCTCCCCTCTCTCTGTCTCACTCTCCCTAAGTAATGTTTTTGTTTTTCTGTCACATTTTTTTCCTTTCGTGTTTTTTCCTATCTTCTCTATTACATATTTTTTTTTACTCTGCATTTTTCTGTGTTCTCTTTTTTTCATTTTCTGCTTTATCCTTGACCTGTTATTTACTCTCTCTCTCTCTCTCTCTCTCTCTCTCTCTCTCTCTCTCTCTCTCTCTCTCTCTCTCTCTCTCTCTCTCTCTCTCTCTCTCTCTCTTTCAAGATACAAGAGTTCACAAAAAGCTCTCTTCACTCACTCCCTCATTTTCATATTACAAGGTTTCCGCGTCGCCTCCAAGAATCGGAAATTGTGTCTTTCCAAGTAGTTTCCTGAAGGCGGACTTTTAGTGTTCCTTCCTCGAGCCCTGACGGAGATGGGAGCCCCTAGACCAATCACAAGCGAGGACACAAGAAAGGAGAAGGGCCATTGGTTGAAATTCACCAAAGAAAGGTCTCGTGTGTGTAAAACGAATCATTTATTTTCGTACTTAACTTTAATTCTCCGTGTTTGGTTTAAAGGATTTCGTTCGGGATCTGGGCAAATTAGATACTAAGAGATGAGGATAGTGGACTCTGATTATCTTAACGTCTCTAGTACTGGGACGCGTTTTTATCAAGAATTTTAGTTTAAATATATGATTTTATTGATATTACGAAGGGTCTATGGAGGAAAGAAGATTAGTGGCCTTAGTCTTCACAATCTTAATCCCCATACAAGCTTATGAAGCTATATAGAATCGCCAAATAGTAAGCAGAGTAAATATGAAAACGTGACATGGTATTTATTGGGTAAATAATATTCCAAAAAGATAAAAGAGAGGAAAATATTAACCAAAGAGAAGTGTGGCATAATTCCCTTACATTCGCTTCGTCTTTTATACAGTTCTCTATTTATTTCCTGGTAGGTATTCGATTATTTACTTTTATATGGAGAGAGGGAGCGAGGACTGCTTAATCTTCCAACCCAAGGGATGTACGGGGGAAAAAACTGGCAGTGAGTAAAACAAATTGCATTCCATCTGGATTCTATCTCGCTCGAAACATTACCCTCCGCTCTAACTAGAACTGGCAACGTTATATATATACAAAAAAGAGAGAGAGAGAGAAAGGAGTGGAGAGCAAGCGAGCAGGAGAGAGAGAGAGAGAGAGAGAGAGAGAGAGAGAGAGAGAGAGAGAGAGAGAGAGAGAGAGAGAGAGAGAGAGAGAGAGAGGAGGCATTAAACTTCTTCTCCTCCAATAATAAACAACATCCCGTCCATCCTAACGCGACTTTTCTGGCGGGTCGCTTTTCTAATTGCGCCAATAAAATTGAAATTCACTTGGCCCGCACCATTAAGTTTCGCATTACTGTGGGGTTTTAATTAGATCTCGCCGAGGCTTGGGTTACCTGCGTGTGTGTGTGTGTGTGTGTGTGTGTGTGTGTGTGTGTGTGTGTGTGTGTGTGCGCGTGTGTGTGTGTGTGTGTGTGTGTGTGTGTAAGAAACTAGTTCACAAGAGGATAGTAAATTTTTCAGTTGGGATTCCACCTACTCTCTCCTTCTCTCTCTCTCTCTCTCTCTCTCTCTCTCTCTCTCTCTCTCTCTCTCTCTCTCTCTCTCTCTCTCTCTCTCTCTCTCTCTCTTCACAATGAAAATACTTCTCGTTGGCTCCTGCAGTTCCTCTCCTCCTCCTCCTCCTCGTTCTTCTCCTCCTCCTCCTCCTCCTTCAGACACAGGAAGACATGCAGGAAAAACAGGAAAAATGCATAGTTAATTAGTCCCTTCACAAAGATCTCGTGTCTCGGTGCTGGTGGGAAAAGGAAGTCCCTGTTTTTTCCCCCCTACTTTTTTTCCCTTTTCCTTCGGTTTTTTCCTTAATCGTTCTTTTTTTCTTTTATTAATGCGATAATTCTTCACTCGAGATGTTTTTTCCCTGTGTTAAATTTGAATGTTGGGGGAGGGGTGGGGGGGGGTCATTATATAATGGACTCTATGGGGAGGTTGTAATAACTTGCCCTACAACAACCCGCGTGTTAATTACTTCCTACAGTCACGGTTGTAATTATAACGTATCATTATACCCTCCCAATTAAGCACCTTTACAAAAATACCCTCGTAGGCACTTTTTTTTTCTCCTTTATTATTTTTTTTCTCCCTTTCCTCATTCTTATAATTAGACCTTTTAATGACCTCTATAACAAAAATTCCCATGATTACCTTTATAATAAACTACCTCGACAATGTCTCTCTCTCTCTCTCTCTCTCTCTCTCTCTCTGCAACAACAACAACAACTACAACTGCAACAACAACTACTACCACCACCACCACAACCCCTTCTTTCTGGCTCTCTCCTTTGCTTCACACTGGTCTGTTCCTGCCTGGCCCTTCGCAAAACCCATTCACAGGAACCCCACACTTATGCAAGCTTCACCTGGCAACCCGCCCCGCCCTGCCCTGCCCTGCCCCGCCTCCCTCCCTCCTTTCCAATTAGATAGAAAACTTCCACTCCACTGGTGCTGTTGTCGCTGCCCTTCTCCGCCCCTCCAGTATAGTGCCTAGACTCTCGCCCGCCCCTTTACTTCACTATATCCCAAATAACACCGACGGAGGAGGAAGGAAGGTAGGGAGAAAAATTATTAAAGGAAAGGGATGTATAGGTTGTGGCTGGGTAGTGGGAAGTGATATACGTAAGGAAAGAGATGGAGATGGAATGGATTCTTACTTCTTAGGTTAGAATGTTAATAATGTGGAAAAAACAGATGTAGGGATGAAAATATGGAGAAAGAATAATTGTAATAGGAAGGAAAGACAGGTAAGGAATGACTCAACAGTGGAAAGTGATATACGTAAGGAAAGAGATGGAGATGAAATGGATTCTTACTTCTTAGGTTAGAATGTTAATAATGTAGAAAAACATGTCGGGATGAAAATATGGAGGAAAAAATAAGTGTAATAGGAAGGAAAGACAGGTAAGGAATGACTCGATAGTGGGAAGTGATATACGTAAGGAAATAGATGGAGATGAAATGGATTCTTACTTCTTAGGTTAGAGTATTAATAATGTGTAAAAACGGATGTCGGGATAAAAACATTGGGAAAAAATAAGTACAATAGAAAGGGAAAAGGAAAAAAAGTTATCTTGTATTGCCTGAAATCTTTGTTCTCAGGTTACACAACCATTAAATGACACTGTAGGAGGAAAAGCAAGGGTTGAGGGAATAACAATTAAAGACAAACCCTTTTAAACTCAAAATCTTTAAAAAGAAAACATCGAATAAAGAACACAAAGAAAATAAACGAAAAATTATTCACAACAACACGAAAACTCAAAAACAAAAACAAAACACATGAAAAAAAACCCACACACAAATAAATAAACTAAAAAAATAAACAGAACAGACACGAAAAATGCAAATCAATACGAAAGAAAGAGGTAATTGCAGGAACCATCGGAAGGCGTGTATGGGGAAGAGAGGCCGCCATTACCCACCTGACTGCCTCCCAATTACCTACAGAGGGCAGCAGGTAAGCCACGACTCTGATAGACCGACCTTTAAAAGACCTGACGATTAGCGAAGCGTGGGTTCCATATGGTACTTGAAAGGGGGAAGGTAAGGGCTGGTATGGGCAGGTTAAAGTAGGATAGGGGGAGAAAGGGGGGGAGTTTATGGGGGGTATGAGAGAGTGAAACGGGTAGAAATAGAAGACACGTGTGGGTATAGGGGTGATAGTGGCATGTGGAGTTGAGGAAATAGAAGGTATGGAAGGGAGAGAGAGGAAAGGAGAGGATGGGAGGAAGGATAGAGGAAGAGAAAGGGGTATGGGAGAGTAAAAGGAATGATGGGATGTGGAAATGATAGGGTATGGATGAATGTAACTTAAATAGGAGTATTATTTAATGGGAAAAAGGGAAATGTGGTACTCTAACAGGGCAGAAACTTGGATATGGGAGGGAAAAGACGTTAAGAAGACTACAAAGAGAAGAAAAGACAATAAAAAGTTAAGGAGAGTAAAGCAGAAAGAATAGGAGGAGCATGTGATAAAGAGGAAGGAAGATACAGATGGTGGTAGGATAGTAACATAGAACTCTGGATTTGAAGAAAAAAAGATGGAAAGAAAAGACATCAAGAGAAATACAAATAGAGTAGATAAGGAATAAAAGTGAAAGGAAAGGAAGAATAAAAGGAGCATGGGATATATAAGAAGAAAAGTATAAATGGCGGTAGAATAGTAACATAAAACCCAGGACATAGAAAAAAAGTATATTAGAAAGGAAAACAACATCAAGAAAAGTACAAATAGAAGACTAAATAAGGGATACAAACTAAAGGAAAGCAAAGCGAATTAAGAGAAGCCAATGATAAAAAGGAAGGAAGATACAAATGATGGTAGAATAGTAACATAGAACCCCAGATATGAAAAAAAAAAATATGGAAAATAAAAACATTAAGAAAACCACAAATAAAAGACAAAGAATAAGAGAACCCAATAATAAAAGGGAAGGAGGGTACAGAAAGCGAATTGAAGACTGAAAAAGAAAAGTACACCTAATCGTAACCTAATCACAGGGGAGCGAAGGGGCGACAGTTCCAGATAAAGGTGACATGGGCAGGTAAATGAGCACTACGAGAGGACAGGTAAAGGTGAACAGTAAGGAAGCAGGTGAGTACTGATAAAGGATGTGTAGGAGCTATAAGAACCGCTGGGGGGGCTGACGGGGTGACGCAGGGATCGCTAGGACGTGATTGTAGCGCGGCAGGATGCATCTTGTAGGACGCAGAAGGACAAGACGAAGGGGCGGTGGTGGTGGTGGTGGAACAGTGGTAAATGAATGGAATGAGTGGAAGAAAGTGAAACAAAAGTGGATGAGAGGGAGAGAGAGAGAGAGAGAGAGAGAGAGAGAGAGAGAGAGAGAGAGAGAGAGAGAGAGAGAGAGAGAGAGAGAGAGAGAGAGAGAACAAACGAGAGAAAGGTGGATGAAATAGAAGTGGAAACGACACTAGCAGAGAGAAAGGTCTAGGAAAAAGTGGAGAAAATGAAGGTGGAGAGACACTAGTGGAGACAAAAGTGGATGAAATGTGGTTGGTATGCCGCGATAATGGCTGGATTAGATGGAGTGGATTGTAGTGGAGGGAATAATGATGATGGAGGGGAAAATATTGAGGACGTGAAGGTGGAAGGGAGGGTGGAACAGTGGAATTTGGAACAGGAGGTGGAGGAAAAATGGAAAAAAAAACTAAAAGATGGAGGAGACAAGTGGAGGAGAAGAATATGTAATGAAGAACTGTGGATGAAATATGAAGTGGAGAAGGTGGATAAAAACAAAATGGAGGAAGAAAATACACAAAAAATAAAAAGGAGATGGAAGAAAATAGTGAAAAAATGTGCTAAAGATGGAAGGAAGACAAGTGGAGATAAAGAATATGCGATGAAGAAGAAAATGAAGAGGAAGAGGAAGAGGAAGTGGAGGAAGAGGATAAGGAGGAAGAGGAAGTGGAATAAGAAGAAAGGGAGGAAGAGAAAGTGGACGAAGAAGAAGTGGAGGAAGAGGAAGTGGATAAAAAAGAAATGGAGGAAGAGGAAATGGAAGAAGTGGAAGAAGATGAAGAGTAAAAAGGAAGTGGAAGAAGAGGAAGTGGAGGAAGAGGAAGTGGAGGCAGAGCTAACAAGGTGGAGGTGGCGTGGGATGTGGCGGGGGTGGACTAAACGCAAAGGAGTCGTCGGTGAGATGAAGAGGATAACCTTTCACCTGGAGACCCTCCCCCCACCACCACCACCATCACCACCCCCCCCCCACCACCACCACCACCACCACCGCCACCACCACCGTAACACACCTGCACACCACCATAGATCACAAAACACCTGTGTACCCCGTCTCTCTCTCTCTCTCTCTCTCTCTCTCTCTCTCTCTCTCTCTCTCTCTCTCTCTCTCTCTCTCTCTCTGCAACTGCAAAACTTATTAAGGTAACAAAATAGGAAACATTTCTTGTCGCCAACACCGCCACCACCACCACCGCCACCACCACCGCCGCCACACCAGCATTCCCTTACACTTGTCTGCACGGACCTATTTTTTCCTTCCTGTTACTTAATTGCTTATCTGGTTTTCCGTTGTGTTCTCTTACTTTTTTGCCGTCCGTGGGAGCGAGCCCGGCCAATGTGTCGTGGCCCTCGCGTGCTTGTCCCGCCGAGAACAAATTTGACAGAGTATTTGGTGACCTTCCTCGGAACACGACGGCGACAGATTGAGAAGAATTATGCCGACGCTGAAGGACATCTGCCTTACCTTCCGCTCTGAATGCCCGTCTGTGGGTCTTAAAACACTTCTGTCCTGGCAGTGCCTCCACTACTTTGAAAACTCTAGTTGATGTTACATTGATTCGTGGGTGTTTTTGTAGTTCTAATGATACATTAACAACATTTCAACGTCATTAGCATTAGAAGCATTATCATAATCATGCTGTTTATCTCAGTGGCCTGGGAAACAGAGAACAAAGCGTTTCTGAGCATGGCTCCTTCATGACCTTCGCTCCGGCGTGGCCAGAGTGATTGATGGCTGGCATTGGAGGCCTCGGTGCCGCGCTAGCATTCCTGGCTGGCCTTTTCTCTCAGCCGCGCGACAAAATAGTGCACCGAGCCACGCAGGGAAGTGAGGCTTTCCTAATTTCACACTGCTATCAGAGACGCCTAGGAGGTGTGTGAGTTAGTGGGCGTGTTAGTCATGCGGGGTGAATACGGGCGCCTGAGCAGCCGGAGTGGAACGG
The DNA here is from genome assembly GCA_020233015.1 of Callinectes sapidus. NCBI lineage: Eukaryota > Metazoa > Arthropoda > Malacostraca > Decapoda > Portunidae > Callinectes > Callinectes sapidus. Next base: position 12,541,181 of record CM035193.1, read on the forward strand.
CACGCACGGGGCGGCCCCTCCCTCGCTGATTGCCTCGCCGCGGCTCGCCAGGCGCTGCGTGCCGGCCACGACCAGTAAGTGGCAAACGGTAGGAGCGGGATTATTATCGGCCCACGTGGTGATGGACGAGCCGGGGTGTGATTAGTGAGGTAAGGAGGTGCCGGGCAGGCGAGACAGCCGCGGCCAGCCTCCCTATCCCACACCTCCGCTGCTGCACCACAAGGCCCACATCACCACGTCCGTCATCGGCAGTATATTGCGGCGTGGCTGTTACTTTTAGCGCCGCACCAATTAGCTGGGTCGTCGTGGTCCAGAAATATGTTTCATCAAGCATAAACTGCCACCTGGAATTATTGGATCACACTTTAATGAAGACGAAACTGTTTCTCATCTGCAGTAATTCAATAAACTGCGCTGATAAAAACACCACTGGGTCGTGGCGCGGCGAGGCGGGAGGAGGAGGCGCGGACAGGCGGCCACAGTTGAGCAGGTGTTCGGAAAGCGTTTGGAAATGCATCATCCCCACCGAAATTGCAGACTTCCTGAAGGATGGACGAGTGGCTGTGGGTTTTCATGACTTACTCTTGGAGGATCTAACATTCCTGTGGCTGCCGTACCCAGTGGCTGTCCTTGCTACGGTGAGGCGAGGACTGGAGGGGAACAAGAGATAGGCGGAGCGTGGGAATCATCCAGGAGGGGTTAGGGTAATTCAAGTTAGGATAGGTTAGGTTAGGATGAAGTTAGGAGATAAGTGGTGGAGTGAGCCTTAACCCTTTCAGTACCGGGACACAGTTTTACCTTGAGTTTTGGGTATTGAGTTTTTAAGTAGACGATTAGAAAGGATCTATGGAGGTCAAAAGATTAATGGCCAGAGTCTGTACTATTTTAATTCCCACATGAGTTTTAGAAGCTTTATAAAATCGACAAAGGATAAGCAGAATTTATATGAAAATGCGTCCCAGTACTGAAGGAGCTAACTACTCGTAAGTGGCATAGAGACATTTCGGATTTATCAACACTGGAATTAATGAACGACTGATGACGCTATGAAGGGAGTGTGAAAATGACTGGGACTCGTATCCTTAAACACTTCTGTGCTTCACCTCCACTATCTCACAAGGCTTTATTTAAATGTACACCAGTTTTTTAAGGTGTTTTTTTACGGTTTTAGAAGCAGAATAACATGATTTGTACATTATGAACAAGAGAAACACACTTGAAAACCCCACTAATCATCTCCGTGACCCTGAAAAATAATCGTGGTGAGAGAGCAAAGCGTTTCTGAATACGGATGTGGGTGACGAGGGAGAGGAGTAGGCGGTGAAGATACTGGAGGGAACGACTGGGTGGCGTCCGTGTGCGTGATCGAGGACCAAAGTGCACGTCCTTGTTGCTCATTGTGTTGTGCTTCCCGGAAGAACACATTACAAGGACCATGGTGGCGGTGGTGGTGGTGGTGGTGGTGGTGGTGGTGGCGGTGGTGGTGGTGGTGGTGGTGGTGGTGGTGGTGTGGCTCTGTCTTACCGCTTGACTGGAGAAGGAAATGGTTCACAGGGAGAGGTAGACAATAACAATCTCTCTCTCTCTCTCTCTCTCTCTCTCTCTCTCTCTCTCTCTCTCTCTCTCTCTCTCTCCTAAAAGGTAATCAATCTATTGCTTTTATCTCAGGAATTCATCTTCAGTTAAATCACATTCCATCACAACATTTAACGATTATTTTTTGTTGTTTTTAGCTGAATGACTGAGGTGCGCCAGTGATCCCTTTAAATTCCCAGCATGCCTTCTTGATTAGCAGAAAGAACACGGAGCTGAGAGGATGCTGACAGAATGCAGTGTTAGATTCTCAAGGTTATATTCATCAAACACCTCTGCGCTGCATCTCACTAGTTTGCAGAATGATTTACTTATAAGTATACGGGTTTTTGAAGATGTTTATACTGTTTTAGTGTTCGAGTGAGTGATTAACGTTACTGATAAGCGAAATAATCTTGAACACCAGGTTGATCATTTTTGGGGGGCCTGTGAAAATTGTCGTGGTGAGAGCAGCGAGTCTTTTTGTAATATTAACCTTACTCTTATCGATGCCTGCTTTCTTTGCTGTTTTTTTTTCGTATTCTTTTTTGTTTTTTTTTTCTTACTTTTTCTTTATCTTTCTGCGTCTTGAGTAAGTGAGTGAAGGTTTGGCGCCAAATAAGAATCCTCTACATCATCTTTGTTTTTCTTGTTACTATTACATCTCTCTATCTCACTCCTTGTCTTCCGTTTTTTTTTTTTTTCTTTTTTTGATAGTGCTCAAAATATCTTTGTTTCTCTTTCGTGTATCATTAAATTTCTTTTTGCCTTCCGTCTCTTCCTTTTTTCCCACTTTTTCCCTTCCATTGACTCCCATCCTTGGTTTTTCTATCAATCTTCCATCCTATTGCTTTCTCTATCTTCCGGTTTTCTTTCTTCACTAAAGGCAAGTAAATATTTTTGAGTTTCTCCTCCAAGTATCATTAAATTTCTTTTTCCTTCTCTCCCTTCCCATTTTCTCCCTCCAAAAGGCAATTCTCGTTTTCTTTCCTCCATTTCTATTTCCATTTTCAAAACTGCCCTTAATGGTTTCCCCTAATTAGTCCATTCATCCTTGCCTCCCACTCTTCCTCCTTTTGTCATCTCTTTTCCTTTTTTCCTCTTTTCCTCCTCTTCCGTCCATTTCTCATCCTTCCATCCTTCTCTGCTACCTTTTCCTCCCATCTTTCATGTTTCTTATCCCTTCATTTCTCTCTCTCTCTCTCTCTCTCTCTCTCTCTCTCTCTCTCTCTCTCTCTCTCTCTCTCTCTCTCTCTTTCTCCTCTCTCTCTCTCTCTCTCTCTCTCTCTCTCTCTCTCTCTCTCTCTCTCTCTCTCTCTCTCTCTCTCTCTCTCTCTCTCTTCTTTCCTCTTCTTTTTTTTACGTCATTATTGTATTTATCCTTACATCCATTCATTCATCCTTCCTGTCTTTCCCCTTTCAGTTCATTCATCCTTATCTCCTATCCTTTCTCCAATCATCCTCTCTCCCCTTCCTTTATCTTTCCATCCATCCATTCATCCACCCTTGCTCTCTTCGCTGTTCTTGTTTATCCATTCGTGTATTTTCCTTCCATTTTTCCCATCTATACATTTGAACACCTTTAATCACACATGTATACCCCTTCCCTCGCAATCTTTCACGTTTCTTATCCTATCCTATCATTAACTCACATCCTCCTATCTCACCAAACTCCCCTTCTTCAACTTCCCGTACTCCTTATACCATCACCAGCCTCTCCATCCCTTCCATCTCTACTACACCAAAGCCTCACATCAAACACTCACCACTAGAGACACACACAGAGAGACGGCGGCCACGACACATAAGGGACACATCAGGGCGGCCACGACCTATCGGGGGCAGGTATCAGACAGTGGCGGTCACGGGTTAAACTAATCCCCCGTGCTCTCCCTTCCTGAAAACCAGCAGGCGACCGCAACACAAAAAGACTACCGGGAAGCCCTTCAGGTGCTGAGTGTGTCCATACGAGCAGGCGGAGCTGGAGGAGGAGGAGGAGGGAAGGCCGGAGGGATGGGCGTAAGGGAAAAGGGGGAAGAGGAGAAGGACAAGAGGGTTCTGGAGTGAAGATAATGGAGGGTTCGTGGGTGGCGTGGGTGAAAAGACGATTTATGTGCTGTGATAAGAGTTAAAAGCTGCACATGATCTGCTGATGAGGGGCGATGGCTCGGTGGGTGGCGTCCTTCCTGATGGTGGCGGCGGTGGTGGTGGTGGTGGTGGCGGAAATTGAGTAGAAGTTGGATTTGATTGTCATGGACTGTACTGGATGGCTCGAGAAATGGAACAGGAGAGAAGGAAGAGGACTGAAGGACGAGATGAGTTTTGTGTTGGGGTGGTGGAGGTGGACAGGTGGAAGAGAAGGGGATAGAAATGAAGGAAGGAATTTTATGGGGTGTGAAGGATCTGGAAAAATGGATCGGTAGTGAGAAAAGGATGATAACTGAAGAAATAGGTGAGTCATGTGGTGTGGTGGATAGAGAGAAGAGCAGAGAGAAGAGAAAGATGATGACTGAAGGAAGAAGAGAGTTTATGAATATATTTAAAACAGGAGTAACAAGTGGACTAGATAAAGAGTCACGTGAAAAGCAGAAAGAGAGAGAAAAATCAAAGGAGTAGGAATTAAATGTAAATATGAAAAGTAGAACAGAAGATAAAAAAAGAAAATGGAAATATGATATAGAATAAGTGAATAAAGACAGGTATAGACCAAAGAAGGGAGAGAAAAATTAGCAAAAACAAAATGCAGATGTGAAAAAATAAAACTAAAAGAGAAGAAAAGGTGATCATCAAAGTGAAGAAATGACTGGCTGATAAATGAAAAAAAATAAATAGAAACTCGAAATGAAAAACAGAAAATAATAGAGACCAAAGAAGGAAGAGAAAAAAATAATAGAGACGAAATGCAGATGTCAAAAAAAAAAGATGATAAGAAAACTGAAGAAATGCACGGTTGATAATGAAGAAATAGAAATGGAAACCAGATACGAAAAAAAACACCACACCAAAGAAATCACACAGGGAAGAGAAAATGACACAGGGAGGAAGAGAGAGAGAGACAGAGACGCCAAAACGCAAAGGAGAGACGCTCGTTTTTGTTATGAAGACGTAAAGGAAACACAGTAAAGGTTATTATTAGTTATATCCGAGCGTGTGATTGTTCCTTAGAGGTGAAATGGGCGACGAAGGGATTCTGCACGCCCATCATCCTCTCTTCCCTTCGTGTCCGTGTTCCCGCCCTTCCCTTCAAACCTGTTCCCCTTCCTGTGTTTATGATTTTCCCCATCACGTCCTGGTTTTTCTTCATATCACTCGCAAATCTGGCGTTACGTGTCTGTTTTTCTTGCATTGACATGTTTTTTTTTTCTCTTTTTCTTTTATTTTTTGTGTTTTTCTTTAAATTTATTGTCTGTGTCTTCATGTTTTTCTGTTTTTTTTTCTTATTTTTCTTTGTGTTTTACTGTGAGTCGTTTTCGTTTGTGTTTTCACGTTTTTTAATGTTTTATTTTCTTTTCTTCTTAATTCTCGTACTACTTTTTTTCAAGCTGTTTTTTTTTCGTTATTCTCTC
>CM035193.1:12583025-12598453 GCA_020233015.1 Callinectes sapidus
ATAACCTCTTTTTTTCCTCTCTTTATACTGTTATTTATTTTCCTTACCTCCTCTTCCTCTACCACCACCATCACCACCACCTACACCCATTCCCCTCCTCCTCCTCCTCTTCCTCGTCCTCCCCAAATCCTGCTGCTGCTGCTGTCACCTCTCACAAGAAAAAAAAAACACCATTAAGTCCACCATCACACCCATAACCACCACCAGCTCGCCCTAAAGTACCCCCATTACCACCACCACCACCATTATCAACCTCGGAGAACCTCAGCCCAGATGGATCGTAATTATAGATATTGATGGATATTCACCACTATTTCTTGGCCTCCTCAGTTGAATGGCCACCTCGACGACCTCCCTTTTGGCTCATTCTGTCTCTCTTTCGTCCTCAAAACGGGTGACAACTTAAGGGAGAAGTGGAGAGGTTGATTGGAGGAGGGGAGAGGAAGGAGTGAAGGAAAGGTGGCGTTTAAGGGGATCAGGGAGAGAGAGAGGGAGGGAGGGAGGGTAGGAGGGAAAAACACTACTGAAGGAGATGAACGGGGGAGTAGTTGATGGATGGATGGTAGGAGGGAGGGAGAGGGAGGAAGGGAAGGGAAGTAGGAAGGTGTGGTATTAATGATTGTTAGAGAGAGAGAGAGAGAGAGAGAGAGAGAGAGAGAGAGAGAGAGAGAGAGAGAGAGAGAGAGAGAGAGAGAGAGAGAGAGAGAGAGAGAGAGAGAGAGAGAGAGAGAGAGAGAGAGACAGACAGACAGACAGACAGACATGATGAAAAACTTAATTCCCCGACCATTTACTATCATGTTCAATCAATTACAGGTCTTTCTTTCCCCCATTTTCTTTCCTCCCCACTTGAGTTTTCTTACCGTAACCTTCAGTACTCTACACGTCTGACACTTACACTCATATAGAGATTAACTTGTTGAGGGTAACTGGTCACTTATTGCAGACACGTAAAGGAAACTCTATCTCTTTTTGTTCGCTTCGATATACGAGTGTGGGAGTCTGGCAGTTCTCATGTTGTGTGTACGTGTGTGTTGTTTTTTCCTCATTGTTTTGCTCGCCTCACGTTTAAGCTTAATAGGATACTTTTCTTATATTTTTTTTCCCCTTGTATCATCTCAGTATTTCATTGTTTCTCCTTTCTATGGGAATTTTGGTATTCTCTCCCTCTTTTCAGGTTAATTGGAGTCTTTCTTGTTGTTCTTTTTTTTTTGCCATTCAGTTCAGTAATTTAATCCTAATTTTCTGTATAGGACGTGGACTGGTTATCTTTTTATCTCTGTACGTTTGCCTGGTTTCTGTCTATGGGAGCTGGTATCTGTTATCTTTTTTTGTCCTTTTTTTTCTTTTTGTTTCTGTTGTCTGGGAGGTGAAATGGTTATCCTTTTTTATGTAGTCATCTTTTATCCTCCTTCTATGGAGCTTTTACTATTTATCCTTTTAACTACCTTATTTTTATCTTATATTTTGTTTAAGATTAATATTTTTTAGCCTTTTATCAACAGTATGTACATTTTTACAAGACTCCATACTGTCTTTCAATCTTCCTCTTCTTCTATTATGACCTTCCCAGCATTTCCCCTCATCACCAACCACAAAGGGCAAAGATGTCAACAATATAACGAAACGCATTACTACAACACGTGGCTGCATAAGAAACCTGACCTTACACTTCTTCTCCTTTGCATTATACGAGATGTGTTTCTTTGGGTCTCGTGTAAGGACGTACAACAGTGATGGGAAATGCCGTCACGGAGGGATCTGTTTTGCGTCCACCTCATCTCACACTGCAGCCAGACGTGTTGCTTCTGCTGGTTTTACTCTCCCTCTCTGGCGGGGATGTGATGTTATTAATTCCTCGGTTACCTCGTGTCTGTTGTAAGTGAGAGAGAGGAAAGAAGTTATTAGGGATAAGTATTAAGGCTATGTGTGTGTATGTGTGTGTGTCTGCGTAATAGTAAAGGAATATCGAAATGTCATGTGTTTAGTGCACTGGAAAAAGGATAATCTCTTCTCTATTCAGACGTGGCTGTGAAAAATACTGGAAAAAGGTGAGAGAAAATAAGAAACTAAAAACAGCACCCCATCGCCCCGTTATTTCCATGGGAGTTAATGGGAGGAATTAAGGCATGTGATTCCATTCTTGTCGAGGTTAATAGGGAACAAAGGGAGGGTTGGCTCACACCACGGTGGCTGGCAGGATCACCCAGACCACAGCACGGGCGGGAGTCAGGGAGTCACCACCGCCTCACCACCACACCACACCACCACAACATAGGCCCTACAATGCCCCTTTTCCCTTCCCATTCATCGAGGTCGTTCAGGCAGGAGTATCCCCTTATCCTCCCTCTTACTGTCTTACCTTACCTCCCTTCCTCCTTCCCCCCTGTCTCCCTCTCCCTCACTTCCCTAAGCCGCTCACGCCTGGATTAGCCCAAATTGGACCCAAACGGCGAGGCAGAAGCGGGCCGTCCATTGTTCTCAGTGTCCTGACTCCTTCATCCCATCAAGCGCTGAGGCAAAGGACGGAGGGACCCACAGGAGGAAGAAAGCCAGAGGTGGGAGGCAAGGGAGGGTTTAGGAAGGCTGACGCTCGTGGAAGAATAGGATTTAGGTCGAGGAATGAAGGATGATGTTAGTGTTTATGGAGATGAAGGAGGGTGAGGATGTTGCTGCTGCTCCTGCTGGTGGCGATGGTGGTGGTGGTCTGAAGGGATGATGATGGTGATGGTGATGGTGGTGGTGGTGGTGTTGATGATGAGGGTGTGACTAAACTTAGCGTTCAATTTCGCCCACCTATGTGTTCCGTCTTATCCCAGTCTAGTTTCCAGGTACCATGACAGTCTTATCTGTTCTTCCTAACACTCTTTGCATATGGAAGAGGACAGGAAGGGGTATTTTTGGAGCTAAAGGGATTTTTGTAGTCTTAAACGGGTGATTTTGCGTATCTCGACATCACCTGCTCATTACTGTCTACCTGTTTCGCCGTAAACTCGTTTGCATATGCAGGTGTATTCAGAACGATGCAAAAAATCCATACTATCCAATAACCACAATGTTCCCTAGTAATTTTCTCCTTCTCTTTTAATTTTCTACACAGAAAGATTTTCTGTTGTATCCTTACTGAAAAAAAAAACAAGGTATCCAGTATATTTTGATTTTACCCTAGCCTTTTTTTAAGTAGAGTGATTCTATCATGTTTTCTAATTACTTTCTTATTTTCCTTTTAATTTTTCTACATAAAATGGTTTTCTGTTCCACCCTTATGGGAAAAAGCAAGATATATAATTTAAATGTTATTATTATTATTATTATTTAGGTTTCCTTTTTTTCAAGTACAGTGGCTGTATTATGTTTTCTAATCATCTTATTTTCTCTTTTAATTTCTATACATAAAATTGTTTTCTGTTTTTTCCTTAGATGCACAAAAAAATATGGTATCCAATAAATATATCTTTTTTGGTAGATTTTCCCTTATATATTTATTTATTTATTCATTTACCTATTCATATGTTTTTTTTTTATTTATCTATTTTTTACATTTTTAACTTTTTTATTTATTTTTTTATTTTTTTATTTTTTTTAGTAAAGTGGTCGTCTACTTCTTTCTCTTAACCTTACCTGCGTCCTCTTAGATTTCCTTCCTCTCTTACCTTCCTTCTTCACTTACTTCAATTACGTGCCGCGCCAACCGTCCCTGTGTGGTGGGCTGAACAATTTTCCTGCTTGCCTCTGCTGCCTTCCCGCCCTTTCCTTCCTGGCTCCTCTCCAATCTCTCTCTCTCTCTCTCTCTCTCTCTCTCTCTCTCTCTCTCTCTCTCTCTCTCTCTCTCTCTCTCTCTCTCTCTCTCTCTCTCTCTCTCTCTCTCTCTCTCTTCTAATCCATTTTGTTTTTCTTTCCTCTTTTGTCTTTATTTTCTTTCATTTTCTTCTCTTCTATTTTAATCGTTTGATATTTTTATGTATTTTTCCTTTCATTTATTACGCTTTCTTTCTTATTTCGTTCATTTTATAACATCTACCATTTCTTTTCATTTCTTCCATCTTCTCAGAGCAAAGAGAGAAGCCATGAAAAAAAAGGAGAAGAAACAAATAAAACACAAGAATAAAAGTCAAAATACACCGCTCCGTAGGCCTAAAGGTAAACAAACTAAGTATAGAGCCACGAACGCACACACGCACTCACACATCAAAGTCACAGCCGCCTCTCACCGCCTTTATTTCTTCCGCCGCTACTAACAGGTGACTCGCCAATCGCTTTTGAGTCCTGCCAATCATCTCTGATCCCCGCCACTCGCACGTATAATTACCGCCACGTGTTTTGTGTTGGTACTCGAGGTAGGGACGGGAGGCAGGAGGGGGGAGACAAAAAGGTGGGGAGAGAGGGAGGGAGAGGAAGGAGATATTAGAACCTGTCGCCTTTAATTTGTCACCTCAACACACATCAGGCTCCGGTCACCGCCGCCCGTCGCCCCCTGACCGCCGGGATGATTTGCTTGTCCAAATGTTTTTCCCGTGACAGTCAGTGGAGGAAGGGAGGATCTAGGGAACACAAAGGAACACAAAGAAAGAGTGGATTAAAACATATCATCTTCAGAATGGGAAAAAATATATAGAAACAGAAATTTGTCATGTTTTTTCTTTACTGGTAATAGAAGAGATGGAGACACACACAAGGAAACACAAAGGAAGAACGGATTTTTAATAACTTCACGTGACAGGTAAACGACTTCGGTGTACATAAACGTGCAAAGAAAATCCATCTAGATAGAGGAGACCGAGGGATGCACAAAGGAAAGCAAAGAAAGAACAAACACAAGTAGATGAGGGGAGATTGGGTATAGTTAAAGATAAACAAGAAAGATGAGGACATAAGAGGAAGGCCTTCTTAGTATGGATATTGATGTTAGTAGAGGTGACCAGAAATATAATAAAGGTTGGTGGAGGCTGTGGTGACGATCTAATAAGAACGAAAAAAACAGAAAGATGAGAATTAAGAGGAAAGGTTTCTTATTATATAGAACGATATCAGAAGAGGTGACCAGAAGTATAATAAAGATTAGTGGAGGATGTGGTGGTGATATAAGAGAAAAAACAGATGTCAGTGGAGGGTATAGTGATGACCTAATAAGAGAAAAAGCAAAGATGAAAAGATAAAGGGAAAAGCTTTGTTATTATAGAGATTGATATTAGAAGAGATGACCAGAAGGAAGGTGAAGGTTAGTGGAGGGTGTGGTCTGGCCAGTGAATCAGGTTTGCATTGTCTTTTTTTTTTCTCTGTGTGTTAGATCAGATGACAGTGGTGGAGGTGTTCTTATTAGTATGCACGCGGTTCCTTCTCTTCCTGATAAGCAGTTCCATTACTTGCGTGCTGATGTTTTTATGATGGTGTGCACTATATTATTATTATCATTGTATTTCATGTAATTATCGTTTTTGTTGGTGTTGTTTTTGTTGTTGATGCTTTCGTTGGGTGCTCCTGGTGTTCACTTTTCTTATCGTTGTTTTTGTTGTTGTTTTTGTTATTGTTTCCTTTTGTTTGAGGGTGGTGACGTTGGTTGTCGCTATTGTTGTCTGCTAGTGTTCAAAATCAGACAGGATCTTGCAGCATACATTCGTGCAAGGAAAATAATATATGATTTGATTTGCACACATATCTTCTCTCTTTCCTAACATACATGAATGAACTCACAAACATCTCCCTTGCATCTTGAATTTCCATCATTAGACCCTACGTATCCATCATCCTTTCCCTCCAAGATCACCTACCCCTCACCTTAACTTTCTACCATTTCCTGCCCGTCTTTTAACTTTCTTACGGCCTTTCTTTCCTCCCAACCCATTTCACCTCTTACCTCTCCCACCCATGCCCATCTGACCATCCCTCACTCCCTCCTCCTCATCATCATCCTCATCATCATCATCATTTTTCCCCAAACAAGCACGAGTTACTATAAAACCCAAACATTATAACAACATAAAGAGAAACACTCCCGGTGCATCTGCTCTCTCTTCCCTCCTATTTTCTCTGCGTTACAAGCACTCCTCCATCCGTCATTGTGGCAGACCAACACTTTAACAGGATTTAGGACCACAAATAGACCATTTAGGCCTCCCTGCCGCCCATGAAGAGGCCTACAGTCACCCTTTCCTCAGGCGGGCACGAGCAGTCTCTCACCAGCTGACGGGGAGGAAGAGGAGGAGGAGGAGGAGGGGGAAAGGGAGAAGGAGAAGAGATTAAAAAGTAAGGGAAAGACAGGATGGGTATTAGTAATGGTAGTAGTGGTGGTGGCAGCAGAAGTAGTAGTAGTAGTAGTAGTAGTAGTAGTAGTAGTAGTAGTAGTAGTAGTAGTAGTAGCAGTAGTAGTAGTAATTTCAACCTTTCACGTTAATTCTGCATATCACAAACCTTTGCACAACCTTCTCTTTCCCCTCCCTCACCTGATCCCTCGCTTATAAACAGCCTATCCGTCCATTCCAGGCCACCCCAGCAAAACATTTAATCTCCACATCAACTTTTATGTTCGTTCCTCGTTTAACCATTCTCAAGTTACCATTATGTTACTCTAATAGCACATCTATTTACTGCCTATGTTCTGGTAATGACGTGACTTGCCTGCGCCTGTTCCCTTGTTAACTTTCTTTATTAATGCCGTCAGGATCTCAACTTTGCCCTTCTAACCTATGATGTTCCATGCTTATCTGTTCATGTTACGCCCGGTATTAGTTTTGAACATTATTTTCTGCGTTCATTTGCTGTCACTCTTCTCCCGTCAGGAAACACACCGTGGCATCGCTAACAGAAGCAGAAAATGAAACCGGTTATAGAGTTGATAAAGTGCGAGGGATAAGATGAGAATACAACTCGTTCTCGAAAATATAATATGAAAAGCGAAGAATTAGAACGAGGAGAAGTAAAAACAATAGATAAACGAATGGCAAAATATATGATGAAAATTATAAAACAATTAATAGAAGAAATTTAAGAAAATATACAAAGATAATGCTGTTATCGGAAAGAGTGGTAACAAATTAATTTTGAATAATCATAAAGCTTAAAAACACGTTAAACACACACCTTAGAGAGATAAGGTGTTTGATAGCGGCTGTATTGAGTGAAAAAATAAATAATGAATAAGTGATAATTTCAATTTAAAAGTTTGAAGGTAATAGTAAGTATTAAGTTAGATAGACTTCACTGATTATGTGTACTTTATATAATTCATGGCCTCACCTTTGAAGAAAATGCAAATGATAATGATCATGATAGTGACAATAATGATGATGATGATGATAGTAATAATAATAATAATAATAATAATAATAATAATAATAATAATAATAATAATAATAATAATAATAATAATAACAATAATGATAATAATATATAATAACGATAGTAATGATAATAATAATAATAATAATAATAATAATAATAATAATAATAATAATAATAATAATAATAATAATAATAATAATAACAATAATAATAACAATAGCAATAATAACGATAATATAAAAAGAAAAAGAACAAGGGAACTAAAAATAAGAAAAATAAGAACCATCATCATCATCACCACCTCCACCACCAACACCACTTCCACCCCCACAATCACCACCACCACCACAACCACTACCACCACCACCACCACCACCACCACCACTACCACCACCACCAACACCACCACCACCACCACCACCACAACCACCACAACCACAACCACCACCTCTTCCAACAACAACAACAACAACAACAAGTAAACATCCCCAGTCTCCACAACAGTAGATAAGAAAATAACAAAAAAAAAATCAAGAAAATAAGAAAGTACATCCTGATAAAGGAAAGCCTTCAGGTAGTCCAGGTAACAAAAGGGAGAGAAAGTCTTGATTAACTTCACCTGGGTAGGAAAGGAGGGGTGAGCAGGTGGGAAGAGGAACAGATGATGGAAGGAAAGGGAAGGGAAAAAAATAAATTGATAAGGAAGTAAGGGGGAAGTGTCTAGCAGATGAATAAACATGGAGGAAAATAGATTGATGGAAAAAATATGGAAATTGATGTATAGGTTGATAGATAAATAGATAACTCGATAGATGTATAGTAGACACGTATATAAAATGGAAGATATACCTATCTATTTATATATAGATGGATGGATGAATAAACAAAGAATTGAAATAAAGAAAATGTATTGTGTACGATAGTAAATTGAAAAAAAAAAAATTGAGGTTTTATAGGTAAATAGATAATTGATAGAAAGATACATACATGCATAAAAAGGTCTAGAAAAAGATTTATGCATAGATGGATAGACGAATAGACGTAGGATTATAATGTATTACAATATTATAGTGTATTGGTAGATAAATTGATCAAAGTAGAGTTAAATGGACTGGTGAATAAACTTGAATGTACACTGAAAGACGCAGAAAGATAATGATAATTCAATAAGCGTCAAGACAAAATACAAATTAAATATGACAGGAATTGCGCAACCTAAGGAAAAAAATAACAATAATTACTTGGGTAGTTACTTTATGTATCATTGAAGTTACCAAGTCAAATTACTGTATACTCTTGGATTGTTCTTTACTATTGCGTTAAAACTTCCACCTACTTACCTAACTTTTCTGTAATGACTTTTTTAGATAACTATTTTATACACCATTTACATTATATGGCTAAATTATGAGGTGTGATTGGATAGGTATTTTATAAAGCATAAAAATTTCTAAGCTAAAATACCGCAAGCTCATAGGAAATAAACGTGAGAGAGGGGAAATGGTAAAACATGTCAGAGAGAGAGAGAGAGAGAGAGAGAGAGAGAGAGAGAGAGAGAGAGAGAGTGTGTGTGTAATATCATTTTCGTTTTGATTTTAATGATCTAGATACCAAGTGAAACAAAAAAGAATGCAGATTTATAAAGAGCTTGATTCTTACATTAATGAACTTTTGTATTCATTTACGTTCTTTTTTTTTTTTTAATTCAGTTTCAGGATAACTTTTTAGTGTGTCTAGTTTTTCTTTATTATCCTCCAATAGCTCAATTTGTTGCAGTCAATTATTTATACTTGGTCCACTTTTTGCTACTTACCACGACGAGTCAAGTTCAAGTATGGAATTACACTCATACTTGCTTATCATTATTCATTTTTACTTTTATCCTTCAAACTATTAGAATTTTCCATTTTTCTCATTTACTAAAACCACATTATTTTATACATTTTCTTTATTTATACAATGTGGATTTTTTGCGGGTATTCATGGGCTAAAGGAGACCACCTAATGAAGATCTCCTATCTGGAAACCCACCCATTTGGGAACCGTTACCCGGAGTGGATGCCCAATCTCCCCTGGGACCGTGGCAAGTATTCAAACAAGCCTCAGAGTGCATGTGGTTTACTGTACCTGTTTACCACCACCAGTCAAATTTTATTACTGTATTATAATAAGAAAAATATTACCTCACTTCTTCATTCTTTTATCCTGCGAACTGTTATTTTACTGCTTTGATTAATTTTTGCCACAGCTACATCAGTTTTGATCGTCATTTGTTTTCACTTGATCCATTTCCTCGTGTTTACCTTCACGAAACAAGATGTAGAATCGGGTAACATTTACATCTATCTTTACTTTCCTCTCGGTGCAAGACAGTGCGCGTTCCAAATAAGGGTTTATGGTCGGTAAGGGTCCGCTTAAACACATTTGTAACTGTACGTAGCCGCTGGAATGGTGGTAGCTACACGTCCTTATGGGAGCAGGCAATTATCAGCGTGTATATATGGGCATCGCTCCGTAAGAGTTAGGAAGTGATAAGGAAAGGAAGATGAGAAAGTGCGGGTGGTGGTCATATTGGCGGTGCGAGATTGGGGGCGATGTGAAGATGATGTAAGAGGAGAGGAAGAGGGGCGGTAGTCTGGGCAGCGGTGGCCACGAGTGTAATGCCACGAGAGTCTTCTGGTGGTGGTGGGGGGGGGGGGTGGCCAGGACCAACACTGTTGGTCCTGGTGGTGGCAGCCTTGGAAGGGGTTACTCACGTCCCGCATCCACTTCCTTCGCTCCCTCCACTTTCCGTGTTCCATTTTAAGCACTTGTACACACACACACACACACACACACACACACACACACACACACACACACACACACACACACACACACACACACACACCACGCACACCACCCGGGAAGTTAGAGAGCCTGAGGGAAGGAGCCAGGTGCTGACCCCTCCCTCCCTCTCTCTCCCCCTGTCCCTTCTCTCCGTCCCTTCGTCCCTCCCTCTCTCCCCCCTGGGGCCACAATAGCCTGGCCCGGGTGTAAGTCACTTCCTGTACCCTTGGCGACACGGGCGGCTGTTCGGCGGTAGGGAACTGGTTGTCCTGCCCTGCTATGCTTGTGTCTTGGGGTGTGTCCTCGCCCGGGTTATCTCTGCGCCGTTACTCCATTCCGCCTCCCGCTTGCAATTGTGAACGCCACAGGAAACTGCAGCGCCACACCTCAGGGGATGTGTTACGCCATGACACGCGCTGGGAGGGGAGGTGATGCAGGGAGTGAAGGCTGACGGGCTGGCGAGGTGCTTCACTACAATGGCTGGATAAACGTCATCTTGAAGGGAAAAAAGGTAAACCTCACAAATAATCCTGTGGTGAGGCGCGACCCCTCACGGTCTCCACGAATGACGAAGCAAATTGGTGGCGTCATTTCACGGGCGTAATGAACACCCTGGCGGGGAGAGCCGCGCCGGGGCCGGACTCTACATAAAGTATATTAATTACTCTTATAATTAGTGGAGTGAAGCACATGTAAAAAGTGCAGAGAAAGCAGTAATTAAGAAGAACCCGCAGTACAAGGGAGGTAAGCTTGGGGCGGGAGGAGGGCGCCGCGGGGGAGAGCAGAGCCGCGGGCGCCTTAACACAGCGACAGCCGCCACGACATATGGGAGACTGGCGGACCGCTGCTGCTGCTGCTGCTGCTGCTCCTGCTCCTCCCGCTGCTTTGCCTAAGATTTGCTTGATGCCACCACCCTTCACACTGACACCACACACTACCCTTTACCCTGACACCACACACACCCTTCACCCTGACACCACATAATCCCACAGACACCACACACCTTGACTCTGATTCCACACAGCCTGCCCTCTGACACTATACGGTCTCCCTGGCACCATAGAGCCCCCTAGACACTACACAGCTTCCCTGATACCACAAATCCTCCCTGACACCATACAATCCCCCTGACACCACACACTGATGGCTTGTGACAGACGTAGATCCTCATATGTTACGGCGAGTCTCGGTGTATCACGCTGGGCTGAAGGCGAGGCGAGGCGTCAGTGAGCTGGAGACGCGTGGCCATTCAGGGCACGTGCTGGCTGATCTTTGTCCCTCCTCGCCACCACCTGCGCCTCTTCACCGGCTGTTCCTCCATTTTTTTACCCGCTTTCCCGGAGGTGACATCTATGAGGCGAGCACTTCCGTCGTAGAAAATCGGATGTGGTGGAAGTTTTGATGTCTCTGAGCAGCCTTGAGTTGTGGTGATGTGGTGAGATGCGCCGTCACTCTACCCCTTCATCACCTTCACTCTTTCGGAAAGGAGACAGTGAAAGGATACGGAGGCTAAAGAAAGTGCAAGTAGGATTAGCGTCAATAGAACAGGTATTAACGGGAGAGCGGGAGCACAAGCAAGGCGAGTAAGTAGAAGTCAGATCACGTAGGAAGAAATGAGCAGCAAGTCCCGAGAAGTGGGTGAGTGGGTGAGTGGGTGAGTGGGCGAGTCAAGGGCAACGAAAGTGATGACGGTGATGCTCCCTCTCCCTCTCCCTCTCCCTCTCTCCTTTTCTTTCTCCCACCACCTGTTTCCGTCCCTAACTCCACCACGCACGGTTGCTCCTCACCCCGCTTCACCTCTTGTGGTTTTGAGGATCACGCCTCGTGCTTTACCTGTTCCTGCCTCCCCTACACCTGTCCCCGCGCCCCTCCCCTTTCCCTAACAAGCTCCCCTCCTCCCCATACGCTCTGTTACTTTTTTTTTTTGTTCTTCACACCTCTGCTCTACCGTTCTCTGTCCTGCCCTATATCATCTGTATATCATCCTAACCTTCCCTTCCCTTTCCTTCTGTGCGCCACCTCTTACCTCCCCTCCACCTTACCTGTCTAATACTTCATCTGACCATTTATCTCCTCCTCCTCCTTTCCCTCCTGTTCGTCCTCTTCCCTCGTCTTCTTACCCTATTACCTCATCTGTCCACCTCTCCCCCATACCTCACCTGTCTTCCTGTGTGTGCCCCTTTCGTCCACCTACCAAACTGTCCCTCTATCCCATGGGAAGAAGCAAAACTATGCAATAATTAGCACAAGTTACCTTTTTATCCAACACTCGGGCCAGTCTGACCGCTTGGACGCCATTCAAAAAAGTTGCCTTTACCAAAAGCTCGCTCGGCTTAGCTATAATGAACTAAAACTTGTATTAGAGCAGTGATGCGCAAAAAAGGAGGACAGACACGTCGTAAGTTAATGATTGAGGAATTCTGGCAGTATCCTGTACTTTTGAGAAAATGACCTGGTTTTTGTGATTGAAGTCTTCAGTAACGCATCTGTGGCGGCAGCTGTCTCATTGTTCAATCTGGGAGCCATTGATGCATGAAGCGAAGGCACAGCTCTGGACTGGATGCTCTGGACCGCCGCCAAAAAAGGACTAATTTCTCGTCAGTTTCTGGATAATATTAATCCTGCTCAGCAAAAGGCCACGCTCGAGATAACTATGATATCAGCATTTTCTACTGGCCGGCTGGGGGAAGCCTGCCTCCCTCAAATCACTTCAGTAGACGCATCGTGGCCTTCACTTTTACTTGATGCTCATTTTTCTGCCCCTTAAATCCACCTCTAGTTGAAATCAGCCATAAATGTTGAGTTACAGAGTTGTAATTCATGACGCTGGCAGGAGAGGGAACAACACCACAACACTGTAATGAAATCGACGAGCCACTTGAGTTTTTTTGTATCACAGGAAGAGCCCCTCCCTTCCCCGCCCGTCCCTTCGCCCCCCCTTCCCCTTGCCCCTCTCCGCTAACCTTTGAGTGGCCTCGCTGCCCCAGACCCCCGCGGGTGCCCCACAGCTGCCCCGCATACACCATCAGGCAAGGAAGGGTCGCCCACGGGGTCACAACTATCGATAAAAAAGTCCACCAACCTGCTCCCTCTCCTTGCTCCACCTTCCCCCCCTCCCCCTCCACCCTCACCTCTCCCTTCGCATCACCCAACCTGCCCTTCCTCTCTGCTCTTCTCCCTCGCTCCTCTCCCTCGCTCTCCTTATCCTCTTCTTCCTCTCAGCCACATGTTGACCAGCAGCCCTGATTACCACCACCACCACCACCACCACCACCACCACACCCGTGACCACCACCACCGCCACCGCCACAGTAAACGTAACCTCACTATAACACTTTGGTTTATTGTGTTCAGGAAATGCGTGGTAAAAATAATGAGTTATCAGCATTATTACCAGTCCAGCATCCTGTATCAACTGCTCCTCACTGCCCAATCGTCCAATCCTTCCTCCTCCTCCTCCTCCTCCTCCTCCTCCTCCTCCTCCTCCTCCTCCTCCTCCTCCTCCTCCTCCTCCTCCTCCTCCTCCTCCTCCTCCTCCCTCAGAGTCAGACTATCAGGAGCAGTTGATTATTTGCACCTTTTTAAAGTTTTTTCGTCATTTCCAGGTGAGTCTTTCTTGTGGTAGTCTTTTATTTTTTTATTTCACCTAATTAAATTATCACCCTTTTTCCTCCCAATCTACTTCCCGTGTCCTTCCTTCCCTTCTCTCTTCCCTTCTCTTTTCTTCCTCCCACCTGCCCGTTCGCCCCTTTTCCTCAACCTACCAGTAACTTTCACCTCGTCTTCCTGTAGTGGTGAAGTGGTGAGCGCCTCCACTTCTCCACCACGGCTTTGAATCGCACCACACCGGCCGTTATGAGCGCAGGGCCGTATTCAGAAACGCTGTGTTCTTTACCCTCGACTATTTTCAAAAGCTACGGATATTATTAGCGTGATTTTCAGGAGTGTTTTTTTCTCTTAACAATGTAGAAATCTTGATAATCTACCTCTAGAACCGTAAAACACTTAAAAAAAAAACTCGTGTAAATTTTAATAAAGGCTTTTGAAATAGAGGAAGTGAAGCACGGAATTGTTTAAGAATCCTAGCCACAGACTTTTCAACATCCACAAGTATTCTTTCACTTCTTGAACTCTTTCCTTTCATCTCTCAAATGTGATCTTCGTACACAGTCTTTCAGGTTTCTGTCTCTCTCTCTCTCTCTCTCTCTCTCTCTCTCTCTCTCTCTCTCTCTCTCTCTCTCTCTCTCTCTCTCTCTCTCTCTCTCTCTCTCTCTTGGTATTAGTGTTTATTTCATCTTTCATGTTCCGTTTGGCTTTATTTATTTATTTTTTTATTTTTTTATTGTTCTCGAAGATAATTTTGGTCATTATAATTGTTTCATGGTAGACTGGAGAATATGCTGGAGTGTTTCTGATTTTTTTTTCGTTAAAGGATGTGGTTGTCATTGTTACATATGTTTCCACTATTTTTCTATTGATTTTCAGTTCATTATTTTTTCGAGTTTGTCTTTATTGCCTCTTACTATATTCATCTTTTCCCTCAATCTAAATAACCTTTCTTTTCTCTCCTTCCACTTGATTATTTCTCCTCTTCCCAGCAAACATTTCCTTCCTTTACCTTCACTGACTACAACCAAACATTCCCTCAACTTCCTTTTGGCCACTACACTCATTCCTCCTTCACCACAAACCTACCCCACCAACATCCACCTCATTTATCACATCCCCCTTAACCTTTTCTTCACTTACTCCACTCTTCAACTTAATCAATCCACAGACTTACCTCTCTTTACCTAACATCTCTTGCAACAGCTCTCCTTCACCCCTCCACCTGCCTCGCCCTTCTCTGACCCCCATCTGACCCCCCCTCTGACCCTCCTCACCTCCACACGCCCCCTAAACATCACCACAGTCACCCCGCGCCCCTCTCCCTCCTGTCGGCCAGCTGTGGGTCTTAGAGGTACCCTGAGGCGGCGCGGAGGCAGTGATCACGTGACCTAACATCCGGCAGCTGCGAATGAGCTTTGGCAGATGCACAGCTGATGGCGGAAGGCGCAGGGCGGGTGTGTCTTGTGTAGCATTACTCTAGAGGTTGGTAGTGGCCGCGCCTTGGGACTCTGTACGTGTTTTGTGTTTGTGTGTTTGTGTGTGTGTGTGTGTTTTTGTAGGTGTTTAGTTTGTGGGGTTTGATTAATTAAGGGGTAGTGGTGGTGTGTGTGTGGGGAGGGGGGTGCGTGTGTGTGTGGGGGGGGCGGGGTGTGTGTGTCTCTCTCTCTCTCTCTCTCTCTCTCTCTCTCTCTCTCTCTCTCTCTCTCTCTCTC
>CM035193.1:12752383-12762550 GCA_020233015.1 Callinectes sapidus
TCGCTTAAAGACTTGAGTTCTTCTGTTGAAATGAATCCGTGTGTTGCTGATGTTGCTGATTGCTTTCTTTTCTTGCATCAATTTGTTCCTCTGAGTGCCACTGTGTGCGTGTGTGTGTGTGTGTGTGTGTGTGTGTGTGTGTGTGTGTGCGTGTGTGTGTGTGTCCCGGTTGTTCTCCTACGTAAGTTTCTAAGGTTGTCATTATCTTTCTTTTGCTTTCTATTCTTTCTTTTTTTTTTCTAACTAGCATCTTTTTTTTCCTTCCTGCCTTATAATCATGTGTATGTATTTCAATCAATTACATATTTTTTTTGCTATCTATGTATTCATCTTTGTACCTATTCTTTGTCTTTACCTTTCTTTTTTCTTTATTTTCTTAAGTGTTTTTCCTCTGCCTATCTTTCAATAAAGTTATCAAACAATCTCTCTGTAGCTACATTTTGTTCCATTCCATCTATCTGTATCTACTAAATACCTCTAACTCTTTCTTCTATTCTTTTCCCAACTAGTATTTTTTCTTTATCTATCAACAAACGTACCCAACAATCTATCAGCATAAATTTCCTCTCAAGTACAAGTATCTAAACACGTGTAATAAATGGCAAATCTTACTTTCTTTTCTCTTCTAGCAATCTCTCTCTAACTACAAATTTTCTCTTTCTATTCATCTATATCTACCAACACATCTGCAACTCTTAACTTCCATTCTTTTCCTAACTAGCATTTTTTTTCTATATTTATCAACAAACCCAACAATTTATCAATACATTTCTCTCCCTTTTTTATCTACAATTATCTAAACACTTGTAATAGATGGCCGGCGTTGCGTCCTTCACCTGTAGGCACTAAGCACGTCGTTAATTACTAGTCTCGCAGGTGTTGGCGGCTTAATAGCAACTCATTCGCCAGTTTTAGTCGAGTGAGAGAACTGTAATGACTCGAATCAGTACCACATTAACAGGCGCTTCTTTCCCATTGTACGACACGTCACTTCTTGGTACGGGTGGTGGTGGTGGTGGTGGTAGTGGTGGTGGTGATGGTCTCAGGTGAGTTTCTAGTCTTATGTTATTTGGTGTAATTTTTGTTTATTTTTTTATGGTAACTTAACCTGCATTATCTATTTTGTGTTTTTTTTATGCTAATTTGAGTATATCTAACCTAACCTGACTTATCCTAACTTAATTTAGCTTCATCTATCCTAATCTAACCTACTTCGTGTGTGTGTGTGTGTGTGTGTGTGTATGTGAATGTGTTGTTTTATTCTGCTTCATAGGTAGTAACGCTTGTTCATTTATGTACGTTTTTGTTTATCTTTCCATTGAGATGTATTTATAATGATTTGTCTGTCTGTCTTCGTGTATAATCTCTCTCTCTCTCTCTCTCTCTCTCTCTCTCTCTCTCTCTCTCTCTCTCTCTCTCTCTCTCTCTCATGTTTCCCTTTTTGGATATGATAAGGTTCATAATTCTAGCTTAGAGAGAGAGAGAGAGAGAGAGAGAGAGAGAGAGAGAGAGAGAGAGAGAGAGAGAGAGAGAGAGAGAGAGAGAGAGAGAGAGAGAGAGAGAGAGAAAGACAGTATAGCGCGGCAACAAAATCAAAGAAAGAAACCAAACAAAACAGACACATTTCAAGCAAGAAAATACAAAAGTATAAAGAAAAAGAATAGAGAAAAAAATTGATATCAAAACAGACAGATATAGAGACAGACGGACAGTACATAGATTGAATTAGAAGAAAAAAGAAAAAAAAAAAGAGAAAGAGGAGAACAGAATGCAAGCAGGGCAAGCAGACATCGTAAATTACACCGCAATAGTGAAGCAATGACTGTGTTTCGTTATCTCAGCTTCACTGTAACAGCCGCACTATAACCACAACGCACTCCTCTCATGTCCTTGACCCATCAGCTGAACGCACTCCCATGAACCCCCTCACCCCACACACACACACACACACACACACACACACACACACACACACAGTATTCAACCCTCCCTTGTTCATTCTTTCTTCTCAACAACTCTCTCTCTCTCTCCTGAAGAAAAGTTGAGGGGTGACGGGAAGGTGAAGGGGAGAGGGAGAGGGAGGGGGGAAGAGGGGGAGGGGGAGAGGGGAAGGAAGGTTGAGGGAAAGGGGAGAGGGGGGGAATGTTTGGCAGAAAGAAGTAAAGGGGGGAGGTACGAAGGTGGAGAGAAAATGTGGTGGTGGTTGGTTGGTGGTTGAAGTTGACACACACACACACACACACACACACACACACACACACACACACACACACACACACACACACACACACACACATATACACACACACACATGCATGCATACTCACACACACGTGCACAAAACTCGTTATTTCCCAACCCCCCCTTAATAAATATCAAATACGTGCGTTTCTAATTTAGACACTCAACTCTCATCGCACTCCCTTGCAGCTTACCTCCTGATGTTCCTTCTCCCTCTCCCTCTCTCCCTCTCCCTCTCTCTCTCTCCCTCAGTGTTCCTAACGTCTTGCTCAAATATATTCTTAACTCAAGTTGTCGATACATTCCTAAGTTTTTATTGTCTTGATTTTTTATTCACTTGTTTATATATTTTTTTCTCCTAAAGGACTACATATTCAAAGTATTCGTAGTATTGTGTTTTAATTGCATATTAATCATTCTTTTCTAACTCGTTCTTGTTTGATATTTGGCTCATTCTTCACGCATTTTTAAAGGAATATCTATCAAAATTCTTTATATTATTCGTTACTTGTATTATTCAGTTAGTTTTTTTTTTTATTTGTTCCTGAAACGTTCTGATTTGATCCCTTCCTCGTAAATCTTGGAAAGGCATCCCTCATAATCCTTCTTGGAAATATTCCTTGTGCTTTTTTTTTATCCTGAAAATAATCATGTTTTTTTTTCCTTCAGTTCCTTCTTGTGTAACGTACTCCGAAAATGTTCCTAATTCAACCTTTTATCATAAGTTTTAGCAAAAGAAACCTCTAAAATTGCTTCCTCATTGAAGAAGATTTATCCAGCACGGTTTTTTTTTTTTTTTTTTTTTCATGTAAGAAGGGAGTCCGGCCAAGGGAAATTTAAAAGGTAATAAAAAAAGACCCAATGAGGTACCAGTCCCTACAAATATTATATAGAAGACTGACGCATTTTTTCTTTATTTATATTTCCAATTCTCGTGTATTAAGGATATCATTTACTAAGATCCTGTCCTTAGTGAGTATTATTGATGTTTGAATTTCCTGGTAATCCTCCTCCACGCAGCGCCAGACTGGAGGCAAGAGGCAGGAGGCAAGAAGAGGCAGGAGGTGTAGCCAGAACTCGAAGCTGGTGAGACTAATGCCACAACAAGCTCAGTAATTTATAAAGGGCAGATCTTGCGTGTGTTGACAGAATTACGGTTAAGGAAAACTTTTCGCCATCATAAGATTTACATTTATTAGCTCAGGAATTTGTTATAAGTCGATCTTCAAAGTTTATTCAAGATTTATTCAACATTATTTCCCCCCTTTATTTTCGATACTTACTGCACATAAATCAAAGGATAGAATTTTGCAAGGCTTGATTTTCTTCACGTCCTGAATTCAGTTTGTGTTGCTCTCTTTTGTCTCTCCGGCTGTCAAACGTACTGCAATAGAATGACAGAGAAGCAGAACACGTACTCGTAATCTTGAAGCAATTTTAGCAGCTAACATAAAAAAATTAACACAAACTCACAATGTTTTACCTATTTCATCCTTCAAACGGGCAGTTTTTTTCACGATTTTATTCATATTCACGCGTTAGTTTTTTTTCAAATTTTGTATATCTTAGTCAAGCTTAATCTGACACTCACCTCCAACTATAAATGCAGTAAAATAACGAAAAAGCAACCGGGTAGATTTGAAAATACACATCCTACACTCACTACTTAACTTATGAGTCTTTCTTTGGTTTCTACATCCTTCAGTTAGTCCGTCTCACACATATCCTAAGACACAATAGCAGCAAAACTATTCCAAAGACGGAGGTTTAGAAATAGAAAGAAAAATATACCGCGATTAGTAGCTTCCCTTCCTATGCCTTTCTTTAACTTCTGTAGCCCTTGGTTTGCCTACATGAACCCCTCACACTTCTCGAAACACAATTGCAGTAAAACTAACCCAAAGATGCCTTACAGACGTAAAAAAAGAAGTAAAAATAAGAGAATAAACTACTTAATAAGTACTCTCCCTTACTACGTCTTACTTACAACTTTGTTTTCGCTTCTGTGTCTCTCAGTTAGCGGGAATCAAGTCTCCAGACACTACTGCAGCAAAATTATCTCAAAGAAGCCTTGTAGATGCGTAGAATAAAAGAATAAATAACCTACTACGTACTTTTCCTTACTGCATCTTTCGTTTGGTTTCTATATTCATTGGTCAGCCGGTATGAAGTTTCCACGAACCCTCTCATTCTTCTCGAGCCAAAGTTGCAGCAAAGGTATCCCAAAAACGTCTTGTAGATGCAGAGGATAAAAGAATAAAGTACTTACTTCGTACTTTTGCTTCACTACGTCTCTCTTATCGCTTCTGTGTCCATCGGTTACCGGGCATCAAGTCTCCATGATTCCCTCACACTTATCTCCAAGCAATTGTAGCAAAATAACCCAAAGACTTCTGGTAAATCTAAAATAAACTAGACAAAAACAGAATCTACTTGTTACTTTACCTTCTGAAGTCTTTGTTTCTGTTCTGTACCTCTGGCCAGCAAGCATGAAGCTCTCGCACTTATTTCCAGAGACAATTGCAGTAAGATTATCCCAAAGACGTCTGGTAGATGCAATAAAACAGGAAAAAATGCACCTTACTTACTACTTACCGTCCGCGCCGCTCCTTGATCGCCTTCCACCATTCCTTGATATAATAACTAAACTAAACACACGCACTTCTTTTTTTTCCCCCTTTTTTTTTTGCCTCCTGTATTTGGCGGAGCAAGTGTCCATATCGGTCTTAGCATATCAGCCTCAAATCTCCCGATAAGACACTCTTCCCTCGATCAGCCGATATGGAAGTCAGGATCATCACTTCTGTTTTTTATCGGCTTGTTCTAATCCAGATATTCAGTTGTCATGCTAACTCTGGTGTCTTACATTGGTGGTGGTGGTGGTGGTGGTGGTGGTGGTGGTGGTGGTGGTGGTGGTGTATGTTCAGTTTGGTGTTGTGGTTTGCGTTTTGTGTCGGAAGAAGAGGAGTGACTGATAACTGACTGACAGAATGATGTCGATTTTGTGTGTGTGTTTCTTCTGTTTGTGTTAGTATGAGTGGATTGGCTGACTAGTATTCTTTTGTTTTCACAGGGAGAATACGTAGATTTGTGTGTGTGTGTGTGTGTGTGTGTGTGTGTGTGTGTGTAAGAAGGGAGTCCAGCCTAGGGCAAAACAAAAGCTGTTTAAAAAAAAAGATGTCAATTGAGGTACCGCTCCCTAAAGAAAAAAAAAAAAAAGATAAATAAGTAAAAATAAATAAATAAAAAATAAAAAGTTGTATACAAGATCGAAGTTTTTTTCCCAAATTTTTACTTATTGATTTTTTTTTTTTTTTTCAGACGAGGATTGCATGTATAGTTAGGCGCCTGCAAATTTTGTGTGAAGAAAGAGAGATAATAATATTTACCTTTAACCCCTTCAGTACTGGGATGCATTTTCATATTTATTCTTCTTTATTATTTTTCCATTCTACACAGCTTCAGAAACTCATATGGGGATTAAAACAGCACAAACTCTAGCTATCAATCTTACGACCACCATAGATCCATCCAAATATCAATAAAATCGTCTCATCACACACAAAACTCATGATAAAAATGTGTCCCAGTACTGAAGGGATTAACTTTAGCCATACTTCACTTTCAAGAGTCAGACCTCGAGGCAGTGAATGAATGACACACGCGATTTCCTCCGTACCTTAAGACTTCATGTACGTTTACTCTAAACAGAAAGAAAAAAATTACCACTATTAACAAACCTCCAGGCAATTAACACTCCCTTCCTTTAGATTAACTGTGACTAAAATGTTCTTCCGTATCTAAGCAAGAATCTATTGTAGCGAGTTGTCACTGAGGAAATGTCTTCAATCTGTACCTTGTTGCCGCTAGCTGTTGTCATTCATCACTCCCCGGGCAGGTATTAAGGGGCACAGCTCGCATAGTCAGGTGTGTGTATGTATGTATGTGTGTGTGTGTGTGTGTGTGTGTGTGTGTGTGTCAGTTGGTCAGGGATGAGTGGCGTCTAACCAGTGGGAGAGAAGACGGGGCGCAAAGTATACCGTTATCCTCCCCCGCGTTGGTTTTCCCTCCTTCTACAAAAATAAATCAGTAGTACAAAAGAAAGACAAAGGAAGATAAAGCATAAACAATACATAGAATCACAGCATCGTATGTTTTCTTTATCAATACTCACTGTTAACTAGTGATAGAAGAAAAGGATTTTTGATGCAACAGAGGGAAGCTGGTCAAGGGCAACAAAAACAATGATAATAAAACCCACTAATTTGCCAGTCCCCTTAAAGGTCCACAGAATTAGCCAAAACACAGGAACAAATGTCTTGAAACCTCCGTCTTAGATAAAGTGATAGGAAGTTGGAAATATAGAAGCAGGTAAAGGGTTACAGAGTTTATCAGAGAAAGGAATGAATGACTGAGAGTGCTGGTTGGACAGAATAAGAGAATACCAAGACATAGTAGCCAATATTTAAAAACACTATATTTTCTCACTATGACTGTTTCCAAGGGCCACAGAGAGAGCGCGAGTTTTTAGAGGTTTTTATTAACTTAGATTAGCTTCACTTATATTAGTTCAACTTAGATTAGCTTAATTCTGATTAGGTTAACTTAAATTAGGTTAACTTAGCTTAGCTTAACTTAGATTGGGTCAAATTTGATAAGGTTAAGTCTAATTATGTATGAAAAAGGATTAATCATATGAAATTTCTGTTTGGTGAGAGTTTCCTGTTAGTCTTCCAAGGTGAAATCTATTAAGGGTGGAGGAATCTGTGCCGCTGCAGGTTAAGAGCCTCCACGCAGGGCTCCTGTCTCTTATAAGGAACCTGGCTGAAGAAAAGGAGGAAGTTTTGTTTTGTATGACTTGCTTTTCTCTCCTTCAGTGCACTTGGTTTTGTAACGATGCCCCACTTAAGCCTGTTGCTCTGTCAGTTTTCTTATTGTTGTTTTGTTATAGTATTATTCAGCCACTTTACTCCTTCAGTACTAAGCCGTGTTTTTTTTTCTATTCTGCTTATTATTTGGTGATTTTGTACAGGTTCAGAAATTCATGTGAGGATCAAAGTAGTTCAGGCTCTGGCCATTAATCTTCTGGCCACCATAGACCCTCCCTGATGTCAGTAAAATCGTCTGACTCGTGATAAAGATATGTTCCAGTACTGAAGGGGTTTAATTATGTAGTCGCTATTTTTACACGTACATTGTTCTCTGTTTATCGCAAAAAAGAACTGAAAAGATCATTCCTCTCATTTTTCTATATTCATACCAGTCATCTAAATTTTCTCTCGCTATCTCAAAGCCAATAGCAAAAATAACTCCATTTTCATCATCTAAGTTTGCTACAGTACTTCCCTTCATCATCACCAACTGACAAATTTAAACACTTGAGAGAAATGAGAATCTTTTCCATTCATTTCATTCTATTTCCTACATTCCTCCTCTTCACATTCGCCTGTGTCAATAACAACTGACTTTTCACGTAGCATCTTATCATTAAGAGGTAGCCTTTGGTCTCACTCTCTTTGTGTCTAACACTCCTTCATTGCATCCTGCTCTGCTCTTCAACAACCCAACAAGTCATTCTTTACATCTCATTCTACCATTATTACTTGTATTTTTACCTCATCTCTTGTGTACCATTAATTACTTCACCGTATCCACGTCTTCACCTCAGCCAAGAAGTAATCCCCAACACCCATTTAAGTATAATACATGTTATCTTTTAATTTCATCCCCTTTATATATTAAATTCAATTACCGCACCCTTGTCTTCAGTACCACCAACCAAGTGATCTCCAACTCCACACCTGACGAATAAAACGAATCTTATCTCTTTATCTCACATTCCACCGCCACATCCTCCTCTTCAATAACAAAAAGACGCGAATCTCTTCCATCCCCCCCCCGCCCCCCGCACCTTAACTACCCCGCTCTTCCTCCCTCACCTTCCTCTCACCTTCCTGTCTCCTCTCCTTCACCTTCCTTCTGCTCCTATCCTCCGTCCACATCCCAAACAGGCAGCCTCTTCATCAAGGCGCCGTAAGACCAACCCTCGCCTGCCGCCAACAGTCCTCGCACCCCAGGGACAGATGTGAGTAGTCTGGTTCCAGGGAAGTTCCACAGATTTAACCTTGACTCACTCCCAGCATGCCTCGAGTTGGCTGACCCCGCGCTGCCTCTCTTGGGGGTTCGGTTGGGGGGGGCAGTGGGAGCGAGGCAGAGGCGTGTGGGAGGTCATGGAGTGGATTAAAGGTGTGTGTTTGTGTGTGTGTGTGTGGAGGGGGTTATTGTTGGGGGTGGAATGTGGATATGTTGGGGGATGGTGGGGGGGAATGGGGGGATTGGTGTTACTGAGAATCCCCCTCCCCCCTACATTCTCTCTCTCTCTCTCTCTCTCTCTCTCTCTCTCTCTCTCTCTCTCTCTCTCTCTCTCTCTCTCTCTCTCTCTCTCATTGTTTCTATTAAGTCTTATTTTTTTCCAATTTAAGTACATTCTTTCTTACTTTTTTAGAATGCTTATACTCTCTCTCTCTCTCTCTCTCTCTCTCTCTCTCTCTCTCTCTCTCTCTCTCCCTCTCCCTCTCTCTCTCGTGTACTAAAAATATAAATGCAAAGTACAAACGTTAAATATAGAAAAAAACAAAACAAAAGCTATTTCGATCACCTCCAACACACACACACACACACACACACACACACACACACACAGGTTATGGGGCGGGTTGGCTGGCTGGCTGGCTGGCGGTGGGCGGGGGAGGAGTGTTGTGGGTCGGAGCGTAAGTAACGGTTTGGGATCGGGGAGGTTACCTGAGTTCCGCTCCGGGCTCTCCACTCCTCGCCTGCCCTACTTACCTCCTCCTCCTCCTCTTCCTCCTCCTCCTCCTCCTCCTCCTCCTCCTCCTCCTCCTCCTTCTCTTCCTGCCATTTAGGTTTTAAGTACAACACTCTTCATATGCCTTGCCTTCTTGTTTCTTCCTCCTCCTCCTCCTTTTCCTCCACCTCTTCCTCCTTTTCTTCCACCTCCTCCTTTTCCTCATTCTCTTGTGTTGTTATCAGTTTTTAGGACTTGTATTGGTTTGGCTTGGTTTCTCAGGGCAGTGAATAGATAAATGAATGATTTTCCTCTTAGTTTGTTTTGTCTTGTTTCCCCTTCTTCCTCTTTTTCCTTCCTCTCCTCCTCTTCTTCCTCATTCTCTTGTGTTTTTATCAGTTTGTATTAGTTTGGTTTGGTTTCTCAGGGCAAAGGATAGATAAATGCATGACTTTCCATTTAGTTTGTTTAGTCTTGTTTCCTCTTCTTACTCTTCAAACTCTTGTCCGTCTCCAGTACTTTGCAGATTAAGAATAACGATAACCCGTCTTTGTTTATTTATTATTTGTTTATTTGGGTCTTGTTTTCCTCTTCGTCCTTGTGTTATTAGTGCTCTTAAGTTCTCAGGACAGTGAGTTTCCAGTATTTTGCTTATCATTTAGTTTCCATGGCTTTCCAGATTAAGAATAGCGATAATCTGTCTATTTTTACTACTACTACTACTACTACTACTACTACTACTACTACTACTACTACTACTTTCTTTGTCTTGGGTTATCAGGACAAGGAAAGACAGGAAGGGAGAAAGAGAAGGAAAGAAAGACAAGGGAGGAAAGGAGTGAAGATGGTCCGTGTAATGCTTTGTTGGTGTATAGTCAGTGTTGCATATAATATAGGTCGCCATGGTACACGTTGAAAGAAAGGGAGATTTTTATTGGACTTTAGGTATGTCTTGAAAATGTTGATTCACTGGGAGTAATTTTTCCGTATCGTGTCTTGAGTTGGGTACGTTGTGTGGGTTGTTCTGGTACAAATAAGGTTCAGGTTTTTATTTTTTTGTTGGTTGTAGTGTTGTTTTTGTACCTTATTTTCCGGGATTGCTAGATGTTTTGAAGGTTTGA
>CM035193.1:12811016-12827539 GCA_020233015.1 Callinectes sapidus
TTATCTCTCTCGCTCTCTCTCTCTCTCTCTCTCTCTCTCTCTCTCTCTCTCTCTCTCTCTCTCTCTCTCTCTCTCTCTCTCTCTCTCTCTCTCAATGATTTAAACTTACATGACATGAACGTAACACACACACACACACACACACACATACACACACACACACACACACACACACACACAGGGACACGTACACGCACGCACACAAAGTAGAAATGTTGAAGGCATTGTTATAGGAAATATTTCTATTGTTTTTATTCCTTCCAAGTTGTAATTTCATGTTCAGCTTGAATAAAATCTCTTCGCATGATTATTGTTATTAATATAAGTCTTTGCATTTGCTCTCTCTGTAATTGTTGGCTTTCTTCTTGATTTTTTGTTGCCATTTCTTTTTCTTTCTTGTTATTTTAGCCTTGATGTCTTGACTTGCTTGATATGTTGTTGTGTTTGTGTATAGAAATTATAGTGAAAGGAAGATTTCTAGGTTTATTTGTTATTTTATTAAGTTTTCTTCTGTCTTTTGCACTTAATTTCACTCAATTTCTAGTAATTTCACTCTATCATCGTTTATTTAATCTATTAATCCCATTTTTCTTTCTTTTTCTTTACGATAACGCTATATTTTTTCCCTTTACATTCTTCACGTATTGTTCGTTTTGATACACATTTCTAACATATTAATCCATTTTTCTTTGAAGTTACTGGAGAGAGAGAGAGAGAGAGAGAGAGAGAGAGAGAGAGAGAGAGAGAGAGAGAGAGAGAGAGAGAGAGAGAGAGAGAGAGAGACAGACAGACAGACAGACAGACAGACAGACAGACAGACAGACAGAAAGACAGAAAGACACGCACACATCCAGAGATACAAAGAATAAGATACAGAGATAAAAATATAAACGATTGACACTCACCAAGAATAACCAATTTTTACTAGTTTTTTTATAGAAACATCATAAAATCATAAAGAAAAACAGACAGAGTGGAGAAAAAAATAATCAATAGAAAATTAAAAGTATACGTACCTTTTTTAACATATTTTTCTTACTTCGCGGGAGATTCGAAGCCCGAGGGAGAGTGAGAGGGAGGCGTGGGTGGCGCGTGGCGGGTGCGGGGTGGCAACTCTTGGCGGGTGGCCGGAAAAGTTACCTGGCAGAGTGTGGAGGTGGGCCTGCCTGCCGCCACCCCCCCAACCCCCCTCTCCCGGCCCCCAGTCCCTCTCAGCCTCCCGCACCTCAGCCTCCCTTCTCTTATCCTCTCTCATCTCAGTGTTCCTCATCTCTACCTCTCTCATCTCAGTCGCTCTTATCTCATTCTTCTTCATCTCTGCCTTTCTCATCTCAGTCATTCTCATCTCATTCTTCCTCATTTCAGACTCCCTCATGTTAGTCTCCCTTCTCTTATCCTCTATCATCTCAGTGTTCCTCATCTCAACCTTTCTCATCTCAGTCTCTCTCATCTCTGCCCTTCTCATCTCAGCCTTCTGCATCTCAGTCTTTCTTATCTCAGTCTTCCTTATTTCACTCTTTCTAATCTTAGCTTGTCTCATCTCAGCCTCTCTCATCTCAGTGTCTTTTATCTCAGCCAGTCTCGGGTCCTCTCAGTCTCTCAGCCTGGCCGCGCTGCACCGAGGGAGAGATGGGACAAGTGACCAGAGAGAATGGCCTATCCTTCCATCAGTTCAGGAGATACGCTAATTAATATAACAAAGGGTTGGAGTCAATATAGGTTACGGTGGGATTCTATTGTGACGTATGTGTTAAAAGGTGGTCATATGTCTTTTTCTTTTCTTTCTTTCAGGTAAAACCGAAGTGTTATTTTTAACCTCTTCAGTACTGGGACGAGTTTTTATATTTCTTCTGCTTATTATTTGGCGATTTTATACAGCTTCGGAAACTTATATGGAGATTAAAATGCTACAAACTTTGGTCATTAATCTTGTGATTTCCATAGAGTCTAACTAATGTCAATAAAACCATCTAATCTTACCCGAAACTCGTGGTGAAAATCTGCTCCAGAACTAAAGGGAGTTAAGAAAAATTAAGTAATGAAAGATGGAATTGAGTATCATACTATACTATACATATCATATTAAGGAGAAATGAAATACTCTTCTAGTTTATGCACATACGATTCTTTAGTTAAATCTCTCTTTTGAAAGTAAGTGAAATTTTATAAACAAAAACTGTAAACGGAGAGAAAATATTATTAATGTCAAAAGTTATGTTTATACTGTATTTCATGAACACAAATATTTAGTGGACTTTTTTCTAACTTACTGGACTATTTTTGTCATCTCATGTTGCCCTTGTCCAGCTTCTCCCTCTCACATGAAAAAAAAAAATATGGAGACACATGAACCTTCACAAAAAATGACACAAAAAACAGTATGATATTCTATTGAAAAAAACTGTATTGACACTAATGATTTTTTCTTATTTTACAACAGGTAAGGGCTGGACGGGGAACACTCCTCACCAAGGGAGCCGCAGTGACCAGGTAAGCCCTCACCGGGAGGATAATTAGATGAACCTACCTGAGTCACGGGATAGAGGAGGAGGAGGAGGAGGAGGAAAGATATATGAATGACCGACGGAGAACAGAAGGGAAGGAGGGAGGGAGGGGTGGAGAGTGATGGAGAAGGTATATGCATGGAGGGGGGAGGATGGGGGGAGGTAGTGAGGCTGGAGGTCTTGTGTTCTGCCCATACTATTGTTGGGGACAAAATTAAATCAGTGAGATGAATAGGCTGAAGCTTCCGAAAGGTATGGATGGTTGGAGAGGAGGAGGAAGAGGAGGAGGGGGTTGGGTTGGAAAGGAGGTCAGATCCTTGTCATCCTCATCGCCACATACTCAGTCCTGAATTATCTTTAGTATATGGAGTTTATGAAAGGGTTCCTGCCTCTCACTCCTTCAGTCTCAAAGTGAAAGACAGAGGCAGTGATAGTAGCAGAGGTGGTAGTAGAATACTAATAGCAACAACAACACCACCACCACCACCACCAGCAACAACAACAACAATAAAAACAACAACAACAACAACAACAACAACAGGATTTAAATTGACATCATTTCAGTCCTTCACGTTTTCCTCTTGCATGTTAGTGATTTCATGAATTGAGAGGAATTATTTTTGTTTGTGTGTGTGTGAAGTGTCATTCTACTTTATTCATTCACTTATTTCTTTTTAAGTTTATTTTGTATTTCATTCCATTTGATTTTTTTT
The DNA here is from genome assembly GCA_020233015.1 of Callinectes sapidus. Lineage (NCBI taxonomy): Eukaryota > Metazoa > Arthropoda > Malacostraca > Decapoda > Portunidae > Callinectes > Callinectes sapidus. Next base: position 12,814,234 of record CM035193.1, read on the forward strand.
TTCTTTTTTCATCTGCATCCGTGTTTTAATCATTTGCATTACTCCCAGATCCTCTCTAATTGCTCTTTCATCTCAACTCCCCTCAACTTTATCACTTTTCACCATCTTCACTGTATGCAATTAGTCCTCACAGCCTCACCTTCATATTTCTCTCATTTCATTCGCACCTCAACCACTCAGAAGCGTCAGCCTTACTTTAATTACCTGTTCTCTGCGGCCTTAACCTGGCTTCCCTCACCTGAGACTCGCCTTAGTCCATTAGAGGATCGTAGCACCCAGTCTCCCCTCCACTGTGGCATACCAAAGACGAGATGCCCTTGGGTAGTGACATGAATGATGATTTTTGTGCTCGTGAGGGATGCGGAGTCCGGTGGTGGCGTGTGACGGGCGGCGGCAAGTGGCTGCTGGCTGGAATGAGTTCGCTTGACACAGGAACGAGGTGATGCGGTGATGCACAATGAAAAGTTAAGGTTATAGAACGATGGATTTATGAAATATTGAGGTTCCAGAAGCAAAACCGCGATTATTTTTGTTAGTTATTATTTACTAGACTTTTTTTATTATCTTTTATTGTTCTTGGTCGGCTCTCAATCTTCCATCGAAAAAGTCTATGGCATCAGAGAGGGAGAGAGGGAATGATGATCTGAATTTGGTAGTGCAAAGGATTGAAAGAAGACACTATGTTGACACCAGGTTCTGCCAGTGTGACAGATGAATGAAGGTGAGACAAGGAGAATCAAGGAACCCACACAAGAAACACATGCGTGGCTCGATGACTCTAAGTAAACCTCTCGCGACAACTTCAAAGGCCCCGCACTGCCCTCCACATTCCTCCCAGTACCCCTGAAAGCACTCCGCCCGGCCTAGAGGATCCCTGGCCACCTCTGAGGACCCCTGGCCACCTTAATAGACACCTGGCTACCTCATGGCTCTTTTGTCTCCCTAGAGTTCCCATCGCCCCCTCGGGTGGAGCTGGCGGCACCATCTGGCTGCCGGCGACAAGATGGTATCGAGCGGAAGCAGAGAGAGTCCGGGCCGAGCGGTCACCAGCAGCCACCGGCAAAAAACCTTCATAATCTCTGGCTGTCGCCGCTTATCCGCTTTAAATCTTATTAATTACTGGAAACTTTCGCTTTTTTTCCGTGAGGGGAGAGGGAGGCGCTGCGTGGGTAGCGGGGTAACGAGGCGGCGGTGTCACGACCCGCACCCACCACCGCCACTGGTGGTAGGACTGCTGCTGTGTTGAGAGAGAGAGAGAGAGAGAGAGAGAGAGAGAGAGAGAGAGAACAGTGGAATGATAAACACTACTAAGGTGTAAGTGATCCAACCGCAACACGACAAGCAGGACGGGGAAAAGTGTCCCCTGACCCCCGCCACATTCCCTGCACCGCACCCCTTCCTCCCTCCTCTCTCCCCGCCCCCTCCCTCCCTCCCTCCCTCCTTCAGATTGCCGCAGACACCCCGGCACCACGACTGCTCGATTACCCGGCCATTGTGCAATACAACAATGATGGACGTGCCATCTTGTGGGAACAGTTGTTGTGAGCACCGCTGACAATGGCTGGCTGGAGGCTGTCTGCGCTCCGAGATTCAAAGTGTGTGTGTGTGTGTGTGTGTGTGTGTGTGTGTGTGTGTGTGTGTGTGTGTGTTTCAGTCTCCCATTCGTCTCCGTCTGGTAGGGAAATGAAGGCATTACTCAAGTGCCATTCAGGAAGGAGTCTGAGTGGCACTGTGAAGAAAGGAAGGAGGAAGGAAGGGAAGACTGTCATGGACTGCACAGTGTAAGAGATTGCCGGTAGAGAAACAGGAACTTAGACAAAGAGCTGGCAACACAGTGCAGTGAAAGCGTTGAGTGTTGCTCCTGTCCTCTGCTGCCGTGTGCCTCCTGAGAGAGCAGTGAGTGTAGGTGTTGGGTTGGCGTTGTTAGGAAATAATTAGTAGGAGGAAAAATAGAAAAGTGTTTGTTGACTTAGACATGTAAGGTATATACTACATGCGAATTTGGGTAACTTAATGCACAACAATACATCTGTGGTGTGTGTGTGTGTGTGTGTGTGTGTGTGTGTGTGTGTGTGTGTGTGTGTGTGTTTGTTTATCTATTCATGCTGTCTGCTGCCTCTCCCCCACACTGCTGCCGCTTCCTGATCACAGCATCCTCTCGACCAGCGTCTGCAAACCCGCAGCCTATGGCGTGATAGGGGCAGCAGATTATCGGGTTAGTCGGAGGGTCTCAGCCGGTGCCGGGAGAAAATAAGGATGTCCAGGGCTGATAATGAATAGGCATGAGATATAATGGTAAATAACGTTATCTGAGTGGGGACGTTCGTGTCGTGAGCAGGGGAGGAGGATAATGGAGCCGTCAGTCAGTGTGTGGTGTGATGGCGCCTCCACACACTTACCTCCCTTCATCCTAACCCGCCTTCCTTCCTCACCTACGTTTTCTTCAGCCGTCCGCCAGTGAGGCCTCTAGGCACGTTTTCTAGCAATGCTGCGCGCTGAACCATTAAGGACAATCTTGTACTACATCATCCGCACAATACGCAGAGTGAAACGCAAAAAGTTGTTGACACGGCCTGCGCCCTGTGAGGTTATCGTCGGTAATTTCACGCTGGATTACGCCCTTGTCCCGGGAGTGCGCATGCGTGGCCCGGTAACAAAGAAAAGAGGAGGTGAGCACTCAGACCGAAATAGATGATAGTAATTTTTGGTGTATTAGCCGAGGCGCGAGTGTTGTTGCGGGGCACCTGTTTGGCTCCTGCTCTGCCTCAACCCGCGCCTCTTCTCACATCAGACCCATCAACCCGTCTCTTATCTCCATCACGCTACCCCGCTGCCTCACGCTCCCTGCTATGCACCATTGAAAGGACCAAAATGTCTGTTGCTGCTTGGCTCTCCTTTGTATTCATTTGTATGTATCTAACCTAACTCAGCCTCGTATTCTCAAACACTTCTGTGCTTCACCCCCTCCATCTCAAAAGATTAAATTGACTAGATTTTAAGGTGTTTTTACAGTTCTAGAGACAGATTGACAAGGTTTCTACAGTTAGATAGAAAAACACTCCTGAAAATCCCGTTAATCATCTTCGTGGTCTTTGAAAATAGCTGTAGTGAGAGAGCAAAGCGTTTCTGAATACGAACCTCAAGAACGCTTTGCTCTCTTACCATTGCTATTTCCAGAGCTACAATGATAGTCAGCAGGATGTGCGAGATTGTTTTTTCTTGATATGAATCGTTTTCTATCTTTTTTGTACTTAAGAAACATAATTTTGTTCAGTATTATATCAGTAACTATATTGTTTACATGTCTGTTTTCTTGTTTCCCCACTTATATGTAGTTTTCCCTGTACCAACAGGTTGTCGGCTTTTTCCTTCTCTATAAGTATTGAATTGACAGTCTACACAGGAGCCGACAGCATTCTTACATTCCCCAGCCACACCCAAGCTTTAACTTCAGTCACATTCCAAGCCTAACTCCCCTCTCGCATTCAAATACCTAATCGAACACACCCCAACACGCTCCCACACCCTTACACACCCTTTCTCATGTCCTACATACACACACACCATAAGAGACACTAGCCACAAATTACCTCAGCGCTTTGCCACAGTTCACTTCCATATAGGGACATGTCCACCTCAACTCATATGTTGTTGGGGCAGCATAATTATGAGTCTGGCTGTTTGCTTGAGCTTCGTGGTGATAAAGAAGATGAATTTGTTAAGTTGTGGTGTCGCCCTTGGTGTGTCTTTGTGTGGCGTCGAGTGAGTGAGCGTCTCAGACCTCAAAGTGTAGATTTTGGCATAGATTTGACAAGGAAAGCATTTATTATCTTTCTTAACTTTTTATAGCCCTGGAAATAATCTTAACGAGCACATGCTGGTGAAGACTTTGGCCATTAATCTTCTGATCTCCATAGACCCTTCGTAATATCAGTGAAATCGTCTAGTCACACCAAAAGCTCAAGATAAAAGTGCGTCTCAGAACTGAAGGGGTTAAATAGATATGAACCAAGAAGCAGTGAACGGGATAAGCGATATATTTTGTTATCTCTCTTGTCCAGGGATGTTTTTCTACAGATGTGTGAGCTGATCAAAACTCGAGGCGTGAATTATAGAATAGTATAGTATAGTATGACAGGAGGAGCATCGTTTTTCTTCCTTTCCTATCTCCTTAAGCGATGTGTTCTCTTACCCCATCTCTCGTCCAGATAACGAGTAGTGTTCTCTGTGAATGTCTGGACTCCCTCTCTCTCTCTCTCTCTCTCTCTCTCTCTCTCTCTCTCTCTCTCTCTCTCTCTCTCTCTCTCTCTCTCTCTCTCTCTCTCTCTCTCTCTGACGCTCTCCTCTGCCTTCGTCCGTCTTCTTGTGACCATTGATGGAATTGTTTTTGCCGCCTCGTACTTTTACTTTTTGTTGGCTTTCTATCACCACTGAGTATACCCGTGTCGTTTGGAGAAGCTACGGTGCTTGGGTTATCTATTATTCTTAATATTCTTTGGTAAATGTATTTAGTTTTATGGTGAGTAAATGTGTCGATACATTATTTATTTTTTTTATTTTTTTTAGAAATGTTCTTTATTTAATTTTGATTGGAGAGCCTTACTGGTTAATCCACCGCTAGTCTTCCCCTGCAGAAGCCAGTGTATACAGTGCCGTCCGTGGTAATCCAGCCTAATGTCAGATTTTAAGCACTCCCTGTGGCATCTCTGATTTATATCCACGTCGTTACACAGTCTCTGTTTAAGCAAGACGTGCACTTCGCTACTCTACTCTTGATGAGTGCTCAGACTCCATCATTGTTCGTCAAGTTCATGTTGGTACATTTAGATTCACTCTTCTATTCCCCTCTCATTATTCTTGACAGCATTATGTATGAGGCAACTGGAGGCGACTGTCTTGGCGGGGCAGCGAGGCGGGCAATGTTTGGAACACCATCTCGAGTCGCAATTCCTCGCACGGGACGCGTAGAAAAACCCCATCAATCAATCATCCACAGGCGCTCCAGGACTATATGTGTGACAGGCGTTCACTCAGAGGCTGCAGGACTACGCCTTGCCCACATACCACCTCGCAACCCTTCCTCTTACGTCCCTCCAGCCCTGCCCACTCCTCTCCCTCGCACCCCGAGCCCTCACCAAGACACGGCGCCCACACAGACCTTGGCACCCGCAGCCACGTCAAGCCGCTCTTCACCCTGACTCTGATGGAGGGAAGGCTGCATAATGAGACGAGGCGACCACACAAACACTGCACCGCAACACCACAACAGCGATATTAACTAGCCTTTGTATACCTCGCCTCTCCTCCCCGCGAGAAAGCCTCCCTGGACACTGCCACACCGCGCCGCACTATGCCACACTCCCTACTTACCTCCAGTGGTCGAGGAATGCAAAGAAGCTTGGGAGTTCCACAATGAATCAGATACCCAAGGTCAGCTGCTGGCCAGAGGAGACTCCGGGTAAACAGAGTCCATTGTGGCAGTCAGGAGCAGCATGACTCGCCCGGGCTGCCCACTAATGGCCATCTTTGTTGAGTCTTAGGCAGGCAAGACGATGAGTAATTGCGTATCCTGCCTGGCCTCTGAAAAAGCGTCCATCACTCACACAAAGCCACGCTCTCGCCTGCCACCCCGACCCCCTGTCCCGCCCCGCCCCGCCCCAACCCCAGCCCCAGAACCCCGCCCCAGCCCTCACAATGCTGTTCCCCCCACAGCCCGCGCCTCGCTCAAGGGTTGTCTCATCTGTTATCTCAACCCCCTGGCCCTGACAACACTGTTATTTATTTTGGTTCTCCCACAAAAACGATATCTTGTTCAGCGAGAGAGAGGGGGGAGAGGGGGGACGGAATAGTAAACATTTCCTATCGTTATTGGCAATATTTCTTTATCATTAAGTCTCACCTGAGAGCTCCAGATGGTAATAATTGACAAGATAGAGAAATTATAGAGCAACACAAAGTAATTGATAATCTGTATCAAAATTAATTTAATATTATTTGAAGGATAACACATTTTTGCCCATGTCGTGAGAACCACTACCACCACTACCGCCACCACCACCACCACCACCGCTGACTCCAACGCGTGAGAGAGAGAAAGACATTGTCGCTGTTGCAGTTGAGGTGAAGAAAAAAAGGCACAACTGAAGAACATTTATTCAATGCAGCTTTATTCGACGTTTATTATCTGGGCTCGTGTCGCGTTTGTATTATTTTCCCATTATCTAATTGCTCTTTTATCTTCACTCTCACTTTATTATTAACCATCATCTTCGTTGGTTCTTTATGGCCGCTGTTTTGTCCCGGGTGTTGTGGGTGTGTGTGTGTGTGTGGAAACTCCGAACTTTATTTTATTTTAGTTTATTTAACACACGAGCACAGACGGGCTGCGGAAAAAAGGAAAAGAAAGACAAGATAGTTTAAAAATGTGTATTGGCTTTCAACTCGTGACCTGTACAAGCATTACTCACGGGAACAGGAGGACGAGGTCAGGTGAGGTCAGACAGGCGCTGTTCTTCTGTTCTTTTTCGTGTCTTTTATACAAACCAGCGTAGATTTACCCATTCCTCCTCCTCCCCTTCCTCCTCCTCTTCCTTCTTTTCTTACATCTCTCTTTATTATCCTTCGTCTTTCTTCCACTGCATCAGATAGTGTTGTTTATTACGAATACCCTCCCTCATCTATTGTTGTTTGTTCTTTCTTTGTATTCCTCCTGTTCGTTGTCTCTTCTCTCCATCTCTCATTAGCTATGTGATTTAATGGAGAGATAATAGTCAGCAAAATTAAGGACACAATAGAATACCATTTTTGTCCACGCGTAACCTGCTTGTCGAGGTGGAAATACAAGCCACTATCAAGGGAAAAAATGTGGGTTTTCAGTGTGGTTGCTGCTACAAGATAATACCGAAAGAAAGATGAATGAAGCTAGAAAAAAATGTATGAAGGCATGAATTCAGTTAATAGTGTAGGATTCTTTAGTTTTAAGTTTAAAATTAGCGGGTGGTTATGGAAAGTCTGCGTTCTATTTCGACAGCATGGAAAAGATGTAAAGCGTTCTTATTGTTAGTTAAAATTCGATAAATGATGTAGAACTTCTAGCGTTGGAAAGTTTAAAAACAGTGAAAGCAAAGGAAAGTCATATTTTAAAGTCGGCGGAATGAAAAGATGGAAAGCAGGTAAAGATAGTATATTTGTACTGACAGGAAAGTGTTGTTTTGTTAGTCAGTGTTGCTTAGCATATCAGTCCTGCAATGTTTCTTTTAGGGATGTTTGTTAATTAATGGGATTTAAGATGTGTACTGAATGAATCACGATTATCTCTCTGTAGTATGAGTTATGACCACAGAAGATATAAAAGACATGAAAGAAGATAAGAAATGGGTGTTTCTGACGCAGCCATGCCTCAGTGATGTGGCTGCATTAGAAGTTACGAGTACTAAGGCACTTTGAAGAACAAACATACGAAGAAGCTATACGAATATGGGTGTGGATGAGTAGGATGGAGGCGTTAACACTCAGTTATCAGGATGTTTACTTCGTTATTTTCAAGTAGTAGCAGTAGAGGCAGTAATAGTAGCAGTAATAGTTGTCGTAATACTCTTTATCGTTGCTCTGGATGTTTCAATCACCGTTGGCGTCGCGTCCGCAATTACTTAAAGAAAACGGACGCTGGACTATGTGAGACTGAAGCTTTCCCGCTACTGTGGCTCTCCAACCTTCTAACGGGGCTGAGTGATCACATGACGCGCAGGTAGGACGTTGCTCCACCCAAGAGGCGCCCCGTGGACAAGTGGACACACCCGACACCCACCTTCATGACGGCGCCTAAAGGAGGAACAGCACGGCGGCGACCACAGCACCCATAACCTGCGGCACTGACAATCCTGAAAGGGAGATACGACAAATTGGGCAACGTGCCAGAACTCGTTGGGAATTGTCTGTAATTACCGCGTTCTTTCTGGTAACCGACTGACTCTCTTGATTAAGCCATAAATACGAGGACAGTCAAGGACGAGAACAAGGAGTCCGTCTAAGGGTGCTTGTAAATTAAAAGCATTTTTTATTTTTTTTTTTTTCTTCCTTATTTATGTTCTTTTTTTTCCCTGAAGATGTAACTCGAGACACGGTGAAGATTTATGGTCTAATTCTTGAAGCTCTGAGAGAAGAGTCCTTGACAATATAAAGTCGTAATTACTGAGGAATAGCAGAGGAACAGCAATGCATTTTCCTCACTCGCGCCTCCTGTCTGCTATTCAGTTCAGCAAGACACCAGTGAAGGGAAGAGGCCACGTGTCTGCCAACCATCTGCACTGCCTTGTTGCCTTTCACTATAATCTTCAGCAATCTCGCCTCCTACAGCTTTAGTAATAAAAACTAATAATTGATTGACTCTCAACATTTGCACTGTTATGGTCAGCCGTTAGTATTCAGAACAATGTAAAAATCTGTTTGCAAAGATTAAGAGAGAGAAAAAAAAAACTAATTTAATTCTGTCTCTTCTAGTCTTAAGAAATATTCATTAGACAAGTACAAAGATAAGATCTAATGTGTTTGACAATTACGAATGGAAGAAATACAGAAACAAGAAGGAATTCCAAGAGTTTATAAAAAAGGGAGAGTGAATGATTGAGAATATTGATTAACTCCTGCACTACAGAGATGGACAGAATCGGCATGAGAAAAATTAGAAAATTTTGTGGAGTGAGGCCGTGAGATGAAGGGAGTCATGTGGTTAGCAAGATCAGAAGAGCAATTAGCGTAAAAATAGCGATAGAAGATAGCAAAAGATGCAGCAATGCAGCGATGGGAGAGGCTGAAGACAGTCAATTAGAGGAGGAGTTGATAAGGTGTAGTACGTGTGCTAATTCAGACGGTCAGGTGTGGTCAGCAGCTCACCTGAGGCACTGGAACGCCGCAGCTGCTCCGACTTTGCGTTGCTGAGGGCGCTTCTAACCTCGCTGGGAAGGACCCTAACCTGGTCGGAGGTGACAGCGGCGGCGGTTTTGCCATCCAGATTATTGGCTTGCTCGACAGTCATTACCTGTGCCGGAATACGCGCTTTTAGTCTTGGTGTTACGCAAAGAAAGTGGGAGAGAAGAAAGTGATGGGACGTCCTGCAAAGGGAAACTCCTGGGAAATACGAGTAAATAAAGAAGTACTGAAGAAAATGGTAACGAAATTGCGAGGTTAACTTTGATATTTTGTCTTCATATTTCTGTGAAGGAAAAGTTTAGAAACGGTAGCTCTTCAGATTGTAGTTTGTGATAATAAGGAAGTATTTGTTTATATTTTTTATGTGTGTCTATAGGTTAGGTAGAGAGATAGAGTCTATTGATCCTTATGAGTTAATGGGTATATATCAACATAGACTGAGTAACACACCCTAACCTTTAGAGTGTCTGGTTCGATCTCACTGATGCCATCCGGAGTAAAGCCCACGTAGGCGTCCCCAGGCAGGGCAGTGAGGTCCTCTGGCTTAAGCCCGCTGACCAGGCGGTTCATCTCGTGTACCTGAAGAAAGAAAGGATGCTGAAGGACAAACACACGCACACATATAGATACTGACTAAGCCACACACTCTACTGATTGTTTATCTTCCTGTTATATCGAGAGAGAGAGAGAGAGAGAGAGAGAGAGAGAGAGAGAGAGAGAGAGAGAGAGAGAGAGAGAGAGAGAGAGAGAGAGAGAGAGAGAAACTGCAGTAATGTGAACTTATGGACGTGGGATGATAAAAGCGAAGATTCCTCTGAAAAGTCATGTAAACAAAATAGATCTGTTTTGTGAAGCGTGATGATCTTGACTACTTCTATCAGGCTGTGTATATGTAGTGTTGAAGAATATAGTGAGGATTGTCTAGGAGGTTCATTGTAGTGGAGGTGGTGGTGGTGGTAGTGGTGGTGGAGGATGTGAGTGAGGTTGGAGTTGTTGGCAAGACAGGATTTGTCATCAGTGAAAAATGAAGTTTGATATTGAGAGCACCGGCCTTCTGGCAGCACCTTGTCCTTTAAGCCTTGTGTCTCTCCTGGTTACCAGGAACACTTTGGCCACAAGGCCACCACCAAGGCCCCCCCCCCCCCCGCTGGTTTAGCAGCTTCACGCCGCATTAAAACAGCGCATTAAGACACCGCCACACCGCATGACTGACACTGGCGGTAAGAAAAGCCAGCCACGACTGATCAAGATGTGGCGCCGCCTTCGTCAGCGGCGGCTGGTCCGGGAAGGGGAACAAGAGGAGGTGAGCCCCGTCAAGGGACAGAGCTTCCTGGCCACCGCCCCCCGCTGCCCCCCTGGCTTCACTGGCCCGCTCATCGTGGGCGTAGTGTGGAAGAAGGAGTTTTTGTGTAGCGGGGACAGGAATGAGATGGAATGCGGGAACAATGTTGTGGAGGGTTCCGTGAGTGGCACAGTCACACCAGGCAGGTCTGGCTTCACTGGGCCTGTCATTGTCGGTGTCACTTGGAAGCAGCAGAAAATTTCTTGCTGCACTGAACACTGCCACGAGGAACAGCAAGTCCACGAGCACAAGAAGATCAACAAATGGAAGAAAATTTGGCGGTGGATCACCAACAGAAGGAAGTGAAAACACTCACTACAGGAAGCCGCCTCACCAACACCACTACGCCCGCGGCTTGTCAGGGAACACCTATATGTTATATGTTCAATGTTACGTGTAAAAAATAAAAAAAAAATAAAAAAAAAATAAAAAATTAAAAAAAATAAAGTTATGTTGATTCATGTAAAAAAAGGAAAACTATATGTTATATGTTAAGTGTTGAAAGAAATATGTGTGTGTTGATCAACGTTATATGTTAATTGTGTTATTCATGTTAAAAATAAGGAGAAAGTTATATATGCTTTACGTTGACTATTTCTGTTTAGAAAATTAAATGATGACGTGTTTCCTGTCGAAAGACTTTGTTGAGGCGTTCTAAAGGAAGAAATAGACAAGACTAGGTATCGTTGTTCTTGTGTATCTATATTGATATTATCACTACTACCACTACTACTACTACTACTACTACTACTACTACTACGACTATTACGACTACTACTACTACTACTACTACTACTACTACTACTACAATTACTACCACTACTACCACTACCACTACTACTACTACTACTACTACTACTACTACTACTACTACTACTACTACTACTACTACTACTAACTATTACTACTACTACTACTACTACTACTACTGCTACTACTAACTATTATTACTACTACTATTAACTACTACTACTACTACTACTACTACTACTACTACTACTACTACTACTACTACTACTACTACTACTACTACTGGATGGGGTAGGAAGAAGGGAAAGCTTACCATAGGAGCATCGAAATCCTTGACATCGCCATACGCTGCCTTCACCGCCTCCGCCAGGTTTTGCGTCCCGTATTCGGTCTTGCAGTCACGCATCCCGAGGTGCCTCATGCTCTTCCTGTGAGCGTACACACACACACACACACACACACACACACACACACGATTATGTTTTGTTAGCATTACAATTATTTTACAACTGATATTTAACTGTAGATAGCGGGAATTGCAAGAAAAAAAGGAAAAAAACTGTGATATCTATGAGCATTCAACTGGAGGAGTCTAAAAGTAAAGGAGAGAGAGATAGACAGACTCATTTGATCATGAAGGAGAGAGAAATAGAGAAACTTACTTAATCACGTAGGAGAGAGAGAGAGAGAGAGAGAGAGAGAGAGAGAGAGAGAGAGAGAGAGAGAGAGAGAGAGAGAGAAAACTTACTTGATCACGTCCTTAGGAATATTACTGGTGTGAGTCTGGTTGAAGTGACACACAATATCCCCCAACAGAAACACGTCCCTGACACTCATCTCCTCAGGCTTCTTCTCCGCTAAGATCTTGTCCCTCAGTGCTTCCATCTGTGGAGTGTTGCAGTGTGTCAAGTGTTGCTCTTTCCAGGACCAGAAATAACGGGTTCAAGTTGGAGAAATTTTGGTTTAGGAGAGAAATAGGAAGGAACTGGTTCTCTAATGGCGTAGTTGATGAGTGGAACGGACTCGGTAATCGTATTGTTAGTGCTGAGACAATGGGCAGATTTAAAAAGAAGATTAGACAAGATTATGGATGAGGATGATAGGTGGAATTAATTAAGCAGCGGTGTTCACACAGGGACTGCCAAGAGTAGGTCTAACGTCTATTTCAGCTTCCCACATATTCTTATGTTCTTATGACAATGAAAGTTTTAGCCTTAGGAAGTTTAGTTGAAGATATTTTTCTATTCCTTTACTGTCTTCTTACTTTATCTTATTTTCCTTTGATTTAGTTTATCTTTGGGCAGAAAGAAGATAATATTACTCTTGCTTTCACGCGAATTGATGAGAAATAGCTCAAAATCTGAAAAAAGATGTTGTTTCATCAGCTTTCTTTCACTTCAAGCAAAAGTAATAGACAATAGATAAATACGAGAACTCCTGTGTGTGTGTGTGTGTGTGTGTGTGTGTGTGTGCATGTGTGTGTGTGTGAGGCACCACTTACCACATCATCAGGCAGCATCTTAGTCGACCCCAGCTGGTACAAGACCTCGAGGTTCTCTGTAGCAGTAAGGGCGGGCAGGTTCTTCACGTCCTGTTTACTGAGGCCCTCCCACGCGTTCTTCAGACTCACCAGCTCCTCGCTACTCATGTCCTTCAGTTCCTTGTTCTCCTTCACCTTCGCCAGAATCACCTGTCATAGAAAACGGGGAAGTGTGACGTAAATTGAAGGTTATTGGGAAGGAAAATGGGAAATGTAGTTAGATATTTTGAGGATGATATAGGTCCGGGTTTTCTTTGATTTTTCTTTGTTTTTTTCTTTTGATTTATGCGTGTTTTTTTGTATTTGTTTCTTATTGAAATGCCGGATTATCTATTTGTCCTCCTCCTCCTCCTCCTCCTCCTCCTCCTCGTCACATCCTTTGCTACTCTACTACAAGGCATATCAATGTTTACTAATCACTTTTCTTGAGCACAAAAGACATAGGAGAGTTACAAGTGTGTGTGTGTGTGTGTGTGTGTGTGTGTGTGTGTGTGTGTGTGCGTGTGTGTGTGTGTGTGTGTGTGAATACCTTGGCCTCCCCGCTGCCCAGTTCTTCATTCACCAGGTTGTCCAAGTACTTCATGACGTCTTCCTTCTTCATCCCCTCCAGCTGCGACTGTGTCATGCGCGCCGCGTTGCCACACATCATGGAGTCATGCATGTTGTCCCCGGTGCCCACTGGAGAGTAGTAGTAGTAGTAGTAGTAGTAGTAGTAGTAGTAGTAGTAGTAGTAGTAATCTCTCTCT
>CM035193.1:12834841-12846046 GCA_020233015.1 Callinectes sapidus
AGAGAGATGAGAGAGATGAGAGAGAGAGAGAGAGAGAGAGAGAGAGAGAGAGAGAGAGAGAGAGAGAGATTCATAATCTTTTTAAAACTATCATAAAGACGATACAAACATGAATTCAACTCTTTTATGTTTGGATTTGACTCTTTTTTTTCATACATGAGTGGCACTGGCAAAGGACAGCAATAATATCGAGAAAAGACCCTTTAGAGTGACAGTTTCTAAAGCAAAGACAAAAAAAGGAAACATTGAGAACTGGAAGTCAAGTGTCACGAATTCTCCCTTTTGAAACAGCTCAGGTCACAGGAAGGAAGAAACACAGAAGTAAACATTAAATTCGTAGACTTTCCATCTCCCTCCCCTCCTAAAAACAAAAAAAGAAGGAAGAAACACAGTAGTAAACCGTGAATTCGAAGATTTTCCATCCCCCTCCTTTCCTAAATAAAAGTAAATAAATAAATAAAAGGAAGAAACAGAAGTAAACCGTGAATTTGGAGATTATTCACCCCCCTCCTCCCTAAAAAAAAAAAAAAAAAAAAAAAAAGGAAGGAAAAAACAAAAGAAAACATTGAATTCAGAAATTTAAACCCCCCAACTCACACACCCTAGAAAACAAAAACAAAAAATAGAACATGGCTTTACTCACCTCGATCAGCTTTGCCTTGATGCCTTTCATGAAGTCCCCGCTGAGTTGGTGAACCATGAAATCGGGTACTTCGGAAATCTTCACGTCTCCCAGCGCGTCAGGTTGCCAGTCCTTGGAGGAGCCCTTTATCCTCCAGGTGACCGGCCAGCGGATCCTCTCCAGGCTTTCGGTCTGAGGACACCCCGTGGGTCTGGTCGTCTCGCACCTATTCACCTTGTCCAGACTGAGAGAGAGAGAGAGAGAGAGAGAGAGAGAGAGAGAGAGAGAGAGAGAGAGAGAGAGAGGTTAACGTTCATTTTCAGAAACACTTCATCGCTGCAACATCTCCATTATTTCAAAAGGTTCCGGTTCAAGTGACACAAGATTTCAAAGGTGGTTTTTTCTCATGGTTCAAATGGCAAATGAACAAGATTGCTGCATAACTGACAGGAGAAACACCCTCAAAAACTCGGCTTGTAATCTCTGTGGTCTTTGAAAATCGTCATATTGAGAGAGCGGAGTGTTTCAGAATATGGTCATAAGCCCTTCAGTACCGGGACACATTTTGACCTTAAGTTTTGGGTACGATTAGGATAAAAACACTCCAAAAGATCACCTCTCTGAAGGGGATAATGCTTCTATTTCAAGTCTTCGTCATTACACCGGAGAAATACATCGTTAATCAGATTGGAGAAGGTTATGGATGAAAGACTTTGCAATTACGTATATGATAATGATAATAAAAATGAAAAAGAAGAACAAGAACAAAGACAAGAAGAACAACAACAACAACAAGAACAACAACAGCAAGAACAAGAAGAACAAATACAAGAACAAGAACAAGAAAAACTAAAATTGGAAGAACAAGAACAAGAAGATCGGGGAGCCTAACAGTAGGAATAATGTTAGATAAGAGGTTTGGTAACAGTGAAAGCGTAGTGTATCTGCTACTCACACTTTCTGCAGCACTTCCTTGTTGCCAGTTTCGTCGAAGCACAAGGGGAGGTTCAGGCCACTCTCCCCAAACTTCTCTACTTTTTCTGTGGTCCAGGAGGTGACGGGGCCAACACGCCTCAACAGAGCGCTCATCTCAGGTGAATTCAGCTGTGGAGATAAGGTTCCTCCCTCTCATTACACACCTCTTCTCGTCCCCTTCCCTTTCCTTCCCCTCTCGTTCCCTCCCTCCCTTTTTCCTTGCTCTGTTTTTTTTTTTTTTTTTCATTTCATTCCCTTTCCTTACCTTATTTTTCCTTCCCTTCCCTTTCCCTTTCGCTTTCCCTGGTCTCCCTTCCTCCCCTGGTACACCGTTGGTTTGCTCAGCTTCCACACTCGGATAATATTGATCCACGCACACTTACCTTTCAGCGATCTCTTACTGGGTTCCCTAGTGCTTTACTATCACGTTCATAGAGAAATGTATAAAGGAAGAGATATTTTACTCCTACGAAAATGTAACCAATAGTAAATCAGTTTTATGAAAGGGGAAAAGCTAATGCAAGTAACAAGAATCTGCTATTTTTGGACATGCAGTGACTCGTCATGTTAGTCTTTTTGAACACTTTAACAATACTCACTTTGCGTTGTGGTTTACGAGGCCACTTTAGCGACGCTCAGGAAAGCAGTCTCGTTGTCACCATAAGAAGACCACCAGCGCCACTCCGCCTCCCTGTTTCTTGTGCTCGTGATTGCAACGACTAAAGGTGAAAATAGACGTAGCGGTGGTGGTGGTGGTGGTCAGGTACTGTAAGCATTGACATTTTGTACAGAGGTCAGTACTTCAGGCATTGGTGTGTCAAGGCAATGAGGTGGTGAAGATGATGCAGTGTTCTCTCGTGTCAGTTTCGTGCCCCAGTGAGTCTTGGTTTCACGTAAACACTGAAATTATGGTTTTACCTCGATGTAGGAATGTTGACTGCACATCCCGCGTTCCAGTAAAAGATTTGGGTCTTCGGTTGCACACACACACACACACACACACACACACACACACACACACACACACATTCAACAATCAAGTTCTTACATTTCAGAATTCTACAAACTGCAAGAATTCCAAACAGCAAAACATTAACGCCTACTTTTATGACTTACTGTTGCGGTGATACGATAGTCTAGCTGAATTAGAGGGAAGTGAAGACTTTTTTGTCTTCACTGACAACGTGGTGGAGTCTGGCCGTATTCAGAAACGCTTTGTTCTCTCACCGTCACTGCTCTCCCAAGATACTCATGTCTTTAGGGAGTTTTTATGGTTCTAGTGATGGATTAGCAACATTTTTAGTTTATTAAAAGAAGAAACTGTCTTGAAAATCCCGGCTAGTCGTCTCTGTGGTCTTGGAAAATTGTTGTGGTGAGAGAGCAAGACGCTTCTGAAATCTGAATACAAGCGTCAGTCACTCTTCAATATTCTGTCGTTGTTCAGTCCTAGGCGACGATCTCCCTCTTGGCCTCTTCCTCTTCCCCCCGCCTTCAGATCGAGTCCTCAGTGTTGCCATAATATTCCAAAAGAACACCATGACACCACGGTCACCCCATACTTATGACTAATACTCCATGCTGTATTTTTATTTTAGTTTATCCTCATGCACGACAAATCTCATGCACGCTTCATTATTCTTACCATGCACATGTAGAGCCCTTGAGTACGACCTTTTATACCCCCCCTTCCATCTCCCCATGTCACCCTCCCCCTTCCCCCACCCTCCCCCAATCTGCCCTCTCCCTCCCCAGTCTGTCTTAATGCTAACATTAACATGCGGATAAGAGGAATGTTCTACCTGACACGTCAGCGATTCACTTTCGGTCCCGAAGTTTGCGCACTGTAGAAATATGTTGATTTTAATGAGTACGCACGGACAGAGAGAGAGAGAGAGAGAGAGAGAGAGAGAGAGAGAGAGAGAGAGAGAGAGAGAGATGATATGTCTTATGGTGTAGTAGAATTTAGTCTATATGCAGACGAGTTATATACTAAGACAGTTAAGGATAGAGGGAGTTCTGAGTCACTCGGAGGGATATGTATTTGGTGATAAAAGTGGCCAGCAGGTGGACGCCATGAAATTAAGTGAATCACTGTAAAAAAAATCCTATATTTTTTGCCGCTTTCCGTGTGTCACCACAGAACTCATCACACTGCTTCAGGATTCTTGTTTCCGTGTATCACTCTTCTGTTTCAGCGACGAATATTCATCTGCCTCACTCATATTATGGATAAAAAGATGTATGTTTCCCTGACCACAGAAAGAAAGGTTGCTCTGATTTGGCTAACTCTCTCGGACCTGTAAGGGAGCTGTCAAATTAGTGGCCTTTATTTATCATTTTATGCTGCTCCCCCTACATGAGAAAACACACACAAATGGTTCAGTCTTGGATGTATATGGAAGAATTAATGATGCAAAATATAAGACAATTTTAGAAAGGTGTGGTTTGGAGGGTATTAATCTCCGTTCAGTCAGTAAAATGATGTTATGAATTTTTTCTCCACATTCTTATTTTGAAACACTTTCTGATTGCACCCTCTCTACCTTCAAAAGACTGTAGTTGAGATTACATGGGTTTTAAAGAGTATTTTTATAGGGTTCTAGTGTCAGATTAACTAGAAATCTACATTACAAACCGGAGAAACACTTTTGAGAACCCTGTAACCCTCTCTGTGACCTTTAAAAATAGTTAGGATGAAATGGCAAACCTTTTAGAATACTGTCAATGATTCTAAGTCATTAAAACCATTATCGAGTGTGACAACGCCCCTGTTTCTATTCCCTTGGGACTATCATTGCCTCTGCACAGTATTACCCGGCCTTCCCTCGCTTCTTACCTTGGGCATCTTTTCCTTGATGGTCGTGATCACTTCTGCGTCTGTCATGTTGATGATTACTAGACGCTTGAACTCATTTATCAGCCTCTCGGGGATCTCAATGCCTCCTTTATCCGCCAGCTCCTGTAGTGCGCTGCTTGAGATTCCCCTGAGCATCACGGGCTGAGGGAGCAAAGCGTAGGGATTGTAAATACAGGTGATGCTTAGTCTGAAGATGTAAATAAAATACGTGTGGAGAAATATTAATCTCTGTTTAGCTTATGACTGGGCCCGAACTCCCAAACACTTCTACACTTCATCTCAACTATTTCAAAAAGTTTTATCTAAATTAACATCAGTCTTTTAAGGTGTGTTTTTTTTTTTTACAGTTCTAGAAGCAGAGTGACAAGATTTCTAGATTATTAACTATAGAAACTCTTGAAAACCCCGCTAATCATCTCTGTGGTTTTGGAAAATAGTCGTAGTTAGAGAGCAAAGCGTTTCTGAATACGGACCCAGAATATTTTTCATGCGTATTACTTTTAAAAGCTGACGTGGACGTGTGAATCAGTAGGTCAGTTAATCTATTAATGCTGAGGGCCGTGTGCGTGTGTTGGGGGAGGGAAGGGGGAAGAGGGGGGAGGGGGGGCGGTGTCGACGGGGGCTGCGCTGTAGTATTTGCGTAGTACATCCGTGGGCGCTATCGTTAGCCATCATAATGACCTGTACCTATCCTGTAACTTATGTAGACCTTCATCAGCACGAAGGATCATCTCATTACTGATGCACGTTGACCAATTACGACAAAAATACTAAGAATATTCCAAAAGATAAACCATGAACGTGTGTGTGTGTGTGTGTGTGTGTGTGTGTGGGTGTGGGTGTGGGTGTGGGTGTGGGTGTGGGTGGGTGTGAGTGGGTGAGTGTTGCTTACCTCCACCTTCTCCCAGTCTTTGGCTTCTAGTCCTGCCAGGAGCTCTTGGGCCGTGGCAGTGGTAAAGTTCTGGTTATCGAAGTAACTCTTCATCTTATCACTGAGACTGTCGTATCTGTCGCCCCTGAGGAAGAGAGAGAGAGAGAGGGGGGGGAGGAGAGAGAGAGAGAGAGAGAGAGAGAGAGAGAGAGAGAGAGAGAGAGAGAGAGAGAGAGAGAGAGAGAGAGAGAGGGAGAGGGAGGGGGGGGGGGCGAGGGGGGGGAAGAGGGATCAGTAGAACACACACACATACACACACGTGGGTACATTTTTGTCAATTTGTTTACTCACAGTTGCTTAGGAGATTTTTTTTCTACTGAATAAATTAGCATAGAAAAAAAAGAAAGAAAAAGGTCAAACAAGAACACAGATAGAAATGAAAAGAAAGGAACAGGAGAACGAAGTAAAAGAAAGGAAGGAATGAGAGTGAGAGCAATAAATCATACAAAATGTGAAGGCAAATTAGAGAGAAAAATAGAAAAGTGGAATTCCAGACTTTAGGAAAAGGAAAAAAAATAGAACACGCACTGAAAACAAAACATAAATTGAAGAACTGAACAAAACTACTTAGAGGTTAAAAGATAAGTAATAAAACCAACGAAGTAGTTTGCATGATATCGCAAAATTAATCAGTAAACCACATGGAAATTGAGAGAGAGAGAGAGAGAGAGAGAGAGAGAGAGAGAGAGAGAGAGAGAGAGAGAGAGAATGATGACACACACACACACACACACACACACACACACACACACACAAAACCCCACGAGTGCATGGATCGAATAAAAGAGAAGGGCAGTGACTAAACAAATGATTAATGAATATAGGTCATTGTCATACCGGAGACGTGAGTGAGTGGGTGAGTCAGTAAGTCAGTGAGTGAGTGAGTCAGTCAGTAAGTATACCGGAACATGAAAGTAAGGAGAAACATTCCGGTATCAATAATTAACAAGTTGCTATGATACTGCAAACAACATTCCCTATCCCTACCTTTCCTCCTCCTCCTCCTCCTCCTCCTCCCCATCCTCCTCCTCCTCCTCCCCCTCCTCGTGGACAAAAAGTCGGGCACCAAGGTCAATAAAAAAAAAGGGCAATTGGAGAGCTCTCATGAATAATTTGAAAGAGGGAACCATGTCAGTGGGCGAAACAAATGGGTCACTAGGGATGAGAAATGAGATTAGCCCCTGAAGAGAGAGAGAGAGAGAGAGAGAGAGAGAGAGAGAGAGAGAGAGAGAGAGAGAGAGAAAATTACAATATATGGTATAGGTGCAGAGAGAGGGGGGGGGGGGGGGGGGGCAGTCGAGGGTTAGTGTAGGTTAGTACTGGGGCGCCTGGACGGGAGTTTGTGATGACGGTCAATGCTTCTTTATCGACCAGCGCTGTTAAAAATGAGGACGAAAGAGAGAGAGAGAGAGAGAGAGAGAGAGAGAGAGAGAGAGAGAGAGAGAGAGAGAGAGAGAGAGAGAGAGAGAGAGAGATTCCTTTTCTTTTATTCCAGCAACTTACATGGCGGTTTTCAAATCAGCCAATCTTTTCTCGATAGTTTCCTGCTGCGTGTTGAAAAAGTCCTCGACGAAGCTGAAGTCTACGTTGGCCTCAGTTTCCAGCACCGCACCTGACCAGATGAGACTCGATAAGACAACCTCGCCGCCACACCGAATACAAACAACGCCAACACTCACACTGCATTAGAAAGGTCTGAGGAAATTATAGATAATTATCCCCTTCAGTACTTTGACGCATTTCCATTTATTTTTATTATTTATACAATGTGGGCTTTTTACGGGAATTTATCGGTTAAAGAAGATCATCTAATGGAGAATTCCTATCTAAAAGCCCACCCATTTGGGAACCGTTACCCCGAGTGGATGCCTAATCTCCCATCAGATCGTGGACAGGATTCGAACCCGTGTGCTTGGGGATCTCTCGACCCTCAAAAGCACGCCCCTTCAGTACCATAACCCATTTTCACATTTATTCTGCTTACTATAATGCGTTTTTTATACGGCTTTAAAAACTTATGTAGGGGTTAGAATTGTGAAGACTATAGCCCCTAATCTTCTGACCTTCTGACTCTTCTTAATGTTGATGAAATCGTCTAATCACAGTCAGAACTCGCGGTAAAAATGCGTTCCAGTACTGAAGGAGTTAAGGCTTATTTTCTAGTGTTTGTGGTGCTTACCCATCATGAGAATTGCTGTGAATAGGAGTCCTGACATTCGCGCCATCACGTCTAACTGGAAAAGAGAGTGAGACAGAAATTGTAATCAGATATCTATTTGGGATACGAGAAAATGAGATGGGAAATTAAATAAAAAAAAGAAAAACGAAATGAAAGTAATTAAAAGGAAGAACTTTGTAAAGAGGAGACCAGATCTGCAACATGAGAAGGAAAAAAGGCAAAACGCGAGTAGGTGGTGGGAGGAGGTGGAAAAAAAACACAGTGAAAGGGAGGTGAGTTTATTTCCAGATCCTTTTCACTTGTGACTTTTGGGGGAATTGAAGCGAAAGCGAAATCGATCGGGAAATAAACTGAATTCCCTTGTACTGTGCTTTCCTTTCACCTCCTCCCCATCACCTGTATGAACATCTATACAAAGTTCAAACCAAAACAAAACAAAAACGTCATAAATAAAAGGTCAGATCAGCATTATCACGTCTACTCAAGTAAATAGCACGAGAAAATAACGTGATAAATAACGAAATAGATTCGATAATGTAGGAAAATAGCAAGACACCGGTGAGTAACAAAAGAAACCCGAAGCTGACCCCATAAATACAAGACAAGAGAGGTCGGGTAGTTAGTCATGAGATTTGATCAAGTGCATGTGTAGAAACTATTTATTGATTCTGCTCGAACTTTCCCTGTCACTCGTGGTTACTGGTGTCAACAAATGCACGAGCGTATTCAAGGAGGCGTTGTGGTGTTAGAACCCGTGTTTTCTTTGATCTTTCGGCGTTATTAGCAATGTTTATGATTTTCTATATTGGTAATGCGTATTCAAGGAGGCATTGTGGTGTTAGAATCCGTGTTTTCTTTGATCTTTCACTTCTATTAGCAATATTTATGATTTTGGTGTTAGTTTTGCGTATTCAAAGTTAGAACTCTTGTTTTCTTTTATCTTTTACCTTTATTAGCAATTTTTATGATTTTGATGTTGATATTGTGTATTCGAGATGACGTTAAGATGTTATAACTCGATTTTTTTATCTTTCACCCTTATTAGCAATGTTTATGATTCTGATATTAGTATTAAGTACATTTGGTAATAATTTCTTCTTCTATTGGAAGAATTTTAAATGGAGAGTTCTTGGATAAGGAGAATCCATTGCCTTTACTATCCTCTGTCTCTTACTTTAGTTTAAATCGCGTCACTTGCCACAAATAACCTTAAAAAGATCTATTTGTTTGTTCTTTTTTTGTGTGTTCCTCTCCGACTTGTTATCAGCGCTATACATTACGAGACTGATTTCCTTCATTACTTCGCTATCCCATGAGAAATATGTACGAGTAATTCTTTGTCACACCGGCCCTTCACGACGCCTCGGTCTGTACACAAACAAATGTTGCCGACACGAACTCACTTCACGACATTCCACGAACAGCGTCGTGACTGTATCTTTGAGGCCACACACACACACACACACACACACACACACACACACACACACACACACACATACACACACACATCACACTTGTGCTCAATCACCAAAACTTCTATTAATATCTTAATTAGGGATCTCTCTCTCTCTCTCTCTCTCTCTCTCTCTCTCTCTCTCTCTCTCTCTCTCTCTCTCTCTCTCTCTCCCTGTCACAGTAATGGCAAAGAGATGGCGCGAGAAAATGTAACCCGTAATAGTGTCCTTATGGCCATTACTTTCTATCGGCATTCTTGTTTGTCCTCGTCTTTGCCTATCATTTCCACGGAGGGAGTGCAATTTGTCGGCTGAAAGAACATCATTCATCGTCAGTTCCGCATACCATCGAGGGCAGTGTGTTAGGTAGTTACGACAATTAGGTCATTAGTGCAGCGAGTTGAGTCATCTATTGTAATGGTTTCAATCGGCTTTGTAATGAAGGTGTTCTACTTGGCGAATCACCCCTTATCGGCTTTGTCACTCTCCTTTCACTTCTCTCATTACCTTGTGTATTTGTTGTTCCTGACCTAACCTCACCTAACCTTATTTAATCTAACTGAACGTGTAACTTTTGTTTTTACTAGTATGGGAGCTATTTTCAAAAGCCACAGAGATGGATAGTAAGATTCACATGATAATTTCTCCTATTGAATCTTTATAGAATCATGAAAACATCCTTGACACTCATTATACCTTCCATTAAACTGTGCTAAATGTAACATGACGCTGCAAAATCTTGGATGCCCTTTAGTACTCGGACACATTTTATCTATTTATTCTGCTCATTATTTCTCGATTTTATACTGCTTTAGAAACCCATGTGAGGATTAAGATAATATATATTCTGGCCATTAATCTTCTGACCTCCATAGACCCTTCCTAATGTCAATAAAATCGTCGAATCACAATCAAAACTTATGGTAAAAAGGAGTTGAATACAATCGAGGCTAGATCCTGAGGCATTTGAGGTTATGAATGTCACTAATTCACCCACTTTGTTCTTGCTGTCCCTCGTCTTTCCTCGCATTCCTCTCTCACTCTTAGGAATTCGTGTTAGCATGTGGAAGCATCTTAACCCAGTCAATGAGAGCATGTTATTACTTCCGTTGTCCCAGTCAGCTCACGCCCCTGTATTCCTGGAATTAAGGTTTGCGTGTGTGTAACGGCTTCATTCTGCATGCGTAAGAATGTGCAGCATGTAAGGCAGTTTGTTGTGGCGTGCTTGAGTCTATCAGTGTGGACTCCCAATACAGTTTTCCGTTTTCTTTCTTTAAGTTTAGTATATGACAGACTTGAGTTTGTCATGCAGGTCTGTGGTTGAACTAGTTTTGTTGACTGGATGAGGTATGCGTGTCTTTCTGAGTCCCTTGTGTCATTAAAGTAGTTTACCTGGAATGTATTGTTGGAGTGTGTATGATTAAGCTTTTTTTTTTCTTTCTTTCTTTGTTTTTTTCTTTCTTTGCACGTTAACTAACTTCGGGTTGTCATGGAGGTGAGCTGCATGATTGTCTCGAGTGTCATGTCTTTACTGAGTTTAGTTAGAATGAATAGTTGTAGTGTGTGTAAAAGTTAGTCTTTTCCCTTCTTCCTCTCTTTGTCTTGACGTTAAGATTAGGTTGGCATTAATTTCTATGAATAAATTCCATTTGTTAAACCGATGAGCTTCTAAGTGTCTCGTGTATCATGTCTTTAAGTAAGTTTAGTTAGCACGAACTATTATAGTGAGTGTTTAAGTGAGTTTTCTTTCTTTTTCTTTAAACTCTATGACTGAACTCCATTTGCTGAACTGATAAGCTTCTTAAGTGTCTCCGTTAAGTAAGTTTTATTGAAAGGCATCGCTGTAGGTCACTTAGATAATCAGATACTTTTCTTCTTCTTTCTGGACATTAAGACGTGACTTTCGACAAATCTGTAATCATTAATATAAATCGATTCCATAATTGCTGATTGGGCTGCTGGAGGCTGTGTGTGTGTGTGTGTGTGTGTGTGTGTGTGTGTGTGTGTTTTGTGACCATTCTCTCTTTTTTTCTTTTTCCTTTTCTTTTTTTCCTTTTTATATTTCTTACAAAACGAATATCGATACTGTCACGTGAGCTTCTTTTCCTCCTCTTCCTCCTCCTCCTCCTCCTCCTCCTCCTCCTCCTCCTCCTCTTCCTCCTCCACCCCTCCTCCTCCTCCTCC
>CM035193.1:12848301-12874081 GCA_020233015.1 Callinectes sapidus
TTTGAACACTTGTTAAATACCCACTAACTGCCACTTCAGCGGAACCAAAACCCATTTCAAGACAATCGATCAATTATTCTTCATTGTTTTAAACACTTTGGAGTGATTTAGAGGAGGAAATAAACTGTTGAGAGGCCGATGATGAAGTTTTTTAATGTAACTCTGACACCTCCGAATAACACGGTTCCTCTCCACTCACTTTACTGAACTGACGACACAAAACATCATGGTATATGAACTATCTTTTGCCATTAATAACAACTTGATTCAACCTCTAATAAAAAAGTGCATTGGGCGTTGCAAGAAATTTAACCCAAAAATGCCCCCTTATTTACCCCCCAAATACCGCCCACCACAGCTACCTCCACCACACACACGCACGCAAATCACTCCAAACACGCCACAGTACTCATAAAAAGCCTTAAATGTGACTTTATCTAAATTGGACAAATGTAGATGGTTTTGTTGTATCCATTTGATAATCCCCATTGTACCTATATTATTTTTTGTCAATAAACTACTACTACTACTACTACTACTACTACTACTACTACTACTACTACTACTACTGTGTGCGTGTGTGTGTGTGTGTGTGTGTGTGTCTGTCTGTCTGTGTGTGTCCCCTTCTTTTCTCATATATAAATTTACTTGTCCCTTAGAATCATGTAGAATTTGATATGTCCAAGCCTGTGTGAGTGTGGGTGGGTGAGTCTCTAAGGACGCGGTGTCAGAACGTAACTAACTCACAGGTCTCTCGGTGCGTCGCGTCAGAAGTCGTCGCCTTTGCTCACTCGAAGTCCGAAGCACAACTGGCGGGCCACTTCCACCTTTGTCCTCTGCCGCCCCCTCACTGCCGCCGCCGCCACTTGCTACTGACGATTGTTCCTTTCTCAACACCCCCCACCCCCCTTTCTTCTCACCCCACTCTCTCTCTCTCCCTTCTCACCCTTCCCCCCTCCCAACTCTCAGTTCCTCCTTCCCCTCCTTGTTCCTCTCTCGCTCCCTTCTTGCTTCTATTCTCCCCCTCCCTCTGTTCCTTACCTATTATCTCCCTCTCCCCTCATTTCACCCCTACTCCCCACCCAATTATTTTCGTGTCTATCTCTCCCCCCCCCCCTCTCTCTCTCTCTCTCTCTCTCGCTCTCTCTCTCTCTCTCTCTCTCTCTCTCTCTCTCTCTCTCTCTCTCTCTCTCTCTCTCCCCTTCCCCGTTCCTTTCCCACGCGTTTTAGCATTCCGCATTCTTTCTTTCCAAGCAGTTCTCTTTAATTATCACATTTTTTGCGTGTCTTTTCCAGTTTCTCCACCGATTCCTTTAGTCCCTCCTTTCTTTCCTCGATCTTTCTCGTCCCTCAGGAATCATGCAATAGCCTCTAATCTCGTATCTTCTGTAGTTTCACCTCTCGAGACATCGCCATGTATATTTCATAGGAAGAGTATGTGTAAAAACTTCCTGGCCGACCTGTATGGTGTCCCGTCACGAGTAAGTAGCTTTGGTGTTACGTATCCCAGCACGGTAGCAGCTTGGCGCCACCGGCCGTTCATTGACCTGTAATTATATGATACATAACTTATCAGGCCGGAACGGGGGAACAAAAGAGGCCGTGCTTCTCAAAATGTATAGTGGTAGTACATTATTCAAAGTTCAAATGATGGTTGAGTGCTGGAGTGATAAGAATAGCGCTTGCTTTGAATCGAATCCACAAACCCAAAAGAGCAAATAAAAGCAAAGGAAAAGTTCAACCGGTCTCCATTCCAGTTAATTCGAGATATTCCAGGAAGAGTGAGTCAGTTCTTGTACCTTTCTGGCTCCTCGTTTCTTGGAATTCTTCTAGTCTCGGCGATGACCTTTGCAAAACTCGTGAGTATGATGGCGCCGGGTGACTAGTAGAGGCAGAAGACACGTGAGGTGAAATTTAAGGCTTGGCTGCTTACCTTTTTTGCCTTCTAGAAAGAGAAAGGGTTAGAAAAAGATGCAATAGAAGGAAGATTGAGAAATGATACAGCTCGACTTTTTGTATGTAAGAGAAACACTGACCTAAGACAACAAAAAAGCAATAAAAGGCTCCTGTTGCCAGATCTGAATAACAAATCTTGCATATTGATTGATGAGTTGATAATGAATCCCTTCTAATGAAAATAAGGGGCAAAAGAAAAAATAAAGTGAAGCAAGAGAAGAGATAACAGGAAGACAGAGCTAATGAAAATCAGGTCAGTATAATGGCGTGCAAGATAGAGATAACAGAAAGGTATGGTGATATACAAGACAAATCCATTACAGTTCTTACGAAAGTAGTGAAGGGAATTAAGGTAACGAAATAAACCAGAAAAATAATGAAGTGATTTATGGCACGATAGAAGAAGAAAAATAATAAAACAAGTAAAAGAGAACATTTCAAAGTTAGATTAGGATTTTAGCATGTAGTTAAACGTGATTAACCCCTACAGTGCGGGGACGCATTTTCATTATTATTCTGCTTATTATTATGTCGATTTTATGCAGCTTCAGAAACACATTTGGCGATTAAAATAATACAGACTTTGGCCATTAAATCTTCCGACCTCCAAAGACCCTTCCAAATGTCAAAATATCGTCCAATCATACCCAAAAGTCGTGGTAAGAAAGTGTCTCAGTACTGAGGGAGTTCAAAGAGTACTGAAGGATGTAATGTGACACAGAGACTGGTACTCAGAAACGCTTTGCTCCCTCATCACATTCTTCAAGGCCCCATGCATTATATTAGCCGGCTCTCAAAACAGTATCACCTATCAATAGTGTACAAATATAATTAATCTTTCACTAAAACCATACCAATACGTCTAAATATTCAGGTAAATATTACTATGGGTTTTTTTTCGTTGTTTTATGTTGTCCTTAGCTTCTTACATAAAAAAAAATGCATCTTCAACTAGGGCCTCTGCAGAATAGTGTTTGTGTTGCCCTTAGCCTCTTACATAAAAAATAAGTGTATCTTCAACTAGGGCCTTTGCAAAGTAGTGGAGGAGCAGCGCATGAGTGTTCCAGAATCGGGGCCAGAGAGTGAACCAGACAAGCGAGGAGCGAGAGAGAGAGAGAGGAGAGAGAGGAGGGAGAGTAGGAATGGTGACAGGTCGATGGTATTTGCAGTCTATCTGTTGGGGAACGTAAAAGTCAAGGGATAGTCGATTTGGCGAGCTGATGCATAGACAATGACAATAAAGAATGTAAGGGAATTGATGGATGACCTTTGTCTCTCTCTCTCTCTCTCTCTCTCTCTCTCTCTCTCTCTCTCTCTCTCTCTCTCTCTCTCTCTCTCTCTCTCTCTCTCTCTCTCTCTCTCTCTCTCTCTCTCTCTCTCTCTCTCTCTCTCTTTTCACCTGGATGGTACGTATTTCACGACTACTGTAGACAGGTACACACGCAAGGCTCGGTAGTAAACACGGTTAACAGTCAGTGTGTATATGTTACATTGGCAACACACACTAGAGTACGTTTTGTGTTCGTGGAAGAGAAGAAAATCAGATAAGGAGACGACCATTTTTAACAGAGAGAGAGAGAGCGAGAGAGAGAGAGAGAGAGAGAGAGAGAGAGAGAGAGAGAGAGAGAGAGAGAGAGAGAGAGAGAGAGAGAGAGAGAGAGTCACTAATCGTCCAAGGTCATTAATATTACCCTAGTCATGTATAAGAAAGCAACAACACTTTCTTCGTTTTTTAAATGTCCACCAGTAACTCTTAAACACACACACACACACACACACACACACACCTGTAGTAATGCGATGTGATGGGTACAGACACTTCACCTTCCTCCCTAATTTGACAGGTGATTGATGACTCACTTTCACCTGTACTTAATGACATGCTGGTGACTCGGAAAATGGCCCTTTATCATCTTTGTAAATGTCATAAGGAAATGTGACTTGTAATTCTGTAGATGTTTTCTTTTTTCTGCTTCTCTTTTTTTCTTAATGGTTAGTGGGAGAGACTTGGTTAGGTGGTTAATTAGTCAATCTATTTGGTGCTTACTCAGTCTGTTGGTTAGCTATAATCGCTGCAATTTAAGCTGGCACTTTTGTGTGGAGGAATCCCCCGGCGAGCTCAAGGTCACAAAAAAGTGCAAGTTAGATTACAGAGACTATAACTGTCTACTTTAATGACTTGCTTATCTGTATAGTTTGTGCCATGTCTTGGTTTTTTTTTCTGTTGTTTAAATTGGCTTGTTAATTTCCTGCATTTATAAGTGCGGCTCTCTATTACGCATATCAAATCTCTATACACTAGTTTACTTGATTATTTAGTTATCTATACGACAGTGATGAAAGAGATTATATATCACTTTATAATCTGTTTAATCAGTGCGTTAGTTTCCCATATTCATAATTGTGGCTTTGAATTACATGTACAAATCTGTATACCTCAGTTTAGTTCATTGTTTAGTTATCAATGCAACAGTGATGAAATAGATTAAACACCACTTTTTTTGTTTATCTACCCTCGTGACTTACTGAATTTCCTTGACGGAGTAGCGTGACTGTGTGTTTCTGCCACTAACGATGGCACACACCCAGACCTCAACCCCGTTCAGTATTGGGACGTATTTCATATTTATTCTGCTTATTACTTATCGATTTTATACAACTTCAGAAACTCATGTGGGGATTCAAGAAGTATACCCTGGCCATTAATCTTCCGACCTCCATAGAACCCTTCAGTACTGGGAAGCATTTTCATATTTATTCTGCTCATTTCTTGGTGATTTTATACAGCTTCAGGAACTCATATGAGGATTAAAGAAGTATAGACTATGGCCATTGAACTTCTGACCTCCATAGACCGTTTCTAGTGTCAATAAGATCGTCTAATCACACCCAAGACTCATGGCGAAAATGTGTCCCAATACTGAAGGGGTTTATTTACGTGGCTTCATTTGTTCTCATGCAGGGTGGGTCATTGCAGGTCACGGTGGGAGCTGCTGACCTTGAGTGGTCCGTGCCAAGGCCTGACAAGAAGAGCAAGAACAGTAAGTCAATAATTCTTTTTGTCTTTTCTTCTCTCCTCTAATTCATCTGGTGTATTCTCTCTCTCTCTCTCTCTCTCTCTCTCTCTCTCTCTCTCTCTCTCTCTCTCTCTCTGCTTAATTAATCTTTTCTTTGTTCATCTTTCACTTCTTTTTCTATATAATTCTGCGTTGATTCATGAGTTTTATCAACATCGTCAGTTTTCCTTTTCTTTTCCTTTTTTTATCATGCTCGGACTGTAGTTGCCATCGATTTATTATTGCTGTTGTCACACACACACACACACACACACACACACACACTTCTTTCTTTTCTTATTCAATTATTCACTTACGCATATCTATAATTATCCAAAAGCGAATTTCCATGTTTCTCACCCCTCAAATAGTTTTCCCTTCTTCTCCTTCCTTACTCTTTTCCATTCGTTCACATCTACTCTATTCACTCTATTCCTTTCCTTCATCTTTCTACCCAACTTCTTTTTCCCCCTTCCTCTCCCTTCTCCCCTTCAACCTAGTCAATATTAGATGTCATGTTTGTCCGTCACCTAGGTTGCCATCACTACTGAAGGGAGGGGAGTGTGGGGAGAGTAGGGGAGAGCGTGGGGAGAACAGGCTTACTTAGTATTCATGGTGACCACATAGGAACAACGAAGAAACGAGATGAGAAGGGCAAGAGGAGGGAAAAAGCTTAAGGATTATAAAGCACATGGAGGAAGGGGTTGGGAAGGAAGAATGATAAAGTAAGAGAGAGTGGAGTAGGAAAAGAGGGAAGGAAAGAGCGTTTCTCCATATTCATGGTGACCAAGGAACAACAGAGATGAGGGAGAGGGGCAAGAGGAGGGAAAAAGCATGAGGATTATGAAGCAGAGAGAGGATGGGGAGGAAGGAAGAGTGATAAAGTAAGAGAGAGTGAGGTAGGGAACGCGGAAAGGAGAGGAGTCTTTCTCAGTATTCATGGTAACCAGAGAAACAACAGAGACGAGGGAGGGACAAGAGGAGGAAAGAGCAAGGAATATGAAGCAGATAGAGGAGGAGGAAGGAAGAGTGATAAAGAGGAAGTGAGGTAGGAAAAGGAGTCTTTCTCAGTTTTCATGGTGACTAATGAGGTGGAAGAGAAAAGGGTAAGGATTATGAAGCAAATAGAGAGAAGTGGAAGGAAGCAAGGGTGATGCAAAGGGAAGTAGAAAAAGAAGAAATTGGGGAAAGATAATGAAAACTCTGATAAATAAAGAAGGAAATGATAAGAGACAGTAGAATTTTGAACAGTACAGGAATAAAGACATATAAGGGAAAGAGGATTTACAGAAATTTTTTTCATATTTTATTAAGACCTTACATACAAAACAATAATTATTTTCATACATAGCCACTCAAAGAGATTTTTATAGTCTTTGCCTCCAGTTGTGAAATGCTGGGCAATATGATGGGGGAATGATTATTGCTTGTACTCGTTTAGAGAATTACTCTTGTTATATTGATAGAGAAGCGTGTCTTATGGAAAGTGCCATCACTGGTGTTCTGGATGTGTCAAAAATGCACTCTTAAGCTATTCTGATGGAAAAAGGCCAATGTTTGTGCTGAAATGATGTAACTGTTAATGAGAATGGCTGTCTTGTTCCCCTCCTTCCAGTATGGCAGGGCAAACTCTGTGTGAGGCAAGCAACAAACACCAGAAAGATCAATTACATACAGCTTCATATATGTACACAACTTTCACACACTGCAACTACCTGTCCCAATCCAATAATGTGGTTGTAAGAAAAATATCCGCTAACATTCTGCTAGGAGGTGCAAAATCTTTTGTAGTTTGTAAAGCTGAACAAGAAACTTTTCTCAATATTCAACCTCCCTCCCAAATTTGGAATACCCAAAGCTAAAGACACCCAAAAGAAAGAAAAAAATACAAACCTATGCTAATTGTACAGTAGAAGCAAATGCAATTCAGAATATATCTTGACTCCTTTAGCTCCAGCTGATGTCTATCCCAACAAACATCAACCAACTTTCACAGTGCTATCGGCAGACGGACTCAACACTCGTGAATAACATGTCCTACAACAACTAAACCTACTTGGAGACACAAACAGTTGAAGTTAAAAGATCTTCAGATATTATATGTTCAATCAACATAACAATCATGGCATCATTAACCAGGGATATTATATATTTTGTATGAAATACTTGTAGGTATACATTATCCATAAAATGTGAGGCCATATTCAGTTTCATCGGTATTTGTTATTGAATAAGATTTGTCAACAGTCAAGATGAACACTAGTTCCTCAGAGGGCAAGGTTCATGCAGTCAAAGGGAAATTTCACTTCATACTTTTCTCCTGAGGAACTGAAGCTCCAACAATAAGTACAATGTCAAAAATATGAAGTTTTACTAGACAAGAAGAGAAGACAGATACTGTTTAGTGATACTTAGGATATTTAGCTGTCAGAAGGAAAGATGAATTAGTTACAAGTAGTACGAAGTTCAGTATAAAAATCCAACCCATATAAACTTAAAGGAAATAAGATTTCACACTCCACTAATCAGGAATCACTGATTGACTTTTCAACTTTTTCTCAATATCATTAGTGTGTTGAACCTCCTGGAATATAAATATCAGACTCATTTCAAGAGTGTCTATAATACAAGAATGCCACAGTGATGACATATACAAAACCTGCACTTTCTGTGACAGATCTTCAAGGCTTGCTGTAGCCACAGTCTTCAAACAGCCAGTATGTGCAGCTTAATGAACCTCATCATTGCCAAGTCTTCTTTCACAAACCACTTAGTAGGAAGCCTGGTTTCCTTTTTTGTCAGCAAAGAAGTTCTTTAATACCATAACCTGTCCCACAGTAATTACCAGGATGCCTAGGGTCTCCCCCACGGCCCAAAATAGCACTCGCTCATTGAGATCCTCAGCTCTCTTGCGGGATTGTGCCTCCCGCAGACGGTGGTGTGTCTGGTAGTCTATGATGGAATTTAAATCTTCATGTATCTTTTGTGAAGAGGACTCCATCTGCCAAAGAAAACTTCAATAAATTCTATGACCAAAAACTTACAAACATCCACTGTTGCCTGTGAAGCTTCTTTATAGAATACAATTCCCTCTACTTCTACGTTCATCACTTAGCATTGTCAGGGTGTGAATTGCCTGCTTCAACTCACATCTGAAACAAATCTCATCCACCCCTCCATTCCCCTCTCACGTACTCATTATTCATACTGACAGATATGTCTCAGATACAAATAATGCTCTTGGTGAAGCAGGACACGGCTTACGGTCATGACTGTACATAGAAAGCAGGAAAAAGAGGCTCACCTGAGTCATGGCAGTAAAGTGTTCTCCAACGCCAGGGAGCTGCGGCTCATCTCCAACTTGAAAATCTACGTAGATAAGTTTATGGCTAAAGGTGGAGAACTCATTACTGAAGCACACCTGAAAAGAAGGACAATTAAATAGTTTAAGAAGATAAGAACACAAGAAAATAAGGGAAACTGCAAAAAGTCATCAGGCTTACATGTGGCAATCCCTGCATGAAACATCCTTATCTACTTCCACCCATCATCCCCATTCAAAGAATATGTCTAACCTTCTAAACCTCTATAGGAACTCCACACTATAGCCAAGTCACTCTTAAGTGGATGTTAATGTGTGACAGGGATTCGTCAACTATTGCCACTTATCCACGTATCACAGGCTTGTCGTCTTTCTCCAACCCTGCTCCACTTCCTTACTCTCTGTCTGTCTTTCTTTCTGTCCATCTGTTTCTAAATAACTTTGGAGTATTTCAGAAATTATTTTTTAAATCATTCTAAATTTTGTTCCCCATCACCGTTAAAATTAAACACAAGACGCATTTTTTGTATAAAGGTCTCTCCCCATCCTACACATGGCATATAAGAGGAGTGTAACCTTGCCACTACTTCAGCCTTACTTCACTTGCTATCAATCCTGAATTGCCCTCACAGTCTCTCTATGGACTGTTCTCCTGTTGCAAACTCACCATATGGCTACCTTCACAGACAATCTAAGGCAGTAATCTAAAATATAAACAAATACTTAGAAGAAAAGGTAAATAACGAAGGAAAGACTCTCTCACAAGATAATTAAACAAATAATCATGTTTGAGGAGTGAAATGTGGAGAAAAGCAAGCAAGTACAACAAATCCTGACACATACCCGACAAAACGCCAACGTACGTAATGGTCTACGACAAGACAAAAAAAACATTACCAAAACAGGAAATATAGATTAAGCGTCAGCCCCAAGGAGGAAATACCTGGTAGGTGCCAGTGGTTTCTGGGGTGAACTGGAACTGCCCGTATTGCTGCTTGATTTCCCGGTAAAGGATCTGCCGGGACGGCCCTTCCAGCACCACGTCCACGTCATAGTGGCCGCCAGTCACGACCTAAAGGGAACGCCACACTTAATTAATGTCTGGTTAATCCCGCCATGAAATAATATCGGAAAACTAAAACAAATCATTTCCAAACTAAAGCCAACACAACACATGACCTTCCCTGCCTATGGTTCCTACAGGCTCTCAGCTGCCCACGATCCCATTTAGCAAAATAATGCCATTTACTAATAAATACATAGAAATTAAGCGTAACAATACCTAACTGCTTTAATACAGTTCCTACAAGCATTAGGTGAAGACTAAGTATGAATTGGCCTCAACTTCTTTATAGCAGCTGCAGTATCTATTCATTAGAAGCACCACAGCACTTTATATACAAGATTCATCCATGACAATCGTGATTTCTCATATCAATTACACTGTTCAAAGGTAACTTCCCCGAAACCTCACCCCTGTTACCTACACAAGGAACATACAGAACACCAACAGGGGCCCTACATCTGGATCACCCAAATGCTGCACTAACCTAAAAAAATAAATAAATAAACTAAGACTGATATAGGAACCATCATCTAGTCCAGTGAAAATCCTTTCCGCGCCACCCACCTGGAACTCGAGGGAGGAAGCTGTGCCCTTCTCAATCTCCTCATAGAAGCACTCCTTGGCATTATCGGGGAGTTCAAAAGTAAGTTCCACCCCGGCGGCCCCAGTACACCAGCACACCACTCCCAATAATACCACCAGCCAGCCTCTCTCCATGTTTGTGTGTCTCGCGGCCCGCCTCCTCACTCCCCTGGCATCAGCTGAGCATAGTTAGTACCGCTCAGAGGCTGGAAAGCACGGTGTTGTCACTCCAGCACTCGGCGTCTTCTGCTAAAAGACGTGGCCGGAAACAAAATATAAGCCACGTTCACTCTTTTCCAGCACGTCACCTCAAGGATCTCGGCCAATGAGAAGGCCCGTTGTGCGCTGCTGGCCAATCAGAACACAGGACAAGTGGAGGCTTCTGAGGGTTGTGAACGCGGCTGTAATATTATTTCGGACCTGTCACTGACCCAAGATGCTTTTGTCAAGTCATCAATGCGTTTTTTGGGGTGTGGGGAATAATTTGAAACATATGGTAATTCAAACATGAGTCTAGTGAGCTAACATGTTGCTTTAATGTACTGAAGTTTTTTTCCTATTTTGCATGTAATGAAACTGACTGACTGATTAGTCCTATATAGTGCAATTGCAGGCAACGGTACTTAATTATATCAAAACTTCATTGCACCTTAGCATTATAATTCGCTCGATTTCGTCAGTCTTTTTTAAGGAAACACAAACGTTTGATAAGAAGAGATACAGGTGCCAGGTGGCTTGGACAGGTGAACGATAAGGTCCGGCATGCAGGCAGCCACCAGGTCACTCTATTTGAAGGCTTTATTTCTTCCTTTCTAGTCCAACATACACTTACTTGTTCGATGTGTAAACAATAAGTAAGATAAGTTTGGGTGTGTGCTCGTATTATAACTTTGTATGTTCCGAGAGTTTTCAGTATGTTCAGGTAGAAAATGTTGCCAGCATGTTCTAGTGATGTATTTATAAGCCAGATTAGGGTTGGGTTGAAGGAACGTTGCATGCATCAAATAGTTGTATTGCCTGGAAGATAATTATAATAGTGATATGTGCATGATACATATATTTCATAGATAATAGACATTCTGGTATCGGTTCTGCTTGTAAAGGGAAGTTTCATAGTATTTCTTTTCTACAATAACTGCATATAAGGATTGATTTACTCTATCATAGTATCCACAAAGATTATAGAGGACTAGTATTACTTAAAAATCAGTATAGATAAACTTTAACATCCATTATTTCCATGAGCCATGATGAAACACGTACTGCACACTACCTCACCATTTTCATTACTCATTCACGTGAACTATGTACATGAATCCATAAGCCAAACATTCCCTCGTTACTCTCACTTCACGATTCAGTATTCCAACCCCACTACCACCACCAGTGAGTACCCATTGACTCACGTGCAGTATGTGGCACCATAGCAAGGGGCGGTCACTGATCAGCTGGCCGCGGCAGGAAGGTTGCGTCACTGCGGCACAATACCCGATAGGAGCAGGTGGGTGTCAGTGTTCTTGCTTCACCACACCGACATTTACCCGGTTTTCGCGTATTTTACTTTAATCTTGCCATATATGTGCCTCGTATCATCGTATTAGAGGACAGGTAGCCCTAGATTAGTGGTCTGTATTACCATAAAGTGTGTATTCCCGTGTTTTAGCAAGAATATTGCTGTTATTTCCCATCATTCGACCAGTCAAAATCTTTGCCAGAAATTCTGCTGCTTGTTCCGGTGTAGGTGTAGAAGTGTGCGGTGATAAATTTCTGTTTTTCGTGTTCTAGCGTCAGGAAACAGACATATTCGTACTGCACGTCCGATTAGTGAAAGCAGACGTAACTTTCCAATTAAACTACTAGGTATATGTAGGCTTGTAATGTACTTTTCAAGTGTAATATCCACCCAGGTGAATGATACTGATGATGAAAACCTCTCATGTACATAAGTGCGTACATGCTAATGTATGAAACGTAAGGTTAATCACATGATAATTAGTGAACAATATCGACAAGAATATAATTATATAGTGATCTTGTTACATCAGATTATGTAATGGTTAGCTGTTATTGTAAGAATGAATTGCAATTTGACCTGAAAACTGTCACTTTAGCATTTTTATTATTCAAATAATTAATTTATTTATTCATATATGTAATGTAATGATTTTATTTTTAGTTTTATTTTCATTATTGTTTTTTGTGGCCTATCACTCTAAGACAACTGGATACAGTGAACTAAGGTTAAACAAGGTTAATTTTTCTTCATGAAGAGAAATGTATTGGTTGTCAAGTTTAAGATGTAACTCTCCCTTATGAAATATCATTCATTTATCATCTTTGATAAGAGTTTCTTGCAGTTGTTCTCACAAACCAACATAGCAGCATCCATGGAGTTACATATTTCAGCAAAAAGTAGAACATTTGCTCTTAAATGTGATATGCTGTTTGTTAAAATTAAGATTTCTCTTCAAATCCCTAGATTTTATTTAATCAGAATTTGCAGTCATGTAGATAAATAACTCTGTTTCTTGCAGGTGTTTTATTTGCACTGGGGCACCATGGTCGAGATTTCAACTGTTGCTGTTGGAATTCTACTCTCCTTAGAGTTTGGCTATTTCTTGAAGGTCCTTGTACATGGACTTGGTGCAAAACTCTTCTTAAGCAAGATCCACCCTCTCAAATCCTCAGGAATATATGGTAATTACAACTTCAATCTCTTAGCGAAGATTTCAGTTATGTTGTTCAAAAACTTATGTTCATCCATAGTATCATGTAGATGAATTTTATAAGATTGACTGTTAGTAAAGTAATTAAGTACTATTTGCTAGATAACATTTCATCCCTTCTGTCTGATGTTATTCATAAGGTTTTATTATAGTAAAGTGGCTGCAGTCATAGTGATAAGCAAATGTTAAAACTTAAAGTATATTCATAATATAAAATGCATGTAAAAATGGAGGATACACTTCCATTCTTATATGATACACTGATACACCATGGATATCAGTTTTTACTTGATACTTGTAACTTTTATACTTATGTGAATGACTTTACTCATTGTATGACTTGGAAAAACATGAGCCCAAGACAATGTGTTTGACCACCAGGGATATGTACAACACGTGACATTGACTTCATGCTGAATCACATCAACAATGGACGCTATGTACGGGCAATGGACTTTGGGAGGCTGGACCACTGTATCCGGTCTGGCATCTTCAAATCAGTTGCCAAGAGCAGTGCCACACTGCTTGTGGCTGCAACCACTATAAGATATCGCAAGCCTGTGTATCTCTTTGTGCCCTACAGGCTTCAGTCACAAGTAAGCACATGCCAAAAATTTATTAGGAATAATTTCACTTACGCTTATGACCTACATTTCCTGAAGTTTTGTGTTAAATGATTGACTTATTGGCATCTGAATGCTGTAGGTTTCCTTTTGAAGGATTCCTTGGTTTGTAATATAAACTTATTTCACCTGATTATCTAGAAATAATTATTTTGATTATTGAATCAATTGATATGTCACTGACTGATTTGATTGTAACAGATTGTGTATTGGGATGACAAGAACATGTACTACCGTCAAGACTTTATAACTCTTCACGACAACTTTGTGCGAGCAACAGCTTACGTCAAACTTGCAGTGTTAGGGTCACAACCGGAGGACCTGTTGTTGGCAGTGACTCGAGAGAACATTACTCTGCCTGAGGCACCTGATGATCTTCTTTCTTGGATAGAGTACAATAAACAGAATAGTCAGAACCTAAAAAAATCACTATAAGCAATTCAGTGTAATGTTCTTGGAGCCAATAATACTGATTACTGTGATATACTTTAGGTATAGCAGATATAATAATATAATATATGGATAACTTCATTGGCTCCAATAGCTTCCTAGTATGATCTCTGGGTGTTAAGTACAAGTACCCTAGCATTAGTGATGTGTACAGACTGCCTTGGTTATACAGTCCATGAAGATCACAAAATATATAATCATTTTTAAGAATTCACATTTGACTAGGGTATATATTCTGCTGCCATAGTTCAAAACATAATGTAAAGAAGGCTTTTCTGCCATACATTTGGAATCTCATAGCCACAAGCCTAAGATGCTCTTTGGGTGACCAAATTCATTAATTGCAATATGTCATAAGGATGATGATCTACTTAACAACATGGATGAGATTGGGTAATGACTCTGAATTATTAATCTGTGGAGAGCTATATATCATTAAGCACTGAAAATGAAAGGTTTAACAGTATTATATTGGCTTTAATTGATTGTAATGAATTTAGTGTGACTACTTACATGACTCGCTACTTATCTCTGTATATTAGATTGAGATCCCTCGTGGAAGAGCATAACTAAGACAGAGACTTCAGGCTTTGTTTCATTGTAGGAGTAAGAATAGAGAGGAGGAACCTTTATTCCCCTCACTCCGTCCCTTTCACTCACCTTTCTGACACAAAAGGAACACAGTGGCTGTAGTCTTTCTTCCTTCCCATAAAGGAGTGGGTAGCCAGGCAGTGTTTCCTTGTGTCTCTCTCTTACTTGCACAAATCTTCCAGTTTACTACTTCTTCATCAATCTCTATCAATCTCCTTGGAGTTGAGTGTGCATTTACATAGCTTTATTGTTATTTATTTATTTATTCACATATATTATATGCATATTTATTTGCTAAGATAGTAAAACCCAATAAATATTAATTACATCTGTAAATGTTTGGTATATACATTATCAGTACAGTTTGTTGTTTGTTCAATGGTATCCCAAGATGCAAAACTCGTGACACTCTCCATTGAGCAGTGATATTTGCTTTGTAACATAAAGTAAGTACAGAAGAGAGATGCTCCTGCACAAGGGATGAAAAAGTTACATTTGTAGGATTTTGTTTTCATCTGAGAAACATATTTCAGGTCTTCAGGAGACTCAGATCAGGGATAATATAAATAGAATCTTAGAATCCTTGACTCAGATACAAGGTATTTCCTATTCCTGTAAGCTACATCTGTTTAATAGCTTTTGAGTGCGTCTTTGCTTCTCTATAATATGTTCATCCATGTGGTTTCTTACATTTTCACGTAAGAAGACAGAAAAGTCTCTCCATGGATATCTAGTGAGGTGGGTGGGGGAGGCCTATAGAGATGCCAACCAAGGAGCAAGACCTGCTGCTACACAAAACTTTTACGTTAATTTTCGCAAAATAAAGCAAAACACAAAAGAGATATGTTAACTTAAAAACTCGTTGGACACACACACACACACACACACACACACACATCTATCTATCTATCTATCTATCTATCTATCTATCTATCTATCTATCTATCTATATATATATATATATATATATATATATATATATATATATATATATATATATATATAATTGCGCCCTTACAAGAAATGAAAAGACGCCTATATTCTCCTCTCTCTCTCTCTGGAAAGTTAATTTTTCCTAACTTCTTGTAATCATAAAGAAGACGACTTCTTAAACATATAGAAAGAAAGTGTGGTGAAGCACAATAGTTTATGTTGTCACACCAGCAGCGTCGTCTGCTCGCCTCCCCCCTCCCCCCCTCCACTGGCAGCAGCAGCAGCAGCAGCACAGGTGAGGTGGCCGCTGGGTCACGCATGCGCCGTATGCCTTCCCCCAGTGTTGTGTTTTTAGGAGGACGGCGGGACGTACACCAGCTGCATCACCCCTTTATGTCCCTGAGTTCCTTTCCCTGAGTGGTGGCAAGCATGGCTAGTTCCGTGTCAGAGAAGAAGGTGCTATTTATTTGCCTCGGTGAGTGGTGTAGTGTGAAAACTTTGCTTCGGTGGGCCAGTAAGTGTGAAGGGAAATAGAGGTGGAGACAACGTGACCCAAGGCAAGGTGAGCCAGTTGGTACAGTTGCTGCCTGCATACCTCACCTCAGTCCACCACCACCTGTGTTGTATGTGTAGCAGCAGGGGACCAGTATAGATGACAAGGTGCCCGTACCAGGAGGTGTCATGGGGAGGGATACCTTTGTTCGGTAAACTTTTGGTATTATATTGTGATATTGTAACAAATTGAAGGCTGAACAGAGCTCCACAGGATGATAGAATAGAGCCAAACAGCCAAATAAAGAGTAATAATTCCTCCCTCCCTTTTGTCACCACTCTCCTCCCCAACACCCTGCTTAACCCTTGGAAACCTGTTGGGGGTGAGGCTTTTGGGTGGGAAAAGGGAAAGTAGACTAAATGCTGCAACACCACTTAAAGTCATAGGCCATATTTGGTTAAATTGGAAAAAAAAAATTACTATGATACTGATAGAATCGACCAAAAATTAACTGAATGTAACTTGCAACAGGGGTGGGGGGAGGATTCATTGGCTCCCTCCCCAGATGAATTACAGATTTTAGTTTGGTTAATATTTTCTATCCGTCCTTGTCAGTAGCGCCTACAAACACTAGTGAATAAAGCCTTGTCTCAATATTTATCATCAGTGTTATTCTTTGCGGATGACAGCGCTTATTAATGTGTAGAAAGTTTTGATGATTGGTTAGATTTAGCTCTGAAAAGTTAGGTTCCTGTGTGTTTAATTGTCCAAATTTAATTCAAAAGATATGAAAATTAAATTCCATAAGAAAATGATACATACTTACACTTCTGCTTTTTTCAACAGGCAATATCTGCCGTTCACCAATTGCTGAGGCTGTGTTCAACCATATCTTGAAGGAGCGTGACCTGGCAGGGTGGGAGGTGGACTCAGGGGCCATCGGCTCCTGGCACGTTGGTCGGGGGCCTGATCGTCGTGCCGTTAGTACCATGAAGAAACACAACATCCACATGAGTCACAAGGCACGGCAGGTAATCCATCATTCTTCTGTCTATTTGTTTTTTGTATTTTATTTGTAAAGATCATATTTTGAAACACTTCTGCTCTGCACCTTTGCACTTTAAAAAAAAAGACTACTTG
Source organism: Callinectes sapidus (assembly GCA_020233015.1). Classification (NCBI taxonomy): domain Eukaryota; kingdom Metazoa; phylum Arthropoda; class Malacostraca; order Decapoda; family Portunidae; genus Callinectes; species Callinectes sapidus. The sequence goes on from CM035193.1 coordinate 12,865,240, forward strand.
TACCCTTACTGTTTTTCAGGGGTATTTGTACAGTTCTATTGACAGATAAATAGTTTCTATATTATGAAAAGAGAAGCAGTCTTTAGAATGTGTCTAATCATCTCTATGGCCTTTAAAAGTTGTAGTTGAAAAGCAAAGCCTTTAAAAAGTTCTACAAATTTTCTAAATAAAGTGGTACCTCTTGATTTGAACACCCTTTGACTCGAACACTTTCTAGTTTTTTTCCTTCCTTTTCTCCTCCAATCCGAACACAGCCTCTCAGTTCGAACACAAACACATGTGGCGGCCGATGCCGCCCTCCCACCAGTTGGCCAACTTCTCTGCTGTGAACACCTCTTTCTATTGCGACTCGTGAACGGCTTTCAAGTCACTCCAGCCCCTAGTTGCCTGGCTTACTCCAGCCCCCAACCCTGGTCACTTCTTACCTACCACCCCAGTCAATGCGGCCTTCTATTCTGGTCACTGGCAAACTTATTTACTAATGAAGATATATTTAACACTTTAAACAACCAATGAAGAATGAATTGTTAAATATTGTCATTTGCGAAAACTACGATTATATATACAATAATTTGCAGTTTTGTACAATAGTTTATATTTCATATTTTATCTGTTTGTTACCTTTATGAACTGAGTTGTTGTTTCAACTGAGTTTTGTTCTCTTTAAGTTTTATGTAAATGTATGGTAAGAAGGGCTGTGTGGAGATGGGGTTTGTTTTTGTTGTTGCTCCATGCACATTTTATCATTGCAGTTGAAAAAGGCAGACTTTAACCACTATGACTACATTTTTGGAATGGACCATGAGAACATAGCTGACATCAAGGACATGGCTCCCAAGGCCTACACTGCCAACATAGAACTATTTGGTTCATACGATCCAGAGAAGGAACTTCTTATTCGAGATCCATATTATGTAAGTATCTTACTCAGCCTTTATTTAAGTTTTATTCTTTAGCTCAGTAATGTTGAATCAGGAAACTATGATCTGTGTTCTATATTTAAGAGGGAAAGCTTATGTCATCAAATTAGAAGGAATAGAGTGTAGTTGGAAGGCTCAAAAGACCCTCTAAGCTTTTTAATCGATTCTATAGAACCTCTCTTTGATCATTCTTTATGCAGCTTTATTAGTGTTGAGGTTTTTCTTCATAATTTCCATGATATTTTCTGGTTTCTTATTTCACATTTTGTTTTCTTCTTTTTCAAGTTCTTTTGATCAAACTTCTGCAAATGTTCAAGATCTGCATGCATGATGTTCTTTTTTTTTTTTTTTTTTTTTTTTTTGGCTTTCCTTGTTATCATACGGGAATCTTGTTTAGGATGTTCTTTCTCAGGACATCATTATGGGTAGCTTATCTGTGAAGTTGTGTGCTTGCATGGTTTTTCTGCTGTGTCTCATGGAAAGTTTGTCTGTGGAGTCCTCTGCTTTCTTGATTTTTTTCCTAGAATTGTATTTCCTTTTGCATTCTTTGGTCTACTTGGTGGTATTTTATATAATTTCAGAAAATTATCACAGCTTTTGGCAAACTTTTTGAACAAATTTACCAAAGGTTTGACTTCAACGTACATGTATGCAATCTGCTTATATATATGGAAAGGATTTCCAGTAAATGCAGGATGTCGATGGTGATACAGACCTTAGAGATAGTATAGTTTGAAAAGTTACGTTGCAGTTTTAAGTGTTTAAGAGATTGAGGATAAACAATTGTTCCTATAGTGTAAGAAAATATTTCCATGCTTACAGTTATTCAATCTGCATTTTGACTTCCTAGTTAGTATAGTAAATAAAACAGGAAGTAATGTTTTGTTTGTGGCAGGATGACGATGATGCTGGGTTTGAGAAGTGTTATGAGCAGTGTCTGAGGTGCAGCAAAGGGTTCCTTGATTCTCTGGCGAAGTGAGAAGAGCAAGGCTGCCGTGGGTGCCGTTCAGGGCTGTGATGCCATTGTGCTTCCTGTCTTGTCTGTTAATGTAAGATGCAGTGATGCCTACTATGGATAATTTTAACTTTGAAGAGCTAATCATATCAGAAATTTCATCATTAAAGGTCAAAGTTAGTGCATAGTGTTGGTATAAAATGGCTCTCAGAAAAGATTGGTGTTGGGTGCATATAGAGGAAACGGCACACCAAATACTGCTTGGATGTTAGCTCTTGGGGCCATGCCACCATTATTTAAAAATTTGACAGTATATATATATATATATATATATATATATATATATATATATATATATATATATATATATATATATATATATATATATATAGTATACAGTATATACCTGTAAGGCATCATTGGTAGGTGTGAATACTGTATGAATATATTGTGCCTGAAAGTGTCACTGTTTCAAAAAGCTTTCACGTTTCCATTCCATGTTGTTGAAAGGTTTATGTACATGTTTATTGTAAAGTAATTTTTATTGTAATTCTTTTTTTATTGAACCTTTATTTATTATTATTATAATTGTGTTTTGTTCATTTAAGATTTTCTATAATTCATTTTACCTTCAAGTTCTTTATATGTAAAGATGAAGAAAAAATAAACATGAGAAGACTACTTGGTCTTCATTGCTCTGAGTGGAAAGAATGTGAACAGTTTCCCTACCTTACCATATATAAGGGGAACAAAGCATATGGGTTTAGTTCCTGCCCAGATGCTTGAAGGAGAGAGATGTGCAAGGCTGTGTTGCAGGTTATGTATAAAAATTTTGCAATTTGAAGGCAGCTAACCACTGCCAATTGCCCCAGGAGCCTAGGTGTGCCATGGAGGTGGGAACTTCTTGACTAGTAATTAGAGTCAGGTGTTGGGTGAAACACTTGGAGCTTGAGGGTATGTGGAGAATGTTAGTGCAATGATGCAAGTGTGCTCCTGAGCTAAGGGAAAGCATTTTTTTGTGGATTATTTGTTTGTTGTTTCTTTTCATTTTAATGTTTTTTTTTTTTTTTATGCTACTGGTCTCCTATGCTGGGCCAGAGGACATGAAGTAAGTTGAGCAGTAGTGTTTATTATTTCCCTGGTGCTAGCATGGTTAGGGGTTACTTCCATTGTCTGGGAATAATAAAGTCTACTGTTTGACCAGAGTGTTTGTGAAGTGATGGGTAGCTTGTCTTTTGTCATAAACAGGATGGTAGTTCACGTCACTCTACCCATTCTCACAAAATACAAATGGTGTGATATTTAATTTATCCAGTATATGTATTTCTTTGCTATATTCTTCTGAAACTATTGGCTGGTGGTCAAGAGGATCTTATCAGGATCGTGTCCTTGGGGAAAACTCTTAGAGGAGAGACACTTTAGTGTGAGTGAAGAGTACACTTGTGGATGTTGTGGTGTACCTTAATGGCAGTGTTATATGTATACATGATAATTCTGTGCTTTTGTATCAAAAGGTAACTTTGAAGTAATGCATATGTATACAAAATTTATTTTGATTCAGTTCAATATTTGTCTTTAACAAAATATGAAATCTTTATGTGGAATATCAGCAAAGTATAGTTCTTCAGATATTTATGAAAGTTTTCCAGAGAATTATGTTGAATTTTTCTTCAGATTTGACGTAGTTGCCACTCTAGCAAAAAAATAATGGTCTCATCAATGAAAGAGGTAAAGTGTAAGCATTACATGGTACTTTGAGGGAGAGTGGCCCAGTAATGATCCTGTTGAGGCGTGTCACTTTTCAGCCACTCCCTTCAAGCTGGGCTTCACCAGCTGGAACACAAAGTGATCAATGGGACTGTAGAACCGCTGTGCCTGGACTTTGGAGAATCCTGCTTGCTGGATGTCTGCCAGCATGTCTCTGTTCAGCATGCAGTTATCAAAGATGAATGGCCAGATGCCTGTAGCTGTGAGGAATTCCTGTATCCTCCTCCTGGTGCCGTGCCGCTCAATGTCAAACTCACTGATGTGCTCATAGAAATAAAACTTTCCACCCTGGAGAAAAGAGTGAAGGCACATAACATAACTGATCATTGTGCTTCATTGTAGTTTCATATGAACCATAAAATTTTAGATCAAAATATTGCTTCCCAAATGAACCAAGATGTCAGCAGATGTTTGGGAAGCCGATGTATTGTATGCTAATAAAAGGCAGGATGAGAATGAAATACTCACCGGAGCCAGCACACGAAGAATCTGTTCCAATATTTTCTTCTGGTTTTCGACGGAGCAGAACACCAATGTGCTCACCACTACATCCACACTGTTGGATGGCACCATGTCCATGTCCTCCCCTGAAAAGATCAAAGAGAATATGAGAGTGCAGATCAAAAGAGCTGTGCATTTTGTGCCACTAGATTTTGTCTGTTTGATCTTGCTCCTGTGATGTGTTAACAAGAGTCCTTGGAAAGAGTTTTCTCAAGTTTAATCTTCAGTTGGACTCAGAAAGTGGAACTGATGGCAAGTAATATATTGATGTTTATTTTGGGAACAAATTTATAATGGTCTTTTAATTGGTGAGTGCAGTCCTTGGCTGATATTATTATAGTCTTGGTTTTGCATTGGTTTTGGATTAGTGACATTGTATTAATAGTCTTGATTGCAAAATTTATCTGTCTCCTGGAGTGAGCTTTACTGTTTTGATCATTATTGAGTTAATTTGCTTTGTTGTTTTGTCCTGCAATTAAATTACAATATAGTGATGTACAAAGGACTACTTTCCCTCATCCTATTGTGTCTACCTCCCATGTGCTAAAGTAAACTAATGTTCTCAATCTCATTCCCATTATTGGTACACTCTGGAACTCCATGCTGGCTTCTGTATTTGCCCCTACTTGAACTTTTAGGAGGGAAGTTTCAAGTCAATTGTCAAATTTTAGTTAAACTTTTTCTGACCATACTTTATTTGGAAGTACAGTTTCATTAGTCCTTTTTTTTTTATCTAACGTTTGTTGCTCTAGGTTTGAAGCTGTTTTACATGGAATAGAAAAGGCAAATACACTGATGCTTAAATGTGGGATATGTTAATTTTTGTTTACTTAGGCTGAAACCCACTTGACATAAAAAAAGAAGAAAACATAATTGTAAATCAAGATCTGGCCTGGCTCACTGTTGCCTCTCACCGGTTGTCACAATGATCTCCTCTGAGTGAATGTTTGGGAACTTCTTGCGGTTTTCATTGTAGTAGGACTTGAAGTGAGGGTTGGGGTCCACCACCACCAGCCGTGTCCCATCAGGGTAGTAGGCAAAGTTCACGCCTGGGAAAGAGTTGCTGCTATGCTTAGTGTGTGATTATCTTCTTTCATATTGGAGAAAACATGATTCATAGTAGTAATTGTAGTAGTAGTAGATGTCGTTGCTGTTGTATTGTTGATGAATTACCAAAATGAGTGTTTCTAGTAATTATTATTGTTATTATCATTATGTTCATGTCATTATTATTATAACTGACTTTTATCATCAATCATCATTCAATCAGATGGTAAATGACTCCATCATTAACAATAAGTGTGTGTGTGTGTGTGTGTGTGTGTATGTGTGTGTGTGTGTGTGTGTGTATGTGTGTATGTGTGCGCGCATGCATGTCCTTTGGGTCACTCAGCACCAGTCCCTTACCGGTGCCCACCCCAATCTCCAGTATCTTGAGTGCCTTCTTTTTCCTGAGTTCGGGGTCATGGGAGGTGCAGGAGCTTAATGTGCTGAAAACATCCTTCTTCATCTCCTCCACCTTAGCATTGGAACCCCGGGAGAAGAAATCCATGAAAGCCGCAAAGTACCTGGAGATAGGGATTTAGTTAGCTGTTAACCTGTTATTGGTTGTTACATGTGCTGGGAGGATGAGAGAGATGCTTTGTACAGGGAATAGGAAAGTAAGGCAAACGGTCATATAAAAAAATGCGTTACTGGTAGAAAAGGAAAGGAGGAGGAGGAGGAGGAAGAAGTAGGGAATAGAGAGAAAGGAAATGGGAGAGAGTGAGATAAGGAGAAGACGGATGAGATGACAGAATTCTTTAATATTTCATAATTTTACCTGAACTATTCTTAACAGACTTTAGTGTAAGATACTGGGATTTTTAAGCTTGTTTTTATGGTTGTGATAGTAGTTCAACAAAATATTCTGCCTCACTAGCAGGAGAGAAAGAGAGAAAAAAGATTGAGAACCTTTGTAAATCATTCTGATGAAAGTTTAAGGTATTTAGAAATAGGAGCCTCAGTTGTAGATTGGTAACATGTATACATAACTATTTTCATTGCTTATATAAGAAACCTAAGACTTAATGAAGCAAAGTGCATGTAGAAGTAAAATCAAGTAAAGATAGAAGTAAAATTAAGTAAGGTCTAATCAAATAAAGATAGAAGTAGAATTAAGTAAAGTATAATGAGATGAGGCCAATGTAAAATTAAGTAGAAAGTGAAATCTTATGAAGTAAAATGCAGATGAAATAAAATCTAATCTGGGGTGAGGCGCGTGGCAGCAGAACATGCACCAGTTCGCCTTAATGTAACATGACACGCGGGAAACATGAATATAAACAAGTAACAACGATAACAAGTAGCGAGTTATGTTGCATTTCCTTCCGTGCCGGTCTGGGGGGTGACTGACGGCGGCGGTGGTGATGGTGGTGGTATCGGTATCTTGCCAGCCCTCGTGCTTGGTGAAGACGTGTGACGGAACGCTCCTGCTCACCGTGACGCAGCGCAAAGATTGTTTACTGTACTTTGACATTGATACAGATAGAAGGCTTTGCTGACTTGACTGTGACTGAAGAAATTAATTGGTTTCCTGCATAACAATGGGATCATACAGCGCTGCAGTCAAGGGATATAAGTTTCAAAAGAGAAGTAAAAGGGAAAATGAATGAAAAGATACAAGAAATGGTAGTATGCTTTACGAGAGGAGATTGCGAGTCTTGCATTTTTACTCCTCAGAGAGACGTAGGTTTCGAGAGGACGTGATAAAGGTCTGTAAGTGGTGTAGGGGACGTGATAGTGACGTAAGCAAAATTTTCAGGGTCAGTAATCATAAGATAAAAAAATTGGTTAAATTTGATCAAGGTCAATAAGAAAGAGAAAACATAATATTTCTTAATTAGAATTTATTATTGAGTCATTTTTTCCAAGATATCTGCCGCTTATTGAAGTTATTGGCGTCTTTAGAAGTAACACCTTTATGTATGAAATTGAATGTAACAGTACCAAACCTCAAGCCTTATTAACGTAACATCACGAAATACTTCAGCCGGGCAGTTGCTGTGATCAACCCATCTTTAACGCTTCTAAATATGTTGCAGCGATCTTTGAAAACATGGACACGCATAAGTTAGAATGTTGATGGTTTCTAATAGTACATAGACTTGGATCTTGGTTTACAGTCCTGATTGCTCAGAGCTACCGGTGCTTGAAATCTGTGCGCCAAAATAGATTCACGTGGAGGTAAATCAAATCACGAAAAAGCTCCCAGGTGTGCTAGTGTCGCGTGGCGTGACACTGACATTCAGGTGAGCCCCTTTCCCGTGCGAGGCATTGGTGCAGCAGGTGTCGCCAGCCAGCCAGCACGCTCGCCCTTCATAAATCACACGGTCCTCGCCCATCACCACTCATGCTGAACCTCCCACCGTGCTCACTATATATACTGGAGGGAGAGCGAGAGCACCGCCTCCCTGCCCTACCCACACATAGCCACACAAACCTCCGTCTGAAATCCGGCCATAGCTTCTTCAGGATAAGGAACACACACACCAACACCAGTAACTTGAAGGTGGTGCTCGAGAGCCAAGATTCACCCGATGTCTCGTCTCCCATGTTGGCGGTGCGGTCTTTGCCTCTTTAAGAGTTACACTTGCTCGGGTGACGAAGGGAGGGGCGCGGAGAGAACCGGACACGCACGGTAGTTTGCGTGGATAACCGGCGTGATCTGTCCCTCCGTGGGTAGAGTGTAACTGCGAGAGGTGAGGTGTCTGTGTTCAAGGTGAAGCAGGGGGATGGTTGGCGACTGCGGGGTGTGTTGCCACTCACGCCAGACACTCAACTCACTCCTATTTGTTCTGACATTCCACTCCCTCGCAAACAGACTGCAAGGGGATAACTTACCCTCGCACTATCCATACACTAATCTGTAACCTACACAATCCGGCGCTTAATGACAAACGTGCAATAAAAACCGGCTAAACACAACGAGGTCATTTCATTACGTGATGTTACAAAATTCAATGAAACCCTGTGATGTGGCTATTTACTGGATTTCATGTTCTGGTGCCTTCATTGCATACTTGTTGATGTTGACGTAGAGTGATATCAAGGTTGTTGTTGGTTAAATATGGCTTGTTGATGATTGTTATCTGGTCTAGTCTTACGTGAATGTGAGATAATGCTGGTATGGAGGCGGATGATGTGGAAGCAGGGAGAGAGGAATGGGGAGGAGGAGGAGTGGTATGATAGGAATGGGTACAGGGTGAGAAGCGACTTAGTTACCAAGAGAGAGAGAGAGAGAGAGAGAGAGAATGTCGAGTGCTTTTGAACTTGAATAACAACTTTGAGTATAAGAAGAGATTTAAGTTTTCCTGTTTAGGTTACGTCAGCATACACACACACATACACATACACACACACACACACACACACACACACACACACACACACACACACACAGAGGGGGGAGGGATAAGTGTACAGGTATTAGTTTTTATACGTATAGTGTGATTTGTTTTTATTTGAAGGTCACATTTGTATGATAATAGTGATAATAATAAGAATAAGAAGAAAAAGGTGGTTATTATTATTATTATTATTATTATTATTATTATTATTATTATTATTATTATTATTATTATTATTGTTGTTATCATTATCACCATTTATATTATTCTCTCTCTCTCTCTCTCTCTCTCTCTCTCTCTCTCTCTCTCTC
>CM035193.1:12879866-12890176 GCA_020233015.1 Callinectes sapidus
CTCCTCTTATTCTTTTGTGTAGAGTCTTTCAGCCAAGTCTTTCCCTTCTTTCCATCTCTCCCCTTTCCATTCCTTTCCTTTCCTTTCCTTTTCCTTCCCTTCCATTCCCTTCCCTTCCCTTCCCTTCCCTTCCCTTCCCTTCCTTTCTTCCCCTTCCCTTCCCTTCCCTTCCCTTCCTTTCTTCCCCTTCCCTTCCCTTCCTTTCTTCCCCTTCCCTTCCCTTCCCTTCCCCTTCCTTCCCTAACATTTCCCCTCACCGTGAAGGGGCGCTGAGGGGTCGTCAGGCTCTGGTTCAGTCTGGCGCACCACATTTAGTATCGCGGTGGTGGTGGAGATGCGTGGAAAGTCTGCGTTCAAGTACTCCACTTTCGGTATCCACACTTCTGATGGCTGCGAGAAGAAGAAGAGGAGAAGGAGGTAGATTAGTAAGGAATCTCAAGCAATAACTGTCATTGGAACATTTCATATGGACATGATAAGTTTAAGAAAGGAAGGTTTGGTACGTGAATTGTACCCACATCCCACCGTGACAGGGGAAGAGATTGTTGTGTACCATTCCTTGGCATGCATCTGACCTTGTCTCCTTTTCCTCCTTCCCCTTCTCCCCGTTCTCCTTCTCCTTCTTGTCCTCCCTCTCCTCATAATCCTACTCCTCTCCTCATCTCTTTCTTCCCTTTCTCCTTCTCCTCCTCAGTTTTTTTCCATACTGCATGATACTTTTCCAATCTGTTTTCCATGCTAGCGAAAACTGGAGAAAGTTGTGGGTGGGGAGGAGCATTCTCCTGTACTGTCCTGTCTCTCCCCCCCTGTTGATAGTTAGTAGTAGTTATCAAGCAGCCTTGAAAGGACCAAAAGGTCTGTTGCTGCTTGGCTCTCCTTTGTATCCCTTTGTATTCCTCCTCCTCTTCCTCCTCTTCCTACTTTACCAGCTGCTACCGCTATCATCGTCACCCTCGTCATCATTGTCATCATTACCAGGACTTACTTTATGGTTCTACATAAGAACATCAAGAAGAAAACGAAGAAGAAAAGCCAAGAACAGCCAAGTAATTTACTGAGGAAGGAGTGTCTTGAAACATCCATCAAGAAAGAATTTAGAGAAAGCAGGAAAGGCAGAAGCATGTAGAGAGTTTAGAGTTTACCTGAATAAAAGGGATCATTGACTGAATGTACTGGTTTAAGTCCTGCATTTAAGAACTAACCAGAACAGGGGCGGGGGGGGAGAGATTGTTTGTTGGTGCAAGGCCACGAGACTAAGGAAGACAATGAAGTTAGAAGATCTGAAGAACAGCTGGCGTTAACACTGATAAAACAAGATAGCAAAAGATACAAGATTGCATTGAGACAAGTTGGGAAGATCAGAAGAGCAATTGACGTGAAATTACTGATAAAACAAAATAGCAAAAGATACAAGATTGCGTTGAAGAGAGAGTGAGGAGTTAGAGAGACACAAAGATAGGGAGAGAAAACAAGTCAAGATCAGAAGGGCAGTTGGTGTTAACACTGATAGAACAAGATAGCGAGGGAATACAGTAATACGTTGAGGAGAGGCTGGAAAGTTACAGAGACACAGAGATAGAGGGAAAAAAAATGTAGTACCAAAATGATGGTCGTGATCGTAGTCTTGGTGGTGGTGGTTGTGGTCGAAGTTGTTGCTCGCCTTACCGGGATATGGTTGATCTCTCGAATGGCCTTCAGGTTGCGGTACTGGAGTCGTTGGTCGTACCAGGAGATGGTCGTTGCCAGATCCACCGTGAGCTTAAGATCCCTCAGGTTGATCTGTGGAGGAGGGAATTTCTTCTTTGTTTTCTTTTCCTCTACCCTTCAGTACACTCCTTGTTTTTCCTCCCCTTTCTTTCCTCCACTCTTCAGTACACCCCTTGTTTTTCCTCCCCTTTCTTTCCTCCACTCTTCAGTACACCCCTTGATATTCCTCCCCTTTCTTTCCTCCACTCTTCAATACACCCCTTGATATTCCTCCCCTTTCTTTCCTCCACTCTTCAGTACACCCCTTTATTTTTCCTCCCTTTTCTTTCCTCCACCCTTCCTCTTACCTCTGAGAAGCCGAGGATCTGAAGGGAGAGATTGAGGGCGAGAGGACCCGGCTCGACTCCTGCCGGGGTGAGTGAAGAGAGGTAATCCTGCGGCTTGACCAGTTTCTCACACCCTATCTCGTCAGTATTGTCAGGGCAGTCCACACGAAGGTCGCATCGCTGGCTCAGGTTCACACAGGTGCCATCCCCACAGGTGTACTCGAATTCGTAGCAGGCGGAGAGGGAGAGCAGGTGATCACTGTCTGGAAGTTGATGATTAGGAGGAATTAGACAGGTGAAGAGACGATGAGAGTGGAGAAGGGGATAAAACGAGTAGGAAGTGATATTTGTCTTATGTCACTGTTGAAGTCTGGCCAAGGGTAAAGTAAAGAGCGAAACAGACACCCCCTCAAAAAAATTTCTCATTTATTTGCCAGTCCCCATGCAGCTCTGATAGTTAGTCAAAAAAAAGAGAGGTAAATGTCGTGAAACCTCCTTCTTAAATGTAATCAAGTTGTAGGCAGTTGAAAATACATAAGACGGTAGATTAGAGAGAGAGAGAGAGAGAGAGAGAGAGAGAGAGAGAGAGAGAGAGAGAGAGAGAGAGAGAGAGAGAGAGAGAGAGATGATAATTGGGAAATGTAAGGAAAGAAAGAGACGGGGGGAAAAAAAAATATAAATGAAAATATCCTAAGAAGACAAAACAAAAACAAACAAAGAGAAACAAAAATGGGAAAAACAATCGAATACAAACAAGACCACAAAAACAACCCTCCCCCTCTAAGAAAAAAAAAAAGAAACCATTGAAACACGAGTGGAAACAAAAAATAAATGAAAAAAAAATCAAATCAAGCAAAACATTAACACATCAAATCACATCAAATCACCCACCACTCACCTTTGGCCTTCCCGCACACATCGTAGTCTGTCAGAAGCTTCCATTCCCGCGTCCCCGTCGGGTAGTGGAGGCCGTGGGTGTGCAGGAGGGCTAAAGTTGTGTTGGTCCACTGGTTCACGAGGCGCCAAGCTGTCTCTTCCTTATCGTCGGGTTGTATAATGTACTTGGTGAAGCCTCTGCAAGGGTTGGAGGCCTTCTTAGAGAGAGAGAGAGAGAGAGAGAGAGAGAGAGAGGGGTGGGGGGGGGAAGGGCTGGAAATTTACCTATATTTGAGTTCATATTATTTTTTTTTTGTCTGAAGTGTTTTTGGGTGCACGTGCGGACACACACACACACACACACACACACACACACACACACAGTATTGATTCACAAACAAGAGACACAGACACAAAGTAATTGTTCGTGCAAGGAATATTTAATGAAGAAACAATAAAGTGGACCAGACAAAGAGGAGGAGAGGAGCAATAGAAGAAGAAGAGAATGACGAGTAACAATCATATACTACTGAAAACTGAATAAAAATAAGACACAATGAGCCATGATAAGGAACAGGACAAAATGAGACAGTCTTTATAGCATACTTGAAATGAACAATAGAAGAAGGAAAGAAGAATATCGACCAGCAATTATATACTACTGAAAACTCAATTAAAAAAACCATAAGGAGCCGTGATAAAGAATGGAACCAAATGAGACAGTCTTTATAACATACTTGAAATCAACAATAGAAGAACGAGAGGAGAATATGGACAAACAATCATATACCACTGAAAACTCAATAAAAAAAGATAAAGAAAACCATAAGGAGCCGTGATAAGGAACAGGACAAAATGAGACAGTCTTTATAACATACTTGAAAGATGGCTTCTGTCCTGGTTGCTGTTTGAAGGTGAACCAGGCAGCCTTCAGGTCCTCATCCTCACACAGTCCCCGCATTTTGAGCACAGCGGGCGTCTCCTCCATACACCCCGAGCAGAACTTGTAGAGATCAGAGCAGGTGCTGTCATCCCATCCCTGGTCTTGCGGGGGAATGAGGTATATCGCACACGCCTTTGTCGATCCTTTGGCTCTGCCTTCGAAGTTTGTGTAGTTGAGGAACACACCCTGAAAATTACGGGAAAGTGAGATAAAGAGATGAGGAATGGAAAGAAGATACGCAGGACAAGTAGAAAAAAAGGAATAGAAGATTATAAGATAGAAGGCACCAGACAAACAGGAATATGAGGAAAGTATAAGGTAGAATATGGAAGAAGAGACAAACTCCTGGGGGAATTAGAAAAAAAAGGTACACGGTCGGTAATAACAAGAAAAAATACAGAGATAAGGAAAGAAAAGATGACATAAGACAAGCAGAATACGAAAGAATACGATAGAAGAGATAAAGAAATAGAGAACGGAGGGCAAAAAAAGGTATTACGTGCATAGAACACAAACTTCAACCACCTCTTAATATCACATGTATCACCTGTTTCCATTGTTTTTTTTTTTTTTTTTTTTTTCCTTGGCTGGCTTCCCCCCTCCCTCTTACATAAAAAAAAAAAGAAAAAAAGAAAATCCAAGTCCTCCCATCTCTTGTAGTAACTCACCTGGCTAGACTCATGAATATTCTACCTGTACATGGAAGATAATGTGAAGCAGAGGCCATGTGTCACCTCTAACAACAGTAAGAGGAGTAATTACCGTAATGACCAGCGTGACAGACAATAACGTGGGAATAGGAAGATGATTGTAGAGGAAGACAAAGGTTAAGGAAAAAAGAAGTATGATGTATTTGTAGCAGGAATAGAGATGGTAGGAGTGAAAAATAAATGCTTGTTGTTGCCAGAAGGGAGAACAGACACAAGAAATAAAGTGTGGCGAAGAAAACGTGGAAAAAAATATTAAAAAGAAGAAAATAATGTAAAACGAGAATTGTCAAGAAGAAATAAAAATCGATGAATACAGATAAGAAAACAAAAGAGAAGAAAAATAAGTGGAAATATAACAGAAGAAAATAAAGAAAAATGAATGGAAAACGAGAATTGCCAAGAGGAAGAACACATACAAGAAATAAGGAGCGAAGAAAACAGATAGGAAAAAAATAGAAGAAAAGTGAAGAAAAATCATGAAAAATAAGAATCATCAGAAGGAAGAACAAACACAATGAGGAGTGACGAAAACAAATAAAAAAACTAACAAATGAAAAAATGAAAATAAATAGAAAGCGAAAATCAGTGAAAATAGGTAAAAAAAAAAATAATCAAGAAAAGAAGAAGAAAAAAATTCAGACAACTCAGAAAAATAAAATACAAACCTCCATATCGGTCCAGACGCCACCTTCATCTTCATCTGTGGCTCCCAACCAGAAGAACCCCTTGGCATGGTTTGGCGGGCGGCACTGGTCTAGGAAGGGAAGGGCTTGAGTGTACAGCCTTTCGTTCTCCTCGGCGTTGCGGGGCACTGCTAGGCTGCTCTTCAGGTTCACACACCACTGCCTCGCTTCCCTGTTCGCTCTCAGCTCCGGGAACACAGTGAAACGCGTCCTGATGGGGTAAAGGAAGGGAAAATGAGGAAAAACATGGAAAATTGAGAAGGATGCGCCGAGAAGTGGTTTTTGAGACATACTATTGCCTTCTTCTGTTCACTATTAGTTCCGGGAACACATTGAAACGCGTCCTGATGGGGGAAAGGAAAGGAAAATGAGGAAAAACATGGAAAATTAAGAAGGATGCGCCATGAACTGGTTTTTGAGACATACTGTTGCCTTGTTTTGTTCACACCCAGCTTCAGGGACTTGATAAAACGTAGTCTGACTTAAGAGAGTGAGAGAAATACATGAAAAGACTTTTTAAAGTGTTTTCTTATATATATTTTTTACTTTTATTTATTAACTGCTGTTTTTTTCTATTAATTCTGTTATTCTTCTATATTTTTGGAATTTCGCAAGTACTTATGCATTTTTGTTTTAGTCATGTTAGTTTTTCTTGCATTTGGGCTGATTTATGGACGAAATATACTCCTCTCTCTCTCTCTCTCTCTCTCTCTCCTCTCTCTCTCTCTCTCTCTCTCTCTCTCTCTCTCTCTCTCTCTCTCTCTCTCTCTCTCTCTCTCTCTCTCTCTCTCTCTCTCTCTTTCTCTCACCAACCTCTTGACGCAATATTCCTCCTGCTGTAGCTGTAGGTCTTCCACTGCGCCCTCTACCGTCCACTGTGTACTTGACCACGCCACCACGTCCCCTTCCTCAGCAGTGTCCGTGCAGGTAGCGAGGCCCTCCACCTCCTCCGGGGTCACGGCGCGACTATAGAGGCTGCAGGGAACACCGAGTATGGGAAAGAATTAAGGAAGGGAAATAGGAAAGGTTTTTTAAGATTGGGAGGTTTTGTGTGTGGATTTTCTAGTGTGTGGGGTTTAAATGGTGTGTGTGTGTGTGTGTGTGTGTGTGTGTGTGTGTGTGTGTGTGTGTGTGTGTGTGTGTTTGTGTGTTTAGTTTCTCACGTCTCTTATCGACATATAATTCTTGTGGCTAAATGTGTGTTGTTCTTTTTATTCTTTATGTGTGACTGTGTGTTTGGCTTCCTTTTGTGTGTGTGTGTGTTTGCGAATGGCTCTGTCCGTGACCGTGAGTGTGTGTGTGGTGTGTCTGTGTGTTCTTTGATCGTATTCTTTTTCCTTTTCTGTTTGTGTAGCGACTTGTTTGTTCCCTTTATCGCCTCGCTTGTGTCTCTGGTGTTTGATGTCAGGTGAAGGTGTTTTATGTGCGGGTGGTACTCGTATATATATGTCTTTTTACTCTCTCTCTCTCTCTCTCTCTCTCTCTCTCTCTCTCTCTCTCTCTCTCTCTCTCTCTCTCTCTCTCTCTCTCTCTCTCTCTCTCTCTCTCTCTCATTTTCATTCTTTACCCTTTCTCTTCCCCTTCCCTTCACTTTTCTTTCCTTTCCTTTCCTTTCCTTTCCTTTCCTTTCTTTCCCTTCCCTTCCCTTCCCTTCCCTTCCCTTCCTTCTCTTTCCCTTCCCTTCCCTTCCCTTCCCTTCCCTTCCCTTCCTTTATCTTCCCTTCAGATCCCTTCCCTTCCCCTCCCTTTGCCGTATCTCTCTCCTTTTTTTCCGTATCTTATATTTCTTCCTTAAACAGAAACACTCACTTGAAATCGGTGATAATTCCACAGAAGCTTTGTTGTTCCTGAAAGCCTCCGTTGACGAGATCAGTCTCCTGTCCCAGCACTAGCGAGCCGTTCATTTGGATGCTGCGCCTACCCACACTTCCCTCCGACTGTAGCTCTCTGTGTATGATGAAGACCAGTATTCAGAAACACTTTACACTCTCTGCTCTCTCGCCACGACTATTTTGAAAGGCCACATGTATGCCTAGTCGTGGTTTCAGGAGCTTTTTTCGTGTTGATAATGAAGAAATAACAAACATCAGCTTATCTAACCTCACCTTATTTCACCAAACCTCATCTCACCTCACCACACCACACATCATCTCACCTCACCACACATTACCTCACCTCACCAAATCTAACCTCACATCACCTTACCTAACTAGACGAAACCTTATGTCCTAATGCCACCTTACCCATCCAGGTACACGAGGAAAGAGGTTCCATTGACCACGAAGCACGCGTGGTACCATATTCCAGGCACGTAGGACATGTTCTTTAAGCCGTACCTGTAGCTGCTGCCCAGTGCTATGAAGATTGTGAATTCCTCTGCCGGGGGAGAGAGATGGGTGGCTATTCAGTTTCGTATTAACTACAGTAAAGGAGGAAGCTGTGCAGAATTATAACTGAGGATGTACATAGATATTTGTGCGGATGGATAGATGAATAGACAGACAGGCTAATAGATAGATAGAGATAGATAGATAGGTAGATACATAGAGAGAGAAAAGCATTATTACATAACTACAAGATAAGGTATAATGGAATTACTCATACTCCTCCACCTCCTCCTCCTCCTCCTCTCCTCCTTTTTTTCACTAAATGCCTTTCTGGGAAGTGTAAAAAAAGTAAGAAGACAAAGAAGAATAGGAAGAAGATATGAGTGTATGAATAATATAAGCGGACACATCACACACACACACACACACACACACACACACACACACACACACACACACACACAGTAACCAGGATGTCATAATCACTAATGCACAATGAATGAACAATTTCCTTCCTTTCCTTTCCTTTCTATTTCTTCTTTGAGAATAACTGACAGTACTGCGAGTGGTCGGAATGTTGAGTTACACTTCGTCCTCCTCCTTCTTCTCCTTTTTCTTCTCCTTCTCTTTCTCTTTCTTCTCCTTCTCCTCCCTTCTCTTCTTTCATCCTAGTAATGAAAAGAAAGAGATAAGTCACACATGCGTACTCTTATGAAAGTTGACAAATTGATGAGGTAAAGATGTTTTTTTTTTTTGTTTTTTTTGTAAATAACCGGGCATTCTTGCTTAGATTATCCTCATCGTTATTCACCAGACGAGAAGTTTGTCATTACCTACTTTTGCGATTAACCTCTTATTTCCTCCTTTATTTTCCTTATTTTCCTATTTACCTGTAATATGTGAGGATTTTTGGCAACGCTTTGGTATTCAGTAACTATTCTCAGGTAAAGACGAAAGATGTAACGGTCCGTGCCCTTGGTGGGACAGTCAGGAGGAAGAAGGTTAAGTTAGGTCATGACGCCGTAGGTAAGGTCAGGGTTGAATTAATTAAAGGAGAGATACGTGCCTTGCTCATGTTACGCGACCGCGCGCGCGCGTGTGTGTGTGTGTGTGTGTGTGTGTGTGTGTGTGTGTGTGTGTGTGTGTGTGTGTGTGTGTGTGTGTGTGTGTGTGGTGGATGGTAAGTACTGAGAAATAGACCACCTACATGCATATAACAGCGCATATACCCACATGCACGCAGAACACACCCACGTACACACACAGGACCCCTTTAAGTAGACCACGAAGGGGTGGTGAGTGTAGAGGCGTGGCAGTGAGGGGTTGCGTGGAGAACAGAGTCAATGTGCGTGTGTGCATTTCCTCGTGTTTGAATATATTGTGTTGTGCGTGTGTGTGTGTGTGTGTGTGTGTGTGTGTGTGTGTGTGTGTGTGTGTGTGTGTGTGTGTGTGAGGTGGATGGACAAAAGTGGGACGTCTTTGTTATTTCGTTACTGTATAGCAGGAAAAAGTTAGTAGTAGTAGTAGTAGTAGTAGTAGTAGTAGTAGTAGTAGTAGTAGTAGTAGTAGTAGTAGTAGTAGTAGTAGTAGTAGTAGTCGGAGGAAGACGAGGAGTATTACGAAGTAGTAATAGAGAAATAGGAGAGGAGTAGACCAGTGACAAGGCATATAATTACTTCTGCCATTGACTCCTGAGTGTATGACGGTCCCTGTGTGTTTGTCTGTCTTTGTTTACATGCTGATAAAAACTCTAATGAACTTCCAGTGAAATTAAATATAATGTGGATTCAAGATATATGTTCGTCCAGCTGTCATGAATCTACGGTGAAAGTGTGCCACGTTTCAATAGGTCTGCGGTGAACACGCCATATTTCATTATACTCATACGTACACACCCTTCCCCCTCTCCAATCCACGTGTATGGAAAATGTTTGCCCTATTTAACTTTTAATCTCTTCAGTATTGGGATGAACTTTCATACGTTCTGTATTCTAAATGTTACTCGTATTTGTCGATTGTATACAGCTTCAGCACTTCAGGTAGGGATTAGAATAGTACAGACTCTGAACATTAATTTTATACCTATCATAAACTATTCGTAGTGTCAATAAAATCGTATAATCACACCCAATCCTTACCCTGCCTATTAGTTTAGTGAGGAAAACATTTGCCGTACTTCGTGAAACTCTACGGAGACGCCGTGTCGCGTTTCATTACTAATCTGCGGTAATAGATTGTCACATTAACTAGACAGATATTAAATATCATCATCGTTGGTATTGATTTACGATGTTGTTGGAGCATTGAACTCTCTGAATGCCTTTTATTGTAATCATTATTGTTGTAGATGTTGTTGTTGTCAGTGGTTTCATTGGATTATGTTTTAATTCTAGTGCAGAGCAACAACCTTCGTCAGGGTCATTGCTACCTCCGCCACCACCACCACCACCACCACCACCACCACCACCACCACCACCACCACCACCACCACCACCACCACCACCACCACCAGTCCAATGATTAATATTGCCTGATGACCAATACAGGACTCTTTCTTCAGAGGCAAGTTGTCACGTACGTCTTGATTCTCTTTGGTGTGACCTCCTGTTTTCTTTACACAGAGCGACGCAAGGTTGACACAGCGACCTCATATGTTGTAATGTGTCTTTACCCTTATTTGCCGCAATAGTCTATGTCCTTTCAACACACACACACACACACACACACACACACACACA